>QRDG01000472.1:127029-444613 GCA_012064385.1 Puccinellia tenuiflora
ACCAGCGAGCGAGACGGTGCAGGAGCGGCGACGCGAGTGGCGCCGACGAGCTCGGAGAGGCGGTTGAGCCAGGCCTCCTGGGCCTCCGGCGTGGGACGGTACTGCAGCAGCTCCTGCGCCATGAGAAGCGCAGTCGCCGGGCTGGGCGCAGGGCGGCCCAGCGAGGAGGCAGCACGGTCCCGCGACGGGTGCAGGGAGGAGGCCTCCTCTTCGCCAAGGTCGTCCTCAGCGTGGTCGATGTCGTCGTCCTCCGGGTGCTCGACGCGGGGCTCGGGGTCGACGTGGCGCTCCGGAGCAGCACTTCCGCGCGGGCGACCGCGCGGGTTGCCAGCGGGAGCGGTGGCGGCGCTGGCCATCCGGCGAGCGAGACGTTCGGCACGAGAGATGCCGGCCATGGCGGTGTCGAGGTTGAAGACGCGCCTCAGCCCCCTACCTGGCCCCTACCTAGCGCGCCAAATGTCGAAGAACTGTCCCAGGAACTGGGTGTGTCTCACGAAGGATCGAGTAAGGGACTGAACACGGAATCAAACAACCCTCAACGTGCCACGGCGACGGTGCTCGCCTGGATCGTCGCGGGGAGGCACTGCAGAGAGGAACACACGGTATTATCCAGGTTCAGGGCCCTCTAGGTGAGGTAAAACCCCTACGTCCTGCTTCGGATTGTATTGCACTTGATTGGAGAGGTTTTAGTACAGAGCGAGCTTGGCGAGCTCGAGGTGGGTACAATGGCTAGTGCAGAACTCAGATCTAGGGTTCCACAAAAATTGAACCGAAGAAGAACCAAAAGCTCAACCCTTTGCCCGAACACGCTCCCCCTCCTTTTATAGGTGTCTCGGGCCTCTTCCCCCCAAATGTCTGGGCGGGAAGGGCTACCACATGGCGACGAGGGAGGAGGTGTGGTGCACGATAAAGGTAGAGTCCACCATAAAGGTAAAGTCCATAGACGCGGTCCATGTCAGGGGGCAGCGTCACCAAAGCTGGAAAAGCCACCATCCAAACAGGACGGTGGGCTGGCGCTGCTGAGGCGGGATGTGTCCCACGGTGACGTCGCCTTTGGAGAGTAGCTGCATACGGTTCCCTTATCACCAAAGTGGCAATCCTTGGGGCTCCTTTGCTTGGTGCAACTTTGTTGACTCCTTTATACATAAGAACGACAACTGTGGTACTGCCACGACCGCGCGCTGGCGCGGTCGTCACTCTGCGGAGGGTGCAGAGCCCATGTGCGCTCTGCCACGGAGACAGAACTGGCTTCGAGAGGAAAGAAGCCTCGCGAGGCAAAAAGCCTCGCCGAGCCTTTCAGCTTGGTCCTTAGCAGAATTTGCAGGTGGCATCCGAGATGCCCTCTCAAGGAGAGGTCCCTCGCCGAGGGAAAAACCCTTGGCGAGGAGGAGAAGTCCCTCGCAAGGGAAAAACCCTCGCGAGGCTCGCCAGGCTCGGAGAGCCTGGTCCTTAGAGAAATCTTCTGAAGAATATTGTGGGCCCTGGCAGGCCGGCCCGTGGTACCCTGGTTTCCACTGTGCCGACATATGTTGCAGTATATGTTAGGAACTATTACTTACTTCATTGCAATCTAATAGCAGGCCAACATTCGGAAAGCAGTTAAAAAGGAGAATCCAAGGCAAATCTGCAACATCCCTCCCACTTCCACTCTTCCCCCCTCCCATCACCCCCGCCTTCCCCGGTTCCCCACCCTGTTCACCAGCCTAACCCTAGAGATGGCAAACCCCTGAGATGCGAATGAGAGAAAGGAGTAAGGAGAAATAAACTTACTAGAGTGGGGCGGCGGAAGAAGTGGAAGCGGCGGCGGAAGGAGGAGGCGGCGATTGCACTACAACCCATGGACACAGAGGAGGCGGCGGCGGCGCGTCGTTCTCCATGGATGCAGCCGAGAAAGGAGAGGATAAGGAGGAGAATGCAGCGACCCTTGCCTATATATATGTGCATCTTTGCAAAAACAACCCCTATAAGATTAGGTTACATACAAAAATCCTCCCACCCATGTATTTTTTGCGAAAACAACCCCCTGAGATGCACAGTTTCTTTGGGTAAACTATCAAATTTTCAAAGATGTCAATGTTTGAAAATGTCAAAATTTGGGTAAACTCTATCGAAATTCAAATATGTTGACTAGGTGCCAATGTTCTAAAGGTTTTGTACTTTAGAACAGTTAGTGGCATATCTGCTAGTCTTAATCACAGTGTACTACTGAAACTGAATCTTTACTGAACATACTGAACCCATCAAAATATGGACATACTGAACCCATCAGAGAATGAATTAAGGGTGGCATCACAGAATACAAGGTCTACTTAGGGTGGCATCACATTACCATACTTAGGGTTACATCACAGAATACAAGGTCTACTTAGGGTGGCATCACATTACCATACTTAGGGTTACATCACAGAATACAAGGTCTACTTAGGGTGGCTTCACATTACCATACTTAGGGTTACATCACAAAATATAAGGTCTACTTAGGGTACCATTACATACTTGCAAGGTCTGTTACATCACATACTTAAAAGACATGTTCTACTGAAACCACACAGTTAACAGGAGATGGTGCACATTATGGAAGGGGCACAATCAACAGTTCCAATCCACCCTTTGAAGTTGGTTCAAAGTGGAAGAGGACAATATCATCTTCTTCAATCTTGTACCTCTTCACAGCCTTGCCCCATTCACTTGTCATCATTGAGTTGTTTTTGAACTCTGCCATCTTCATCCTGATTTCGAACTTCTTCCTGCTGACAGTGCTCTGAACAGTTACCATTATAGGGTTTTCAAGGAACCCTTGTAGGTACCTTTTAGTGAATTTAGCACTGAAGTCCTGTTCAGTTCATAGATGATTCAGTTCAGAGAGTAAGTGATCTATGAAGTACACAAGTTAACACGAATCTAACTTACCATTTTGCATTTCCCTTCAATGACATTGGAGTTAGTCATCCTGTGCACATAAAACTTTATGCCTTCATTCTCACAGTCAGAAGGGTCACAAAAATCTTCAAGGAAGGCCTGTTGATCATCTGTCAGGTACATTTCATTTCCATAGATGCAGTACTTGTCAAAGGTTTTTTCCTCAATCAAGAAACTTTCAGAAGGCCCTAAAAACAAAAGGAAAAAGCAATACTATTATAGTACTTGCCATTTTCTGTTTCCCAGGTCAAGAAAAAAATATACAAGCAAAGTTATTTATACCTCTAAACAGCAGATCCTCATTCATGGGGCTTGACATATCTGTTTCATTAGAATGGTCATCTTGAACATGTACAACTTCAACATCTTTCTTCTTCTTTCTTCTTTCCACATATCTTTCCATGTATGCACTAGAGGAAGGCATATTAGCTGAATCCTCTTTGCACTTAATCTCCACGTAGTTGGCATATGCTGGATCTACTTCTCCTTTATCCATAAGCATCTGTAGGTAGGAAGCAAAGTCTGGATCAACAGTACCTTCTTTCTTCTTCTTCTCCAAATATGCTGGAAATTCTGGATGCATAACCTCCTTGTTCTTATTTCCAGGCTCTTCATACTTATTTTCAGGCTCCTTGTTCTTCTTTGCTGGCTCTTCGAACTTCCTTGGCTCCTTGTTCTTCCTCATATGACAACTTTCTTCTTCATCACTTGAGTCGATGACAATGACTACATTCTTCTTGATTGGAATCTTGTAGTGGCCTGCAATTATGCATTCATCTTAACAATTATGCTATGATGTGTAACATTCATATTCATGGACAGTAGCAACATCTTAACAATTATTATGCATCCTACAATATCTAGATATGATTAACAGTTAACAAATCGCAAAATCTACTGTTAACAATTAACAGTTAACAGATCTGTTAGTATCATGCCATTGAACAACCTAATAAAATCGCAAAATCTACTGTTACGGCTGTCAAACCACAACGATGTACCCTCGTGTCAAAAGAATCTAAGATTCAGAGGAACCGCAGATGAAGTAGTTCGAAAGAATCTAAGATTCAGATGAACCGCAGATTCAGGGGAACCGTAACCCTAATCGTATCTCCGCATTGCAGGAAGAGGGAGAGGACTTACGCCGTCCACTTATGCCCTCCGGAGAAGTGGGCGACTCCATGGCGGGTGAAGAAGCGCCAGTGAAACCCTAGCACTAGTGGGAGCGGAGAGTGAACAAATGGGTGAGATCCACTAGTGGGAGCGCAGCCTTCACTACAAGTACTTGGAGAATTTGCAATTTAGTCCTAATAAAAATTTAGGTTTAACGAAAACCCCCCTCGCACTGCCGTCCTAACAAAAGTCCACTCGCGTGCACTCGCGAATTATCCCCTCCACTCGATCCCGTCCACCGGCGATCGTGGCGAAACCCTACCACCGGCGACTAGTAGACCCCGCAGCGCCGGCGACGAGATCAAGTCCACCGGAGCCACCTAGAAGCTCTCTCCCGCGCCCTCCCTCCCTCGTATCGGTGATGGTTTCTCCGCCTCGACGCGATCGCTTTCCACTGATGGCGGATCCGCGACGAGCATTCGTAACCCGTCCACATCCTGAAGCTGGTCCATCTGGTGAGTTCGCCCGTCCTTGATCTGCTACGCGAATTGCTTGTGAACTGCTACGCGAATTGCTTGTGAATTGCTACGCGAATTGCTTGTGAACCCTACGCGAATTGCTTGTGAATTGCTACGCGAATTGCTTGTGAACTACTACGCGAATTGCTTGTGAATTGCTCTTGAATTTGCTTCTGAATTGCTACGCGAGTTGTAGATGTTAATTGCTTGTGATACAACTACTTTATGACTGAACTCGCATTGTTTACTGTCAACAACTGGTGTGGAAATTGTTACTAAAAATTAGTGCTAAACTTTGTAGGTGTCCTCTAACTGCTTGGTCTATTGTTACTTGCGAGTCACTAAATAACTAATCATGGACAAGAGTTGGATGAGCGCTCCTAGGTCTACAGTCCTCTATAGTGAAGGAGTTAGACTATTTTTAGAATTTGCTTCTGAAAGAGCAGGAATGAATCATAGGTTCCTCTGTCCATGCACTACATGTGCCAACAGATATTGGCTAAGTGAGAGTAGTGTTAGAGAACATTTGATATGCAAAGATTTCATGAGTGGGTACACCACATGGGTTTTCCATGGAGAAGATTATGCTGACAATGAAACTGAAGATGTCCCAAATGAAGATTATGCTGACAGTGGTGAAATGAATGACATGCTATTAGAAGGGTTTGGGATGTATGACACTGCAAGTGTAGGCCTGACAGAAGATGAAGAAGAAGAAGAGCCAGAAGATGATGATGAGCTTTACTATGATGCTGAAGCTTACAGGCAGCTGGTGTTAGATGGTAGCAAGGATTTATACCCTGGTTGTCAAAAATACTCAAAACTGCACTTCCTGATTAAATTCATGAACATTAAGAATGTTTGGGGTGTTCCCAATGGCAGTTTTGATGAGACTTTGTCACTGTTGAGAGATGCACTTCCTGAAGGTCAAAATCTGCCTAAAAACTATCATGCCTGCAAGAAGTACATCAAAGATGTTGGGTTAGGATATGAAACTATTGATGCTTGCAAATATGATTGCGTCATGTTCAGGGGAATTCATTCAGAAGCAACTGAGTGTCCAGTGTGTCACACAAGCCGATGGAGGAGTGAGAAAAAGGGTGTTGATGGTAAAAGAGTACACAAGATTGCACACAAGGTGATTAGGCACTTCAAATTGAAGCACAGAGTGAGAAGAATGTTCTTATCTTCAAAAACAGCAGAGTATATGACTTGGCACTCGCATGGCAGAACCAAAGATGGATTGATGAGGCATCCAGCAGACTCCCCAGCATGGAAGCATTTTGATGGGCAGCACAAATGGTTCAGCAAAGACCCAAGAAACATCAGGTTTGCATTGGCAACTGATGGGTTCAATCCCTTCAAAAACATGAACTTGGCATACAGCATATGGCCCATAGTTTTGATTCCATACAACCTTCCTCCATGGATATGTATGAAGCAATCAAATTTCCTCTTGAATGTAATTGTTCCTGGAAGGAAATCTCCTGGTAAGGAACTGGATATATACATGCAGCTGACCATAGATGATCTTAAGGAGTTTTGGAAACCAGCGGTTATGGCCTATGATTCAGTGATTGGGAAGAAGTTCAGGGTTCATGCAGCTTTGTTATGGACTATCAGTGACTGGTTGGGTAGGGGTTGTTTAAGTGGTGAGAGCTTAACTGCATGTTCTCACTGTTTAACCAACACCTGTAGTAGGTGGCTACATAATGGGAAGAAAACTTGCTTCTTAGGTCATAGAAGATTTCTGACTGAAGGTCATGAGTATAGGTATGATGAGACCTCTTTTAATGGCAGAATTGAGTTGAGAGAGCCTCCAGTCCAGCCATCAGGGAGTGTAATTTCTGGAATTACTGAATCTATTCATACTGAATATGGGAAGTTACAAAAACAGAAGAGTGAAAAGAAAAGAAAGAAAAGGAATGAAGAGGACGTACCAGAAGACATATACGAGCACAGTGTTGAGAAAACATTCAAGAAAAGGAGTGTATTCTTCCAACTGGAATATTGGGAGACACTTTTGGTCAGGAATAACCTGGACATTATGCATATTGAGAAGAATGTTTTTGATAATATAGTGCATACCATTCTTGACGTAGACAAGAGGTCCAAAGACAATTTGAACTCTAGGCTTGACTTGAAAGCTATGAACATCAGAGCTGGTCTTCATGTAAACTTGACTGGCCCAAAAGCAGTCATACCTAGAGCCATTTACCAGATGCAAAAACAAGAAAAACAGAACTTCCTGAAGGTTCTGAAGTATGCTCGATTCCCTGATGGCTATGCTTCCAACCTTTTCCACAAGGTCAACTTATCTGATAGTAGAATTACTGGATTGAAGACACATGACTGTCACATAATCATGTTGGATTTATTTCCTATGGCTCTGTGTAGATCATTGCCTTCCACCGTGTCTGCACCACTGATAAGGCTAAGCAATTACTTCAAGGCATTGAATAGCAAGGTGATAGATGTGAGAGAATTGATGAAGTGGGAAGATGAAGTTCCAATAATTCTTTGTAAATTGGAGAAGTTGGTCCCACCTTCTTTCTTCGACATCATGGTTCATCTGATTATACACCTAGTAACCGAAGTGAGAACTGCTGGACCAATCCATTACAAATCAATGTGGGCAATGGAAAGATATATAGGAAAACTGAAGAACATGGTTCACAACTACAGTTATCCTGAAGGCTCAATTGCGGAAGGATATATTTTTGATGAGAGTCTCTCATATTGTTCAAGATATCTGCATCATAGTAAGACGAAATTTAATAGAGCTCCAAGACATGATGACAAAAGTGATAATAATCCGGCAACCAGTAATCAACAATACTTGAGGAGAATTGGTAGGCCATTGTCAGGGTCTGCTACAACTCAGCTGAATTTTAAATCATGGACTCAAGCTCATAGATGTGTCCTTATGAACTGTCCAGAAATTGAGGAATTTGCCCAGTAAGTCAGTAGCTTTGATAGGTTAGGTTCATACAAATATGTGTCCTTATAAACATTTTATTTAACCCTGTAGGAAGCACAAAGAAGTCATCTCTTCTGGTAGAAAAAAAACACAGAGGGAAATTGAAAAAGAACATCACAACAGTTTCCACAATTGGCTTACTGAACATGTAAGAATAAAAAAAACTTAAATACAAAATGAAACAAAATCTCAAACTTATCACTGCTTTGTTTTTGTAGGTACAAAGTCTCAAACTGAAGGGAGTTGTGATTTCCCCTGAAGTTTGGATTATGTCTCAACGGCCATATAAGATGGCAAAATCATTTAGTACTTACTCTGTTAATGGATGCAATTTCCATACATATTCTTATGGTGCTGGGAGAGCTACCCAATGCTTTGGTGTTTCAGTGATTGCAAAAACATCCAGCTACTCTAGTGTTAATGACAGAAACCCAACTTCAGGAGAAGTCACTTACTATGGTAGAATAATTGACATTGTAGAACTTAACTATGTAAACGAAGGTGATGTTGTGTTATTCAAGTGTGAATGGGTTACAAACACTAGGGTTAGAGATCTTGAACCATTTGGAATTAGACAAGTTAATTTCAATCATGTAGAGAAGACCGAGGACATTAATTCAGAACCATTCATTCTTGCAAGTCAAGCAAAACAGGTCTATTATTTGGAAGATCCTGTTGAAAAGGATTGGCATGCTGTTGTTTGCCCCACAATACGAGACTACTATGATATGCAACCTGCAATTGATGATTATGACTGCTAGTACCATAATAGTGAGTGTTGCTAATTGTTTACTTTCGTACTAGTATAATACTCTTGAATGGTTACATTGCTATTACTTTTGAATGAGATTTTGGAGTAATGAAATAGTCATTTATAACTTTGTTTCAGGTACTGCAACAATAGGTTCCCAGCCAAGGAGACTAGCGGAGTTAAACCAGAAGTTGAAACAAATGGGCTTGCCACTTGCAACTAATAGACTTGCTTATTATTCACAGCTTGAAGTAAGATCTACCTACTGCAAAATAGAAGTTCACTGCTGTTTTGTTACAACTCATTTTCATGTGTTCTCATGAACTGATGTTTACCTGCAGGCAGAAAGGGAGTATGAAAAAGAAGATGAAGAAGATAGTGAGCATGATCAGTATGCAGGTGGAAATCAAGGTGATGAGCAGTATGCACAGGAGGATGAGCAGGAACAGTATGCAGGTGGATATGAAGTAGATGAGCAGTATGCACAGGAGGATGAGCAGGAACAGTATGCAGGTGAATATCAAGGTGATGAGCAGTATGCACAGGAGGATGAGCAGGAACAGTATGCAGGTGGATATGAAGGTGATGAGCAGTATCAAGGTGTCGATCAGTACACAGAGGGTTATGAAGGTGATCAGCAGTATACAGAGGATCACAGAGAAGATGAGAGAGTTCAGCAACAGGGGGCACAAGGTAAGAAGGAAACACTTATTTCAATTGTGAACTGAAATAAACCTAATGGTAAATATATATGCAAGTAAACCTAATAGTAAATATATATGCTCTGATTTGGAACAGGGAAGAAGAAGTCGGGAGGTAGGGGACCAACAGAGATGAGGAAGTTTTGGGACAAACATGGTCCCAATAACAAGGTCAATCTGGTGTTTAACCATCTAGGTCAGCCATCTGGTCTCAAAACTTCAAAACTGACAAACTTCATAGGAACGTGTGTGAAAGGCAAAGAAGTTTCAATGGATCATGTACATTGGAGGAAAGTTCCAGGACTTGAAAAAGAGAGGATTTGGAAGACTGTCAATGCGTTCTTCAATATTGATGAGTCTTACAAAAGTTGGGTTCTGAAGTCAGCAGGCAAAAAATGGAGAGCTTTTAAGCTTTTCCTGAGGAATAAATACTACGATGAATCACTAACAACCAGACAAAACATTGCCAATGGTTGTGAAAACAGAATCATTGATACGCAATGGAAATGGTTGGTCAGGCATTGGAGATCTCACAAATACCGGGTGAGAATATATTCACAACAATGTGCTATTAGCTAGACATTTTACACTGCTTTATTTGCTCAATAGATGATTCTAACTGAACATTCGTGCAGACACTGTCAACCAAGAACAAAACCACTAGGGGTAACCAAGCTAATGCACGTCATACTGCTGGCTCGAGGAGTTTTGTGTAATACCCCGCAGTTATAGGTTCCGAAAGGGTAGAAATAGGAAGTTTGCATCTTTGCATTCATGCATGTTTGAAAAGTCCAAATAATTTTCGCGCTTTTATGCAAAAAGGACTAAGAAGTCGAACTCTGACGAACGTCGATGATTTGGAAACTTATCACTGATTAGTAGTCGAGACACATCGTTCTGACATTAGTCGTCTATTTCGAAACCCTAGTTTTAAAAGAGAGGTTGCTTATCACCTCTATTGAAAGTTTACTAAAGTAAATTTAAATTTGAATACAAAGGTATCAACACTTGTAAATCTTATCCCTATTCTCATTCTCAAACTTTTGATTTAATTCCCGAATTCACCTTCATATTCAACAAATACATTATCTTAATATTCAAAGAATTCATATTCTTTGTAATACAAAATTTAATCCTCCACAAAATTTCAATCATCATCATTACATTCCAAAGACAATTTTATACAAATTAAATCCTATACATCATATAGCTTATTACAAGTGGGATTGTTCCACAAATCTGTTACAAATAAATGATATCATACAGTATCAGGTCCTTATACAAATTAACTACTGAAAAGTAAAATAAAAGAAAATCCTATAAACTAAATCCTTTAGTTAATCCTCAGAAGCTCCAAACCTGCAAAACCAAACACAATTCACAAAGAAGAGAATTTGTTAAGGTTAGAAATATAGCCAAGTACATTGGTACTGGCTGTTGCTTTAATACTTGGCAGATTGTCAAACTCCATGAACTGGAATTGACATTTGATTTCACAGACAAAAATCAAATCAAATATCCAACAAGAGGCAATTTGATCATGCTCAGCATGCATTAAGCATGTAAAAGGGGCAAAGGCAGAACCAGCATTACAACTTAGGCAACCTGAGGGACTAGCTGGTTATCACATGAATACATGATCATCTCCAAAAAAATTTCCAAAGGCAACCAGGAAACAAAACAAATCATCTCTGCCAAATATAAATTTTAAATCCACCTTCTTAATTGTGGTGTCACATTTACCATTAAATTGATAAATGGACCCAATATTCCTTAAAGCCCACAGGTAAAGACAGTCACAACCAAGTTACAAATTCTAGCCCACCAGAGAAGCCACCCAAATCCATCAAGTATATATCAATTCTACGGCAACAGAGGGATGCCAAACAGTTCATAACCATAGTACATAGCAGTAGTCGGCAGGAGCTTGATAAGATCAAGTGAGGTGGAGGGATAAGTCCCTGTGCAAGGATCCTAGCTGAGAGTAATGCACAAGTGGATTTGAATCCATCTCATAACTCAAATGGATGGACTTGAGCCATTTCATAACCAGAATGAACAACAACAGCCGGCAGAGCAAGGATAGGATCAAAGAGGTGGAAGAATTAGCCATACTGGAGTAAACAATGCCCAGGCACAGAAATTCATCCTCCAGGGGATGAGAACCCCTTTATAATAATAACAAAGTGGCAACTCGAGGTAGAAGAAGGGCCACTGCAAGCAGCTTACACAACACATGCAATTAACCTGGTGTCACCACCAGAATCACCTAAAAACCCTATAAATAGGGCAGCCAGCCGAATCCACAAGGCATCACACATCCAAGCACATCACACACATCTCTGAAAATGTTCATCATCAAGAACATTAGCCACATCAAATCTTGCAGATAGAACTATACACTTTAGGAAAATTGAAGCAGCGAGGAGGAGCAGGCTAGCCACAAGACACAGGTTGTCAGTTAGCCAGAAGACCAAGCTACTCATCAACAGCAGGTTGATCCTTTGAGTGCTTTAGGCACAGAAGGAGAGAATTAGCTAACTCTGATAATGACAGAGCCAAGGTAAGCATGTTTGCATGCAGGGAAGGGGAGAGAGGAGTGTAAAGCATCTGTTCTTCACAAATCACACACAAGCCAGTGAACCAGGGAACTGGAATAACTGAGCTTAAAATCTCTGTCCACTAGAAGAAGCACAGGAAAGCATTAAAAGAAGATTACCAAAAGCTAAATCCTAGCCAGCTTATGTGTAACTCCAGAGGAGGCATCACATCGTGCACAGCTAAATTTTAGCTATAGATTAACTCCACACCATTTCACAGCACAGAGCACAAGCCACAGCATCAGATTAAGCCAAAGCCCAATTATTTCTTCTCCAATCATTTTTGCCAGAGCAAATCACCTAAATTAATTCCAATCTTCACCACTCACACCTCAGATAAGTATACAAGCATCATGGCATCACATTTTCTCAACCAACAGAGCAAAGTAGGGCACCAGTACAAATTTTGCTAAGTACCAGTGAGGAAATCTTGAGCAGCATAGAAGCTAAGCTAGTCCAGAGAGGGACCTAGGAGAAGCGGAGAGCAGAGAGAGGTGAGAGAGGAAACCTTACCAAACGCCCATGGCCGTAACGGCATGACGACGGGGCAGTGCCCGTGTGGTCATGATGGAGGACCAAGGGAGGAGCCGCACCACAGCAACACCACCCAGCACCACAGCGGCACGGAGGCTAGCTCCACACCGGCGGCGACGCAAAGCGAGAGTCGGGAGCACGACGAATCGCGCTGCAACCGAACCCTCGTCAAGGGAAAGGTCCAGCACGACCGCGTCGGTGGAGAAGGAGAGGAACCGTGGGGTGTGGGAATCAGAGAGTGGAGCTCGTCGCCAAGCCATGGCGAGAGAGCTCGGAGAAGGAGAAGCACGACGGAGCGGCGCCGTCACCGAAACCCTAAATCTAGGGTTGAGTGGCGCGTGGTCACAGGCATCAGAGAAAAGCAGATCGATGGGGAAGTGATGATAGAGCGTGGAGAGAGCTCTCGATTGCGCCCTAGCACGGCGGCGGAGACGGCCGGAGCACGCCGGAATCAGCCGGCGACGGCAGAGGCGATTAGGGGATCGCAGCGACCTCGGGAGCGAGAGAGAGAAGAGGGGGAGGAGAGAGTGGGTCGGACTGGTTCGGTCCGACCGAACCGGTGCGGGTTGACCTGGTTCAACCTAGTAACCTAGGGACTTAATTGTAATTTCTAAAAATTGCTGAATTCAAATCAAACCCTAGTTATGGTTTAAATTTTAAATCCAAAATAAGAATCCTAAAAATCAAATAAAACTATGTTGTTAACCCAAAATTTTGTAAGGATTCCAAAAATGATTTTTACTGGATTTATTGAAAAATATTGCTTGTGTGAAAAATTCAAAGATCCTTAAGTGGAAATGATTAGAATTATTTTCCAAAATATTCAAAGATCCTTAAGTGGAAATGATTTGAATTATTTTCCAAAATATTCAAAGATTCTTAAGTGGACATGATTTGAATTATTTTTAAAATATTCAAGGATCCTTCAGTGGAAATGAATTGAATTATCTTTCTAAAAGTAAAATAAATTACCATTCTGTAAATGACTGTTCCGTAACTCAACCTAGGTAAAACACATAAAAAAGAAAGAACTCATCCTAAAATATGAAGGGGGGGGGGGGGGAATTTTCCAAAACCTCCAACAATCATTTCATCTATGCATAATAGCATGAATTGGATTTTCAAACATTGTCTCATAAAGACAATGATGTTGATTTTCAGAACACGAGGTTCACGAATCGCCGGAAGCTTTAGACTGCACTACTTGTCAGTCTCAAGGCAAGTTCATTCTTGCATACCGTTTGATGTATTTTTATCAAAGTACTTGCAAAGTTACTTATACGTTCCTTTCACTTGCATCAAAAAGGAAAAAGTATTTTCGAATGATGTGGTATATACTATTGGTTGGAGGCGGAACAATGGTAAGATGAATAGGTACGGTGTTCCATCGTATGGGAAGGTATATATCCTTAGGAACAAATAACCCCTGTTCCAGTGATCCTTTCGCCGTAGTAAAAGCATCAACCAACGGACTTTGTATGGGCGGGGTCAGTCAGAGGCTTCTTTTCTCATCCGCATATCCTCGGCAAGCCTACACAGGGTTGGGTCGTTGCGGCGGCCAACAGCGTGGAAGCGCGTGCTCTTCCTGCCCGACGGGGTAATTGGTGGGGAAGCTTGGGAGGGGTGATGGGTATGCGTGGAACATGATTCCCCTACCGCATCATAAACGGGCGGATGTGTGTTGATTTGGGAGAAGCTCCACATGGCTGGATGTCCTGAGCCTTGGCTATAACACTCATGGAGTGTAAAGAGAGCAGATATAGGGCCAGGCAACTGTTGGGTAAAGTGATGCAACTCTGCAGAGTCAAACAACAAATTTGTGATATCACAACCGTGTTCCCGGAATGGAACTACGAGATCGAGGCCGGAATGGAGTCCCATTTGGATTCACAAGACCGGTGGAGACTGTGGACATAGTTTTCAGAATAAAATCTATCCTTTGAAGAAATGTTTACAAAAAAAAACTTGCATCTATGCCAAAGACTTGAGGTTTTGGCAGTAGCTAGTGCATGATACACCTTATCTATATCTATTCAGAACTTGCTGAGTAACGCTGTTGCTCACCCTTTCCTTTTTGACCCCATGCTTAGACTTTGAGGAGGCAATCAAGGAGAACTATGGAGCTTACCACGAGGATGAGGTGTTCTACGAGGAACCTGATCTATCCGGAGGAGTGGAAGGCGTCGATTACCTGATTGCTTATGGAGGCGATGATGATGAGCCCGAGACTTAGTCTCCTATCTTAGGAACCGGACCAAACAATACTAGACTAGTACTACTTAGGTTGTTGAGTCCGATGGTTCTTAGTCTGCTTCTTTCTATCGTTAATAAGTTGACTTCAGTCAACCGTACTATAGTTGAAATTCCTCCCATGTCGGAGGAAGACGTTGAAGTTTTTGTACACTTCTGGCTTGTAATCTTTAGCAGTGTGTAATAAAGTGGACCCGCAATGTTTCTGTTGTACTACTCTGAGGGATGTAATATTTGCGGATAAGTCCTTTCGTGGGTGTTATGTCAACGACTTGTACACTACAATATGCAGTGGTGTGCGGGGTCACCGCATTTTGCCACTGTACATGAACAAGAGGTATGTACAACAGATACTGGGAACTTCTCAGTACATAACATTTAGTGCTTGCTAATTGTAAATCATTTGCAAACTACAGGAACTGAATCAGAGAAGAACAATTTCTAGAGCAGAACTCTACCAAATTGTGCACACAAACAAGAAAGGACAAGCAGTGGATGCGTATTCTTCCTCAAAAATTGTATGTTGAATATAACACTTGGAACTCATAACAAAATTTATAATAGATGATTAGTATTGAGCTCTGCTTGTTCATGCAGGATACTATAATAGAGAAATTGCAACTGAATCCATCACATGTTGGTGAGGATCACAGAGAAGGTGACTTGTACTCACAAGTTTTTGAAGATGCAAGGAGATCTAGAATGCACGGTTTTGGGCTAATAGTAGGTGGCAAAAGTTCAAAACTGCTTGATCAAGCAATTGGTGCCCTGAGAGATGCTAGGGAGGAGAACCTGGAACTGAGAGGTCTTGTTAGTAACATGGTAGCTAACCAGAGACAGTGGGAGGTGAGGAGTCAACAAATGGAGGAGAAGCTCAATTTCCTGCTTACTCAACAACAACCATCAACCCAACAAGATCAAGAAAGAAGAAGTGCAGAGGAAGCATCATCACCTATAAGAAGAGAACCAGTACTTGCCAACCAACAAGAAGCAGATGATGCATCAGCAGTTGCAAGAAGAGAGTCTATAATTGCAAGCCAACAAAAAGGAGAGCAAGCATCAGCAATTGCAACAAAGACATCAGCAGTTGCTAGAAGACCATTTGTTCCACCGAAGCAAATAGAAGCAGATAAAGCGTCAATAGTTGGAAGAAAACCAACAGCAGCTACAAGAAGTTCACCTGCACAAACCAAGCAAATAGAAGCATCAGTAGCAACAGCAGCAACACCCAAGCAGCAGCAACAAAATCTGAACTCAAGGCAAGGTACAGCAGCAACAGCCAAGTAGCAGCAACAAAATCTGAACTCAAGGCAAGGTACAGCAGCAACACCCAAGCAGCAGCAACAAAATCTGAACTCAAGGCAAGGTACAACAGCAACAGCCAAGCAGCAGCAACAAAAACTGAACTCAAGCCAAGGTACAGCAGCAACAGCCAAGCAGCAGCAACAAAAACTGAACTCAAGCCAAGGTACAGCAGCAACAGCCAAGCAGCAGCAACAAAAACTGAACTCAAGCCAAGGTACAGCAGCAACAGCCAAGCAGCAGCAACAAAAACTGAACTCAAGCCAAGGTACAGCAGCAACAGCCAAGCAACATCAAAGAAAAGCTGAAACAGCAAATGAAGTTTCAAGTTCCAAGGTGTTAGGACCAAAAAAAGCAACAGCAGCAACTGGAGCTTTGACTGCCAAACTACATTTGCTAGCTCAAGCAGCCAAGGAGGTTTCAGCTACTCAGGATATCACAAGTGTAGTTACAACTGCCCAGCAAGAAAGATCAAGTCAGAAAACAGCATCTAGTCAAGATGGACCTCAAAAGACTACTTACACAAAGTTGATTGCAGAGCAGGCACAGCACAAGAAGATAAAGCTTGAGAAGGTAGAGCAGAGTGTAGTTACAACTGCCCAGCAAGAAAGATCAAGTCAGAAAATAGCATCTAGTCAAGATGGACCTCAAAAGACTACTTACACAAAGTTGATTGCAGAGCAGGCACAGCACAAGAAGATAAAGCTTGAGAAGGTAGAGCAGAGTGTAGTTACAACTGCCCAGCAAGAAAGATCAAGTCAGAAAACAGCACGGAGTACAAATGAAAAGTTGAAGGCGAAGATAAGAAGACAAGATGTCAAGAGAGGAATGGAAGTTACTATAAGATCACCTAACAGTATGTGCATTGCTGCTATGGGAACAGTTCGGAATGCTGATGACACCAATGATTATGTGGAGGTGCTTATAAACCTAGTAGTGAAAAAAAACTACTAGGATTCCAGGTGCAAAAGGAAAGGTCAAGGACCTGGCAAATGCACAGTCCAAGTGTATTTTCTGGCCACGGATTAATGTAAGAAATGTACCACTGCAGAAACTGTATTACTATTCATGCCACTTTGCTATAACTATATTGTTTTTAACTATATAATGCAGGTTAATGAGGTCACAGAGTCTGACATCCTGATTCAGAGTCTGAAGCAAATGGAGAAAAGAGAAGAAAGAAGAGGAAAAGAAATATTAGTGAAGTCGCTAACACAAAAGATGGTACTAATATACCAATTGCTACCTAGTATGCTAATTGCTACCTAGTATGCTCCAGATTGCTACCTACATATAGTTGGTACCTAGTATAACTATAAGATATTGTTTATCTACTATAAGATGCCTCATATAACTAAAAGAAAGTGTACCTCAAAATCTTCATTTCCACCAAGATTACATGCATTGGATCTGGATTTTCCACTCTACCATGGCCTATCCTTAGATATGAATGTTCATCTCTTCCTAGCTCAAAAATCTCCTGACCACATTGTAGTTCATCACTAAATAACAGTTGTAAAATGAAAGAAGAATTTCAGCAACCCAATGCCACAGGAGCTCAAATGTGGACCATACAGTTTTGCTCAGTGGTACATGCCATGTAGATTACATGCATTTTTTATGGAAATAAAAGTGGTATAACTCTAACTGTGTAATCCTATAGTTTACTATAGAAAAGACTTATGAAAAAACTTAGATATGTGTAGTAGGACCAGTTTCGAGCATTAATTCATGGTGGAACATGTTCAATCTTAGATATGTGTAATATATTGCACAAAAAGTTAAATAGATTGACATATTAGTACGAATCAGAACTCTTGTTCTTCAAATATTACCTAGTGTTGCTTCCCTAAATTGAGAAGTTTTACTGTTGTGTTAAAGATTTCAATCAATAGTGATTAAGTGATATTTAGTACAAGAAAATCCGTTAATAAATGATGATGGTGGCCGTAGACCTGTAGCATACAAAATAGATAAACATATATATAGTGTGAGAACATACTTTTATGTGCATGCCTAGAGACATTCGAATCTGGGACATTCATTTCTTGAAGATTGGTAATTTATTATACAACAAGATAGTATAGTTCATACCTATTTGCTACCTAGTATGCTCCAGATTGACACAAGTACTTTCGTTTGCAGGTACCATATGTTGAGAAGCTCCAGGTGTTCGAGGTTCCAAGTTCCAGGTTCCAGGTGTTCGAGGTTCCAAGTTCCAGGTTCTAGGTGTTCGGTACCATATGTTTAGAAGTTCCAGATGTTCCAGATATTCAGACCATGTTGTTGCAATCCTTTTTCTGTAGTGAAAAACGTATGTGTAATGTTATGGATCTTGTATCTACTGTTATGGATCTTGTGATTGGATCTTATTATTGGATCTTGCGTGTAATGTTATGGATCTTGTATGTACTGTTTGGATGGTTTTTTATTGCCTCTAAAAACATTGGGGGCAGATTTTCAATGTGCCCTTAAAAGTTTTTGCGGCATTTTTGGTAAATGCCATAATAACTTTTTGGGGCAGATTGGCAATGTGCCCTTAAAAGTTTTCGGGGCAGAGTGGCAATGTGCCCTTAAAAGTTTTCGGGGCAGTTGCTAAAGTGCCCTTAAAACTTTTCGGGGCAGTTGCTAAAGTGCCTCTAAATGGTAAGTTTTGGGGGCATTTTAATGAACTGCCCCTAAATTCTTTAAAGGCACAGATATATTGGGCACTTGAAAAAATGCCCTTAAAACTTATTGGGGGCAATGAATTGACATTTCGGGGCACTTTAAAATGCCCCAAAAGCTCAACCGTCACGTAGTGCGGGCCGCGGCTCTGTGCGCGCGCCTGGGGGCTTGGTAGCTGTACGATCGATCCATTGGCTCATCCATCCATCGGTAGCTAGCTAGCTTCTGGAGGATCGATCGTACCTACAGGAAAAAAGTCGTTCTCATCCATCCATCGGTAGCTAGCTTCCATTGCCATGTATCGCTGCGCGCTGGGGGCTAGCTAGCTCAACTCTTGTATTGATCGAGCAGGCCCGCGAGCGGGGTGGGGAATAGCAACGCCTGAGCGGGGCGAGGAAATGAGAGGAAGATACGAAATATTGGGTTATACAGTTTAGGTTTGCAGGTTCTATTCTATCACACGCCTTTTCAACCTTAAAACAGTTAAAACCGCGTTTTCGATTCCATCTTTTTCGGTCACTGCTAGAGATGCTCTTAGTATGTCTTGCTCCCGTTATTGCATGTTTTGCACACGTTTTGTTTCAATTATATTTAAAAAGGTCAGCCAAATTGCATATTTTATGACAAAAGTGAAATGTGTATCAAAACCTAGTTGCTATTTACATTTATTGGAGCAACTAGAGCTCAATCGAGTGAGAATTAAGTTAATTCTCACTCAGATGATGTCATCCAGTTGCATATGCAACTCATGTACAATCCATGTGCAACTGAGAAATCTCAGTTGCAACTATATGCAACCCATGTGTAACTGGAAAAAATAGATACATAAATAACATACCGCACGAATCACGATACAAATCTAACGGGATTAGAGTTGAGTGAGCTCTAACTTAATACTCACTCGAGTGAGAAATAGCAAAAACCGCACGAATCACGATACAAATCTAACGGGATTAGAGTTGAGTGAGCTCTAACTTAATACTCACTCGAGTGAGAAATAGCAAAACCGTTTTTAAAAAGTGCGACTTGTATTGTGGTAATTCGTAAACCGGTTGGGGTCGCACATTTTTTGAGAAATGTGCCACTTTTTACGGAAACCAGTTGTCAATTGCAAGTTTTTTCAAAAAAATGTAATTCATATAAAAAAATCAGTAGGAGTTAGGAAAGTGAAACTCTTTCCGACCGTGGTTTCTATTCCCAGACTTTTTGAGAAAAGGACAAAGTCACAAATTGTTGGAAAATCAGTTGCCAAACCAAAGAAGATGACTACCGTAGCCCGTAGGGATCTAACAGTTAAAATTTTCTTTTCAACATCTACCATAACTGCGTGAAAGATTTTTTTTAAAAGAGGTCTCTGCTAGTTAAGCTGCCTGCCATGTCAAGGCATGTACATGCTGGGTTGTTAACTCAGGAGAAGGAATACGATTGTTTCAATCAAGGATGAAAATAACATCACTCACTACATGCCAAAACAAATTAGCAACACTTTCGTAAATTATTTTAGACACGTCTTTGCTTGTTCGAACTTTAATTATTACAGGCCGTATCTAGCTTCCGAGATTTCTCTCTGTCAAAAGTGCCCATCTGACGCTAGTCTCTTGAATGTATCCCGTATTAAAATTTTGTATTAAGTTTCTCATTAATTAATTAATCCCAAACCTACTAGAGAACCGACGATGTGCATGTGCTAGGGTATTTTTTGCACGAAGAACATGAACAAATTCCAATTTTCAAATTGTAAAAAGTGATAGCTTTTTTTTTTGCATGTCCAACATAAATAAATTCCAATTTGCAAATACTGAAATGTAATCTTCATTTACACAATGAACATGAACAATTCTCATTTTGCAAATTATGAAATGTAGTCGCTTGGAACGCAAATCTTCTAGACAAATGACGATGTGTTAGGACATTTTTTGCACGCGAACATGAACAAAAATCAATTTGTAAATTGAGATTTATAATCATCAATTTCTTAATTAACCCTAAATTTGTTACACAAATTAACCTGCATGCACAAATTTGAACATACAGAGCATTTATTACACCTGAATTTACAACTGTCCCTTTAACCATATCCACTCGTTCATGCGAGAATATGTAGGCTCTGTTCGACAGCTCCGTTTTTTCACTATCTAAGTATCCCAAAACCATAATATCTTAGATGCTTGGCCAAGTTCAGTTTCATAAAACTACAGTTTTTCTCAGTTTTGTCAAAATTACTAAGGCTATGTTTGGCACCTGTGTTTTTAGAACCAGAGTATCCAAAATATTTCATCACCAGGCTATAGAATCTTTTAGTTTAGAAAAAAAACAGGCTAGGTCTAAAGTTTCCAATACAGCGAAAAAATGCAGTTTTGGAGAATAATTCAGTGTTTAAAACCACAATATTTATTGCATCCAAACCCGTCAAAGTATTTCGTACCAAAATATTTTTTAGAAATTCAAAAATACTTTGATGCTTTGTTGGGTTGGGTCCGGGTATTTCGAACCGGATCGGTGTTCAATATAAATTGTAATCCGGTAAGTGCTTGTATACACTATACTTATATAGGACCAGTTCGGTCATGTATCAGAGAGACAACAAAGAAACTTCACAGGCACCAAGCTTCGTTTCTAGTAGTACAGCTAGTGCACGGAGGCGGGATGGCGACCAAGCGGCAGCGCTCTGATGGCGATGGCCACCGCCGGCGCCTCCATCTACTCACCAAAGACCGGAACAGAGGATTCACCCTGTACAAGGTAGACATCGACGACATCGGCTCTGACCCTGACTCGAACGGCGACATGGATCTAAAAGCTCTGCACCTTCCACGCCGCCCGGTCGTGCGCCTGGCCGGTAACTCTAACCAGCAGTTCGTCGCCGCCGGCGGGAAAATCTTCAATTTCTACTGGTCATGCAAGGCCGGCTCCAACCTCGTCGTCGACACGGACACGCTGGGAGTCACCGCCGTCCCTCCTTTCCGAGCGCCCAAGAATCCCGGCGCGTTCTGGGCAGTCGGCGACACCGTATACGCCCTCGACTGCGGCTGGGAAGCCCAGGGATGCAGCTGCTTCGAGATGCTCCCCCGCGAGCCACAGCCAGGCCACGGAGCGTGGAGGTGGGAAGCTCTCCCCGCGCCGCCGTTCCAGCCGCATCACGTCACGTCCCGCGCCCTGCATCCGGACGGCTCCACCATGTTCCTCTCAATACACAACGGGGGCACGTTCTCCTTCGACGCTCGCCGCCGCACGTGGGCGCGCCACGGCCGCTGGATGCTCCCCTTCAGCGACGAGGCTTACTACGTCGCCGCGCTCAACGCGTGGATCGGCCTCTGCTCGCCGCACGTCGGGCATATCGTGGCATGCCCGGTGCTCGCGCGCAGACCCAACAGGGACGTCTACTGGCGGGACAGGGAGGAGCCGGCATGCAAGACCGGCAAGGACATGCTGTTCGCCGACGAGCCGGAGCGGCACCTCCTTGCCAGCCTCACCTACCTGGGCGACGCCGAGTTCTGCCTCCAGGAGACGGTGACGCAGAAGGGCTATGATTTCGCCATGGCATCTGGCGTCAAGGTGCCAATGCTGCTTCGCCTGGTAAGATTCCGGGTCGAGTACTCTGGCGACGGTGAGCTCTGCGTGGTTGACAGGAGGGTTAGGATCTACGAGCTGTCTTGCGACACGGGGGAACATACACCTGTTTCCTTCTGGATGTAATCATGTCAAGGGTACATTGTAGAATGCTACTCTTGTTAGTTTTTCATGGTGTAATAAGCATGGTTTTTCTCGGGGATGTAATTAGTCAGGCATCTTAGAATTATCTTGGCATTGTCGACTTCCAACCTGCATTTCATCATGTTGGTCAATGTCTGCTGTCGCAGGTAGATAGTTCAGTTAGACAGAGAATACCGTCCCTAACGTATGATCGTCATGGCGCACACCCCGATCGTGCCATCCCACGACTCGCATGGGTTGATCATCACGGCAATCTCATCTCACTGAATTAAAGGAGAAGAAAGCAGAGAAGCAGCAACAGATTATGCTGCGGGAAACACACCGTCTCCCTGATTCTTCAGTTTCGTCAGATTCAGAAACAACACGTCAGGTGTGGGCTATCAAAACGTGAAGAGTTTGGGGGAAGGCGATACCCTTTGTCTCGGGTCGCCGTCTATTAATAGGATCGGTTAACCCAACCAATCAGGCTAAACTAGGCAAGAGATAATCGGTTCATAATACACCGAATTACAACAGAATAAAGAGGAGGATTCTATCCTACTCTAGGAGATATGTCACGTTACACATATTTCAACACACCCCCTCAATCACAGTCGGGAGAGGTTGAGATTGCGCTTAAAGTTCTCCAGTTGACGCACTGGAAGGGATTTTGTAAATCCATCTGCAACTTGATCTCCGGATGGTATGAACCGTATCTCGAGTAGCTTATTCGATACTCTCTCTCTTACAAAATGATAGTCTATCTCAATATGTTTGGTCCTAGCATAGAAAATAGGATTGGCAGACAAATATGTTGCACCAAGGTTATCACACCATAATCGTGCAGTTTTGGGTCGTGTCACCCCAAGTTCATCAAGCAATGATTGTAACCAGATAATTTCTGCGGTAGCATTTGCCATGGCTTTATACTCTGCTTCAGTGCTTGATCGAGAAACTGTGGGTTGTTTTCTTGCACTCCATGATACCAAGTTTGAACCAGAAAAGACAGCGAATCCTCCTGTGGATCTCCGATCATCACAATCTCCTGCCCAATCTGCATCAGAGAATGCACTTACAAGTACTGAAGAGGATTTTCGAATTTTTAATCCTAAGTCACATGTGCCCTTAACATATCTGAGAATTCTTTTAACCGCTTTCCAATGAGCTATTGTTGGTGCATGTAAATATTGACATACTTTGTTTACTGCAAAAGAAATGTCAGGTCGAGTCATGGCAAGATATTGTAAAGAACCAACTATGCTACGATATTTTGTAGCATCATCTTGTCCTAGCGGAGTCCCTTCCTGGGTGGACAATTTTTCTGTACTCGACATTGGTGTGTCCATGGCTTTGCATGAATGCATGCTAGCTCGGGTAAGTATATCATTTGCATATTTTCCCTGTGACAAGATTAAACCATCTGAATCATGTTTTACCTCTATGCCCAATAAGTAATGCAACTCTCCAAGATCCTTGAGAGCTAATTCTCCCCTCAGATTTCGTAATAAAGCTGTCACAGCTGTCTCGGGGGAGCTTGTGACAATAATATCATCAACATAAATTAATAAGAACATGGTAACACCATTCTTATCAAAGATAAATAAAGATGTATCTGACTTGGATGATACAAAACCAAGACTTTGCAATTTTGAGCTGAGACGAGAGTACCATGCACGAGGAGCTTGTTTTAATCCATATATTGCCTTGTCCAACTTACATATGTATTGCGGCTTCCCTTTCTCTTCAAACCCAGGTGGTTGTCTCATGTACACTTCCTCTTCCAGAACACCATGAAGGAATGCGTTCTGAACATCTAGCTGGCGAAGTTGCCATCCCCTGGAGACAGCAAGAGACAAAACAAGACGAATTGTTGCAATTTTAACAACCGGACTAAACGTGTCCTCGTAATCAATACCATATCTTTGTTTGAAACCTTTGGCCACCAGCCTAGCTTTATAACGGTCTACTGTACCATCTGCTTTTCGTTTGACTTTGTATACCCACTTGCAATCTATCACATTTCTCCCCTCTTGCGCCGGAACGAGATGCCACATATCATTACGGCGCAATGCGGCAAACTCAGCTTCCATAGCATCCTTCCACCGGGGATCTGGCATAGCCTCTTGCCAATTTTCGGGTTCACCTGTGGAGCAAAAAATTAAATTCCTTTTTCCAACGAATACATCATTATCACATGTAAGTTTATGTGCAGAGATCAAATTTTTTGATGCTTTGGGAATATGGAGAATATTTTTGAGACGAAAATTGCGAAGAGGGGTATGATAATTAGATTGACCGATGTGACTAATGTTCAAACATGCGCCACTTGTGGTGTGCACCTGCTCGTGGCCATTGTACCTTTCCCTCATGGAGAGTTTCTCCAGATCTCCGGTGATGTGGTCGGTGGCGCCGGAGTCGATGTACCAGTTGGGGTCGTGTTGTACGAGGTTGAGGCTGAACCAGCCACCTTCTCCTCGCCGTTGTAGTCGCGGTTGAACCGCTCCCAGCACTTGAGCACCTCGTGCCCGCCCTTGCTGCAGAGTTGGCAGCGAGGACGACCGTTGTTGTAGTTGTTGCGGTGGCCGCCTCCATTGAAGTTGTTGCGCGCACGGTTGTTGTTGTCATTGCGTGCGCTGCTGGTAGCCGTTGTCGCGATCTCCACGATCGCGGTTGTTGTCGCGGCCACCGCCACGACCTCCACGGTGCCCTCCTCGATGGGCGGAGTTGATGGAGGACTGGAAGCCGCCTCCACCTTGGATCTCAAGCCTCGTCTCGAAGTTCTGCAGGTGAGCGTACAGATCGCTCAGGGACACCGATTCAGTCCTCGTGGTCATGGCAGAGACCAGAGGGTTCCACTCCGCGTCAAGGCCGGATAGGATGTAGGTGGCGAGGTCATCATCCTCCAGCATCTGTCCCGCTGCCGCCATGGCGTCGGCGAGGCTCTTCATCTTGGTGACGTACTCGGCGATGGAGAGCTCCTTCTTCTACATGCCTGCTAGCTGCATGCGGAGTTGCATGATGCGAGCACGAGATTGCGACGAGTACATATACCAGTTAGCGCGCTCCAGACCTGCGCCGACGTCTCCATGCCGGCGACTTGGGCGAGCACCTCGCGAGAGAGCGACTTCATCAGGAATTGAAGGACCAGTTGGTCCGTGGCCATCCACTTGAAGAATTCGGGGTTCAGCACCCGCTCCTCCACGTCCTTGCCCTTGTCATCCTTCTTCGTGCTGACCAGCCACTCCAGCGGCTGGGGCATGGTGCCGTCTAGGAGGCCGACGAGGCGCTTTCCTCGGATCGGCGGCATCACTTGTGCCTTCCACAGAGGGTAGTTATCCCTGGTGAGTTTCTCAGAGACAGACCCGAGGGAGTTGGCTTCAGGGGCGATGGAGACGGAGGAGGAGGAAGACGAGCCAGCCATGGTGAAGAGGCCGGGCTCTGATACCATATCAAAACGTGAAGAGTTTGGGGGAAGGTGATACCCTTTGTCTCGGGTCGCCGTCTATTAATAGGATCGGTTAACCCAACCACCGATAGGAAATTACATCACATTAATTACAATTGATCGCAATCATGCTAAACTAGGCAAGAGATAATCGGTTCATAATACACCGAATTACAACAGTAAATAAAGAGGAGGATTCTATCCTACTCTAGGAGATATGTCACGTTACACATATTTCAACATGGGCTGGAGCTTTGAAGCAGGGGAATGCATTTTAACAGGAGACGCTAGTAAAGATTTAGAGGGTTTCGTGCAATGTAGAATTTTTTTCGTAGGTTTTACACAACACGAATCTACAAGCAAGGAAAGCAAACAACAACCATTTCCTCACTATTTATTAATTAAACAGGGACGTTACATGCTTAAACTTGAAGATCATAACGGAAAAAATACATGTACGCGTGCATTTATGCGCCGCACCGTCCAGTCTGCCACCAGTCGTCGGAAGCGACTAGGGCGGCGTGCCATACCCCAAACTATCCGAGCTCGGGCTCGCCGGTTGCGCATCTCTGGGTGGTGCCGTGGTACCGTTCGATTTAGGTGCTCCGATGTTACCCGCACCGGCATGCACAGGCGCGGCCGGCGCGGCACGCACCGCGGGCTCACGGGCGCCAGCAACCGGACGCGGCTTGCCTGCGCCCCGCGCGTGCGACCATCCGTGCGCCGCGGGTGCATGGCAGCCATCCTGCCCATCCAGCGACTCGCTGTTTTTCTCCCGTTAAGTTCTTTTTCTTTTGCAAAAAAAACAAAAAGGAATATCATGTCAATACGAACTACACCGCCATGGCCTGCGAGCATGCTAGCTCTTTCGCTTGGGGTTCCACTGGAAGTCGTAACCTCTCGCTAGCTTGGCTCCTCCGCCGACGTCCAGTCCGTGCTTGGACATGCCGTCTCCGTGACCA
Source organism: Puccinellia tenuiflora (assembly GCA_012064385.1). Taxonomy (NCBI): domain Eukaryota; kingdom Viridiplantae; phylum Streptophyta; class Magnoliopsida; order Poales; family Poaceae; genus Puccinellia; species Puccinellia tenuiflora. The sequence continues at coordinate 153,465 of QRDG01000472.1, forward strand.
GCTCGGCAGCTCGCCTGCGTCACCTAGCCGGCTAGCCCTGCTCCGCAGCCTCCACACATACAAAGACGAGGAAACCGCCATGGCCTACGAGCAAGCCATCTGCTCCGCTTGAGGTTCCGCTGCCGCCGTCAAGGAGGCGCGCCGTATTCAGCAGGCGACGTCGCGTCCGTGATCACCTCGCTTTCGTCGCGTCGCCATGCTCCGCACCACACCTACCATGGACAAGGAAACCGGCATGGCGAGCTTTTTCACTTGGGGTTCCACTGTCGTCCTCGACTGCTCCAGTTGTCCAGCATTTCACCGGCGGTTGCTGGGCCTGCAAGGAGAAGTTGAGCGGCGCCGGCGAGGAGGATAAATGGAGAACGGTGATCAAAGAAAGGGGATTGCGGTATTACGGGATGGATCATGGCCAGGATTTGTATTCCGTCGTATTTCCCATTTTGTTTTTTTGCAAAAGAAAAAGAACTTAAAAGGGAGAAAAACGGTGAGTCGCTGGATGGCTGCCACGCACCCGCGGCACACGGATGGTCGCACGCGCGGGGCGCAGGCAAGCCGCGTCCCCAGCAACTACCGGCGCGTGCGTGCTTCCACTTCCAGTACTAGTGGCAACCTTCGGGGCAGGGGGTGGCGGACTGGCGGGGGACTGCGCTCACCCGTGAGAGCATCCGGGGACGCAGTGCGCGCGCCATGGTATTCGTTCTGTGGGATGGCAGTCGCATGACTCGGATGGGATGGGATGATCATCACGGCACTGAATCAAGGGAGAAGAACGCAGAGAAGCAGCAACACATTAGAGCAACTCCAGCCGCCCCCCAAGAGCCCCCCGGACCGTTTTTTGGACGTCGGCGGGCGATTTTTCTCCCAGTCGCGCCCCCAGGGTCTCGTTTTTCGTCGGATTTGGCCCAAAAGTTATCCGGCATACCTACTGGGTTCGGCCTGGGGGCGCCGGCGCAAGGGAAACGCCGCGCGGGCCAGCCCTGTCGGCGAGACAACACGATTCCCGCCATTTTTGTTTCGCTTTCCCTCCATTTTCCTTCTCCATATACCGTAGCTCCCGTCGTTTCCCGCGGCAATCGCCTCCCATATGGCGCCCAAAAAATTCAACAACCCACGAGCCGCCGGCGAAGAACCACCGGCGAAGATGGCGGGGGGCGGGAGGGGTAGGGGGAGGGGGAGGGGCCGGCCGGACGGCTTGAGCAACACCGAGTGGGCGAACGAAGTCGAGCGAAGGAAGACGCTCACCGCCGACCGCAAGGCAAGGGGCGCGAGAAAGAAGGCCAAGGAGGCGGAGGAGGCCAAGGAGACACGACGAGCGGCGGCGGCGGCGGCCGGGAAACCGTGCTTTCCTGCGCCGTCCCCACTGTATGCGCCGCCCGGCCTCTATTTGCCGCCCGGCGCTTGGGGAACCCAAGGAAGCCAAGGAGGAAGCCAAGCAAGCGTGGCGTCACCGTCACCGTCGGTCTTCTCGCCGTCGCCGTCGCCCACCGCCTTCTCGCCGGCGTCGCCAGCCACACCCCACTGGAGGGGGGACACGCTGGAGTACGGAGACGGCGACCCGCACGGCGGATTCAACCCCAACATAGCGTTCCGCGGCCCTTCCGCACTCAGCGCCGGCACCGGGGGCTCGCCGGCCATGCCATACCGTGGTCCTCTGTTCCACCCTCCGGTCGAGTTCGATAGTACCCGCAGCGTGCTCGGCCAAATGCCCGAATCGCAGGAGTCACAGGACGCATGCATGGACGACATCATCGCGTCTGGCTCGGCGGCGGCGGCGGCGTCATCCCCCCCGGGAGAAGAAGAGGCCGACTTTGCCGGGGAAGACTTTGCCGGGGATGAGTTCGCCGGGGAGGAGGAAGAATACGGCGAGTACGAGGAGGATGAAGAACAACCCGTCGCCGCGGAGAAGAAGAAGAAGAAGAAGGCGGCCGACAAAGCCGAGCCTCGCATCAAATGGTCCGCCAAGGAAGACGAGTGTCTCGCCGAAGCGTGGAAGACGGTGAGCATTGACCCAATCACGGGCGCAAATCAGAACTCGGAGAACTATTGGGCGAGGGTGAAGAGATCGTTCGACGAGCGCAATCTTTGCGACCCCGAGTTCAAAGGATTTTACATGGCGCGCGGCGAGAAAGCGATGGCGAACCACTGGGCGGTCGTCCAGGCGGCCTGCAGCAAATGGCACGGAATCGTCGAGGAGGTCATGGCTCGCCCGGAGAGCGGCGCCGACGTCGAGCGACAGGTAAAAACCCCGACTCGGTCGCCCATAGTCTGTTTGTTTCTTCTTCGGCTGACATTTTCCTTTTGTTGCGCGCCGGCAGATGGTCCGGATGTTCGAGATGTACCGGCAGGACAGCAAAGGCGCCGAGTTCAAATTCCTCCATGTCTTCTCCAGGATCGAGAAGTGCGAGAAGTGGGCCGAGGTTCGTCTGAACCTCGGCAAGGGGAAAGAACCTTTCAACCCCGACGAACCGGGGTCGGGAGCCTCGGATGGACATCCAGAAGGGAACAAGAAGGCGAAGGCGGCGAGGGTGAGCACGCCGGCGACAGAAAGGCTGCACACGTCGATCGAGAAGTGCATTGCCGACGCCAAGACCCACGCCGTCAAGAGGGACGAGAAGTTCGACGCGAGGTGGTTGCAGATGATGGAGAAACAAGACGTGAAGATCGACCTCCTGAAAACCAACGTCGCGGCCAAAAAGAGGAACACCGATCTGGCGTTCCTAATGAGCGCCGACCCGGCGACGATCATGGACGCCAAGGTCAAGGCGTGGTACATGAGCCAGCGCGACCTCATCCTGAACGAGATACCCGCGCCGATCCCGACCCCGACTCCACCACCGACCCCGACCCCGACTCCACTCCCGACGATGACCCCGACTCCGACAACGGAAGGCTCCACCACGAAAACGACGCCGAGCACCAGTACTACCCCTGCATCGTCGCCGCCGATCGCTGCACCATCGACCGCCCCCTCCTACGTGGTGCAAGTGGAGGACGACGAGCCGGCATCGTCGCCGCAGATCGCTGCGCCATCGACCGACTTCTCCGTCGTGGTGCAAGTGGAGGACGACGAGCCGGCGATTTGAGGTCGACGTCGTCGATTTGGCCTCTTTTTGACCGAATTATGTTTTCTTTTATTAAGCTTGACCGGACTAGCGATGATCGCCGATATGTAGCGGGAACACGCCGATTCAAAAAAAAAAGTGCCTTGGGGCTGAAAGCTGGGGGGGCGGGTGGGAACCGAGGCCTCCCCAAGGCTTGGGGGGCGCCGGCGAACGGGCTAAAAAGCCTTCGCCGGATACCCTGGGGGGGCCAACGGCTGGAGTTGCTCTTACTCTGCGGAAAACACACGGTCTCCCTGAATCTTCAGTTTTGTCAGGTTCAGGAACAACACGTCAGGTAAGGGCTGGAGCTTAGAAACAGGGGAATGCATTTTTATCAGGAGACGCTTGTCATGAACCTCGCCTGGGTACCACAAGTTGGGCCATGGGCATGGGCTGGGGACAAAGGATTCGGCCCAACCGACCTGCCAAGAGCTAACGTCGCTACATATACTCGTCAGGAGTCAACGAAGAGACTATCCAGTTGGATCACAAGAACAGAAACGGCGGCTTCTTCCTCCCCCGAACTCCTCTCCTCTCTGTCCCCTGTGTTCATCTCTTCTCCTACCCCCGGCTCTTTCTCTCTGATCCCCACCCTCTTGCTCCTTGTATCCCCAAACTAGCTACCTAAATTCATATAATCCAGTGTTGTTGAGTGATCTGTGATCTGGGTCTGTAACAACGCTAGTAGCGGAGCTGATTAAAAGGAGATTTAGAGGGTTTCGTGTAATGGAGAAAAAGCGTCATAGGTTTTACACAACACAAATCTATAGACATTTCCTCACTGCTTATTGATTAAACAGGGACGTTACACGCTTAAACTTGAAGGCCATGACGAAAAAAAGTACATGTACGCGTGCATTCATGCGCCGTACGCCACCGCACGTCGGAAGCGACTAGGGGGGCGAGCCATACCCCAAACTATCCGAGCTCGGGCTCGACGGTGGCGCATCTCCGGGTGTCGCCGTCGTACCCTTCGATTTAGGCGGTGCGATGTCACCTGCACCCGCCCCGCCATGCGCAGGCGCGGCCGGCGCGCCACGCACCGCTGGCTCATGGGCGCCAGCAACCACCGGCGCGTGCGTACTTCCACTTCCGGTACTAGTAGCAACCTTCGGCGCAGGGGGTGGCGGGTGACTGCGCGCACCCGTGAGCGCCTCCGGGGATGAAGTGCGCGCGCCATGGTATTCCCCCTGTGGGAGCGGCGGTGGTAGGTAAAACCCCGTGATGACGTCTGGGGGCGGTGGCGCAGCGGTGCCACCGGACGATCTGTTTGCGCGAGGTGGAGGGAAGCTGACACTCGTGCGCGCCTCTGGCGTTGGCGGCGCGCGTGCACTGCCATCTGAAGTTCTTGTTGCGAGCGGTGGAGGAGCGCTGAGACTGGTGTGCGCCTCTGGCGTTGGCGGCGCGCTTGCACCACCACCGGAAACTCTCGTAGCGCGCGGTGGAGGGGCGCTGACACTCGTGTACGCGTCCGGCGCGGACGGCGTGCGTGCACCACCGGAGACTCTCGTAGCGCGCGGTGGAGGCGAGCCGACACTCGTGCGCGCCTCCGGCGCTGGCGGCGCGTGCGCACTGCCACCGGACACTGTGGCTGTGCGCGGTGGAGGGGAGCGCACGCTCGCGTTGTCCTCTGGTGCCGGCGGCGGCGCGCGTGCACCGCTAGTACCGGAGACGATCGATATCGGGCCTGACACCACGGCGCCGGGGCCACGCAGCGGCGTCGGCGGGGCCCTCGCGCCGGGGCGGACGCGGAGGATAGCATCGCACTGCTTCCGCACGCAGCGCGGGATGAGCGCGCTGACGAGGCCGCTTGTGAAGAGGTCGCAGAAGATGTCGACCTCGTCGGCCGCCTCGCAGCAGTGGCGCGGCACGGGGCACCCGGTGAGGAATGCCTCGAGCAGGTTGTGCTTGCACGAGCACAGCGTCAGGATCGACTGCCAGCACATGCCCGGGTCCTGGAGCGGGTCGGAGGAGGCGAACGGGTCGACGACGGTGAGCGAGCGCCGGGGCGCCGCGGAGACGGCAATGGCGACGTGCGTGGCCAGGAGCGCGGCGAGGATCGAGGCCCTCATGGTTGCTGGTTTTGGAACTCTGTGCCTGCGTCGATCGGCTTTGTACTTGGTGCAATGGGGTAGAAGCCTATTTATACGGTGCTCTCGATCGCCTTGTGCTTGTTAGACCGTTTTGCGTGTCAGCACACTAATGCTAGTTAATGTGACACTAACTGCAACATGTAGCAAAACCTCTCTGACATTTCTTCGTTCTTCATGCTAGTTAATATTGTACTAACTGCGATGTGTAATGTAACTTCAGATGCTAAAGTTTGCCGTGCCGAAATTTCACAACTATGAATTGTGTTTTGGTTACGGTATGGTTGGAGCCGATTTGTGTATGAACTATGAAGTCACATTGTTTTGGCAGTTCACTTTCAAAGGCAAACTCTAGTAAGTTTTTGAATGGTTCTCTTCGGCATATATATTCTCAAAAAGAAAATGTTAAGTTTTTTTTTTTTGAGCATCCAGAAAATGTTAAGTAGTAGACCCGAAACGGTGGGCTCGAAAGTTCAGTCTAAAGAACATGGAAAGCCCAAAGACCTGATGGCAAGCCCAATCAACGAGAGCCGAAAGTGGTTAAATCGTCAGTGGATAATGCGCCCTGAAAACGTTTCAACAGCTGTGAGGCTTTCTAGACTCACTCCATCGTGGAGTAGGTGGTGGCCACCGACGATGTCCGCAACGCCGGCGGCCGGCCCCGGCGGCACAGGGTTGACGGCGCAGACTCCGGAGAGCTCACTCCCCGGATTACAAGGTCCCCCTCGGCGGGTGAGCGTTTCGAGGCAGTCATGGGTCGTCCGCACCGAGGTGAGCTGGATCTTTCCCTTTGCCCATTCCTTCTGTTCCCGTGTCTGCAATTCGTCTAACACTTGATAGGCTGGAAACGACATAGCTAAACCTGTAGTAACAGTAGCTTCGATTCTCGTCGCGGGGGTACCTTCTGGGACAAGACATCTATCAGCTGTTCTTCTGGTTGATTAATGTCGTGGGCTGCGTTTCGTTAAGGAGAGGTTCAGAAGAAAGGATGGAAATAGCAAGAAACCAAAATGAAATACACGGGACAGAAAAATTAGGTACATGGACATAACCTGACGAAAAGCTCGTAGTTTTGTTCTTGCAACTTTATAGAACATCGCACACCCCTGCAAAAAAGTACTCTTTAGAAAATTGAGGTTGAAATGTTTATGCTTCTAAGTAGGTTTAAGGCATTATGGTTATCATAAGTCTGAGAACATGGACAAAAAAATGTTGCACATGTCGCCCGACGCCCGAGTGAGTGGCGTAAAAAGCATTGCAGCTGATTCATTTGTGCATTCTGACAGCCAATTATGTGCAAATTTTGCATTGTCCAACTTCAGATTTATGCTTCAAATGCCTTTTTACAGTCAAAAAAATTAATCTTATGTCATTCTTCGATTTGGGGGCCGACGTGCTGTGATTCTTCTGACAGAACAACAGAAGACAGAACATAGTCATTATTGGGTTTACACAAGATAGGTTAAACGAATTACAATGGAGGAAAAGTAAGTAAGTGAGATTGGATCATCAAAAGAGAAGCATGTGGAGAAGACGGATGGGTGGTGTGCAGACCATTAAGATGAAAGAATGGGAATGTAGAACATCCGTGTTAAGACAATTACTATAGCTCTAATTTAAGGGTTAGTTTTAATAAGTTCTAGCACACAGGTGATACTTCAGGTGACCAGGGCCTCACTGAACTCTGCACTGCCCTTGCAGAATTGGAGCAGCATAAACTTTGGCTTACAGAATAATTTGCAGTATATACTAAATAAAGCCTCTGCACTTAAGGCACAACTATTTCAGATTTTTTCCAAATAATCGAGATAACACTATGAGCCAAGTAACCATGCTCTTTGTGTATCAATGTGACTGATGTCATTATCTTGCCACATAACTTGTGACCCCCCACCAAGCTCGGGAATACGAGGTATTCACCTTGCGGAGAAAATGAGATACCATATGACACCAACATGTCAGAATACATATACATTAGGTGATACGAACGAATGAACATTTTGTATCAATATTTTACTTGTATATTGGCCAATTCTCTAATGTCTTAATTGCAACCATGACGCAGTCAAATGTTAGGAGAGAACGACCAAAACGATGTGAACCTCCCTGCACCATCTGCAAAGGCACAGGGGCAATAGATTGCCGCAACTGTTTTGGTAGAGGTCTCTATTTTACTCCCATATGCTAGCTTCTCTCGCTGATAATTACTACCAAGTCTCTTATGAAAAACGGGTCTCATATTTGCAGGAAGAGTAAATCATGTCAATCTTGTCATGCTCCCCAAGGGCGAATGGCCTCAATGGTGAGGACACTCTTAATCATATAAAAGTCCAGCATACTGTTGCTGGAGGTACCGAGTACTGGCACACCTTGCTCACTTGACTTTCATTTGTCAGGTGCCCAATATGTCGGGGAAGTGGCCTAGATTACTGCTACCGGTGTCATGGAACAGGTGAATATCGAGAACCTATGGGCTTTCACTTCACTGCCAATATGAAATGAGCTTGGCACAAGCAGTTCTGGAAGGCCAGCCAAGTCAAGTAGTTTTGCAAAAAAAGCAAGTCCCATTGAAGCTGTAAAATGTACATTAGAATGAGCCATGGAAGTTGTAGCCCAATACTTCTTGCTAATGTTATACTAGAAGATTTTTTTTTCTCAAGAAAGGAAATGGGATTCAGATTATAATCAGGGGTCATCAGTTGGACAAAGTTGTGTACGTAACTGTGTGAGTTGATAAATAAGGGCTTCCTACCATATTGGGCAGCTTTGGGAAAACTTTGGGGAGGAAGTGTCCTTAAATTGATCCCCGAAATCCGGTCGTTATGTGCAGAAAATGCACATCCGGTACTACCAGCTCATACGGGCTCCAAGAGCGGTACTACCGGTGCCTTGACCGATGCTACTAGGCCTGAAAATATTAAAACGATAAAATAAGAATTGCAATAACTTTTACAAGGAAATTTCGATTAATATGAATTTGTTGGAAAGATAGCAACAAACACTATCTAAATATTAATAACTTGCCATATGGGGGAAATTACCAAGAGGAGAGTTACGTGAAACCTCCCAAAGCTAAGAACCGACAAAACACTAAACATAAAAAAGCCAACAAGTGTTTCATGCGAACTCTATCTTTTATGATATTGAACTTGTAACGAAGATCATGACAGGCACCAAAACCTCACATACATAAAGGCCAAATGAGAACAATGAAATATGATAGCCAAAGATGCGAAGATTTGAGCTATATACGAAGGATACGATCAACGTACTCACTCGAGAGCCCCACTTGATAGTTAGACTATCTATTCTATAACTTGCTCTCCTACTATTACCAAGAGCTGGGTAAAATAGAAATCTTATCAAGATCATACATTTGTGTTTACCCATTCGAGCTAGATGATAAAAATCTTAACTGCCTAAAGTTGGACTAGCTTTTTTTATCGCACTTTCTTGATGAAGACTAGCAAATTGCTCCCCATAAAGCGTGTGGGAGAGCCTCTCTTCGGATCATATTCACTTGACCATTATCACCAAATGGATGGCATGTCATCTCAACCGTTATGACGATCATTACTCGACTTCATCCTCTCATGGGCAATAAAAAATCTTCCTTTCGAAGCATACCCATAAAAAGATACTTAACTCACATAGAAACAACAAACACATAGATCATGGATTAGTTCACAAAGAAATATTCATAATTGCTGATCATACCATTGATGCAGACCCATGAAAAGATACCTAACCCACATAGAAACAATAAACACATAGATCATAGATTAGTTCACAAAGAAATATTCATAAGTGCTGATCATACCATGAGATATCTTTAGTTTTGTGTGTTAATCAACTTGAATTCACCTTTGCACTTTATCCTGGTCAAGTTTGTATCTTTCTCCTACTCTCCTCATTAAGATGTTTTCTTAAAGATGAACATTTATGTTCACACAATATCCTCTTAAAGACATACCTGCTATAGGCTCAATCTCATGATCATTCTCCACACGTGGATAACTCTTTGCGAAGGTCGGGCTCTTTATAGTCGTACCCGGTGTGTGCTTGTTGCTACTCGCTTGACACGAGCCAGACAGGCCAACACCCAACTCGCTTGACACGAGCCAGCCAGCCTGGCTACCCTAAAAAAGCCATGCTGAGGGGTGAAACCTATTTTACGTTGGCGTTCGTTACAGGCGCAACGCGTACAGATCGGGGCGAAATGGGCCGGCCCATGTATGCTAGTTTCGACTCGTTCTTTTCTTGTTTTGGGAAGGTTCTAGTAGCTTTCGGGCCAGTTTATATTTTGTTCTTTATTTCTTCGCTTGTTTTTTCTGTCGGTTTTTTCTTTTTCTCCTTTTTTAAATATGAAATTTTCAAATATGAATATTTTTAAAATTTTGAACGTTTTCAAATTTGATTTGAACATTTTCAAATTTGTACATTTTTTGAAGTCGACCAAATTTTGAATTTGAACAATTTTCACTTTCGACAACATTTCAATTCCACGAATAATTTTCAAAATTTGAACAATTTTAAATCCTACGACAATTTTTCAAAATGAATAGAAAAAATAGACGCTTTTTTTTTATCTGTGATTAAAAACGTAACCATTAGATGGCGACGTGCTAACTACTGGATCGGCCCAATAGGGCTAGAGCTTCAGGCTTACGCTCGCTAACAGACACAAAAGACGCCCAATAAGAGCTCAGGAGGTCCTATTTCCCGACCTATGCGGATGCAACTCCCACCCGCGCACCTCTTTCCAAGGAACTGGGCCGGCCCAAATCGTTTCGTGGCCCTAATAAGAAGTTATTTTTTATTGTTTTATTTTTTGGTTTTATTTGATTTTTTATTTTATATTTTTATACTAACAAGAAAATGTGTTTATATTTGTGGAAAATAACAAAAAAAGTTGTAATAAAACAAAATATTTATATATGTAAAAATAATAAAATATATATATTTTGAATGATTTTTCATATATGAACTTTTGTGTTACTTGAACAATTTTTCAATAAGAACATATCTTATTTGAAAGATTTTAAAACATGAGAAATTATGTTATTTTAATAATTTTTTCAATATGAACTTTTATTTTATTTGAATGATTTTTCAATAAAAGTATTTATCTCATTTGAACATTTTTTAAACATGAACAGTTATGTTATGTGAACGATTTTTCAAATGTGAACTTTTATGTTATTTCAACGATTTTTCAAATATAAACACTTTTATGTTATTGAAAATTTTCAATAATAATATTTATGTTATTTAAACAAGGAAAAACTACCCATATTTTTTCCACATATAAGGAACTATGTTGACATGTATTTCTCGGTTGACAAATTTAGAGCAGCTTATGGTCAACTAATCCCTGCTATGCCTGACAAGACCCAGTGGCCTAAATCTGACCATGGGTTCTTCATGCATCCACCATTATTAAAAGTTACTGCTGGTAGGCCTAAAACTGAGAGGTATAAAGGCTGTGGTGAGAACAAAAGGAAAAATGGCCAACACTTGTGCCCTATTTGCAAATACTATGGGCATCATTGGCACAATTGTAAGAAGGGTAACCCCAGAGGACATTGTTGCAATGATGGCTGTGAGGTAATGTATAGATTTACTCATTCCTACGTTATTATTTTTGTAACCAACTGTACATGTTAACTATTTTCTTATTGCCCATGTAACCACCAAAGAAGCGGAAAAAGACAACCAAAACAGCCCAATCATCCATTGTACCTTGCGAGGATGGAGCACCAACAAGGATGTGTTTTCCACCAAAGTTAGCAATGCTAGGATTTAAATTCAGACATGTTTTGTATTCTAATTGCTCTTTTTCACCGTAGCCAATGCTTGAAGAATGCAAGTAGAAAAAAAAGGAAAAGGGGCCAGCTCTGAATCTGGAGGATCAAATAGGTATTTTTTGATTCATGTTCTTAAATGCTGCTGCCGTATTCATGTTCTTAATTGCTGCTGCCATGAAAATGTAATGCTCATATGCTTAAATACTGCCCAGCGAGGAAGCAAATGTTCCTGTGAAAACAAGGGCCAAGAGGAAGAAGAAAGAGTTTGTTGAAAAGATTCATATGGTGCCACTTGACAGCCCTGCAATGAGTACAAGAAGCAAAAAGTTGTGCCCTGCTAGCCCAGCAATGAACACAAGAAGCAAAAGACGACTGAGCTTGTGATTCTCTTCATCCCATGGTATACTTTTGGAGATCTCTACTTTTGGAGCCATGGTTGTGCTGCTCATGTGCCGTATGTGAACTTGTATGTGTTGTATGTGAACCAGAAGTGATGTATGTGTGTAACTTGTATGTGAACCAGTATGGATATATGTGAACCTGAATGTTTATGGTATTTGTAGATGTTGACTGCTGCATCTCTTTGTATATATGAACTATGTGAATGAATATGGCGTCAAATTACAGGGAAAATCCTGTCCAAATTTTGAATTTTTCATATTAAAATTATAAAGACAAAGTTTTTAAAGTAAATCTGGTCCGGTGATCAAATGTACATGTTCTCTTATATCTTTCCATGCCCAAATCTGTCATAGCACCATTAATTTTATCTTATACAGATTTTTGCTTACATAATGGACCAGGGGTAAAAGCGTATTTTCATGTTCCAGTTTAACACCGTTAGTGTTCAAAATGAACTAGTGTGTCATATTGGGCAAAAAATTTCAAGTAAGGAAGGGAAAGTTTCTCAGTGTCAAATAAGGAATTGAAACTTCAAGTAGTGTCAAATAAGGAATTCTCTCTTAATATAAAGTAAAAAATACAAAGCAAAAAAGACAAAAAAAATCAGAAATAAAAATAAAAAGAAAGAAAAAAGTAGAAAAACAAAAAAGAAAAACAAACAGGAAAAAAACTAACCGTGGAGCCTTTACTAGGCTAGCCCATAGCTGCGGACCGGGTACGCGGCGCGGTGCAGCGTCCACTCCGCTCGTAATGGAAAGCATCCAAACATGCCGCAAGTGGGCTGGTGGACGCCACATATGCACGTAATCCTTGAACGGCCCACAACTTCCCTTGACGGGAAGATCCAACGCATTGCCCTCCCACGGCCCGGAGAGATAGAGTCGGGGGTTAATTTAGGGCAGAAGCAACCAAGTGGGGATCGGATTTCCCTCAAAAAATGTGGGGATCGGATCGTCGCCACCATGGCCGACAAGGAGGAGACTCGACCCCTCGTCGGAATCGAACCAGTGATGCCGCGGGTGTATAAACCGGACATGTGTGCTAAGAAGGAGAGGACGATAAAGGAGAAAGTGGAAAAGGCAAGGCAGCAAGCGCGAATTAAGGAGGCGGAAAGAGTGCTCCCCATGGCGATGAAGACGCCCGTCGGCGCCGCATTGAGTGAGGAGGAGCTTCGTCACCTCCTTCAATATGAACCAGCGCCCGTGCCACCTGTTCCGGCTGATGCTAGGAGGGCGGCGCCTCGCCACGCGTGCAACTGGTTGCGGCTGCTCTTCTCCCCAGTGGCGGACCCAGGAATAAAATGGAGGGTGGGCATACTCAAAAAAAAAATTCACAGCGATAAAACTTAGACAAATGAACAACAGAAGTAGTCTATTGACTCACAAACACTTTAGTTCAATACATATGTGATACAAATGCTTCAATTCCAATACAAATAGGATAACAGAGAGCTCACCAAGATAGTTCAATACATATGTCACATTAACAAAATCTTACACGACAAATGTATCATAAATAGAAAATTACATAGCTACCGTTTTCAACTCTACGTCATTTTATTGCCATGAAAGCTTCAACTATGTCCTCTTCATTTACTTGTAAGAAAACATCTCGCTCAATAAATGTCACTAAGCAATAGTTCAAGAGGTCATAACTCATGCTATTTCTCAACTTACTCTTCACTAGACTCATTGCAGAAAATACTCCTTCAACACTTGCCGTCGCAACCGGTAAGAGCAATATCAATTTGAGAAGAGTGTAGACTAAATCAGAAACAACATGCTTTTTTGTTTCAACAAGCATAACAGAGATCTCACCAAGATGATTAACACATTTGAACCTATCATCTTTTCTCATATCATGAATGAAGGTATCAAGTTGAAATTCAAGCCTTATCAAATTCACGCTTGATATGTCATCGGGATAGAATTGGGCAAGTCTCATTACCTTTTGTGCATCATAAGAAGCAAAAGAATTTGAGGGATTCAAAGCCGCCATGCAAATAAGCAACTCGGTATTTCCCTCATCAAACCGGTTGTCAAGCTCTTGGATAATTTGATCAAGAACACCAAGATATATTTCTCTTCTATAACGATCATCATTTGTTTGTATTTCATAATACCGGTGTGATCTTCCATGAGCCACATAATTATCCTCCGGTGAAGGAACTTCAATGCCATGTTTGTTGCAAAATAATGTAACCTTTGCAAGAAATCCTTCCCATCCATTAGACCTCATACGATGCAAATTATCCTTTGACAACGCAACAAGTGCCATTGCATTAAAAATATCTTGATCCCTCTTTTGCAAAGCTTGAGACAAATCATTTGTGTAGCCAAGAATAACAATCATCAAGTGAAGATTGAAAACAAAGTCAAATGATTCAAAGGAAGAGGCCACTGTACGTATTCTTGTCCACTCACTTCTTTGTGAAGGATCTTTTCCAATCCTTACAAGTACTTCAAGAATTGTTGGGTACATATCAAGAATGTGTGTAATGGTTTTGAAATGAGAACCCCACAGAATATCACCGGGTCGAGATAAACCCATTTCTTGATTTAATCCACTTCCACTTTCAAGTTCACCCATTTCAAGTGCTTCCAAAACTTTGTGAGCTCTAACATCTCTAAGCATGTCATGACGCTTACAAGAAACTCCAACAATATTTAACAAGTAAGAAACATGATCAAAAAACCACGCACATGGTTCATTATCCTTTACCACAGCAATGAGAATCAACTGAAGTTGATGTGCAAAGCAATGGATGTAATAAGCAGACGACGACTATTGCATGATCAATGTTTTCAACCCCTTAATCTCCCCCTTCATGTTGCTAGCCCATCATACCCTTGTCCACAAATTTGAGTTGGAGTCAAATGATGATCAAGAAGCATTTTTTGAATTGCAACCTTAAGTGACAATGAAGTAGTATCGGAAACATGTACTACTCCAAGAAACCTCTCACATACTCTTCCCAATTTATCAACATAACGCAAGAAAAGATCAAGTTGTTCCTTGCGAGATATATCACTAGACTCATCGGCAAGAATTGCATAGTGGTCATCACCAAGTTCTTCAATAATTAATCTTGTAGTTTCTTTCGCACAACATTATGTCATGTTGTATCTTAGGACTATTCAAGATGCAATTTCCAGGAGCATTCTTCAAAACAATCTTATTAACCTCTTCATTACTTTCAGCAAGCCATTTTAGAAGTTCAATAAAGGTTCCTCTGTTGGTTGACTCTTCACTCTCATCATGTCCACGAAATGGCAATCCTTGATTCAAAAGAAACCTCAAGCATCTAAGAGAGTATCTTAGCCTTGACTTGTACAGAAGTAGACCATTCTTAGAGACCTTCACAATAACATTATCAATTTCGGTGTTGGGTGTAATAAATAAGTTGTACTTCTCTTGAGCTTGATTGTGAATGCTACTAACACCACCCACATGTTTCTTAAATACTTCCGATCTTTTCCAATCTCTAAAACCATTCTTAACAAATGCATCACCCCCCGGCCCCCCATTTGACCTTGCTTTGAATAAGTAACATACAAAGCAAAAGGCTGCATCCTTCTCAATACTATATTCTATCCAATTGTAATCTGTGAACCAAACAAAGCTGAAGTGACAGTTTTTACCATTTATTTTCCTGGTTGGAAAATTATGGGCAAATGGTTGGCATGGACCGGCTTTGATATATCCTCTCCGAACATCATCTTGCTCATTGACATCATACTCTGAAATAGGAATCCTTTGCCCTGGATCATGTGGAAGGAAGTGATGATCATGCCGATTGTTGGGGTGATGGTGGATTTGGTGCTGCATCTTCCATTTCAGCCCCACTCTCGGAGTCAGATTCAATAGGAGGTGCGGAATCTACCACAATCACCGGCGGTGAAGAACATACAATTTTGTTCGCTTCATGTTTCCGAAAAAGATTTGCAATGTCGCTACTCCTCTTTGACATGCTACAATTATAAAAAAACATGTCAATTGATTGGTATTTATAAACAAAAATTGTAAATCTACATAAAATAAAATACATAGCAAATTGGGGCTAATTGCCTAATTCGGTTGTGACATATATTAGGACAAATAACACATTCATCAAATAACTTAGCAAATCCTTGTGTTGCAACAATTCTAAACAACAACGTATCAGACTGTATTGTAAGAAAGGAATAATCTATAAGCTTTGTTCTCGTAGATCTCGTGTGTCACTCAGTGTACCATATGCTCCATCACAAACTACGTGTTGCTCATAGATATGTCTGCCCCGGAAAAAAATTCCCATTGGACATCACTTCGTTAAGCCATTAAATTGGACCTGCTAATTCGTCAGAACTTATTTGCTCATAACAGTCGCAGTAATTAACTAAAACGTATGCATAATCAATTAAAAAAATCATAACAAAAATAACATCACGGGCGCGGCGTGCCGCCGCGCCAAGGCCTACTAGTTGTTACACACCGTGCGATTCTAATCGGACAGTTCGCGCGTGCGGTCAAACTCCTCAGGGGCTGGTCTGCTCTGTGTGACTGTGTCTCGTCTCCCACGCCGCTTCCTCCCCTTTGCCTGCGCCTCCTCCGCCACCTTGCGTTCGTTTCCGCTCCGACTCTATGGCTTTGGGCAACGGTTTGCTCTCTCGCCGATCCTGCACAGCTCGGTGCGCAGGCTCCGCGCCGCGCCTGCTCGACGCAATGCCTGACCCGACACACCGCATGTAAGTACCCTGCTATGAATCCCAATCAGGAACATCTTTAGCTCAAAATCAGAATTTGCGTTCAGACTCCACTCTTACGATCATGGGATCCGCGGAAATTTACACGGGATAGCTATTTAATTGTTCTCACATCAGAGAGGAGCTTACATTACATGGCTGAATTAATTTTCGGAATCGTACGAATCTAAGAGCTAGTCCCGTCCAAATCGTACCGTCTCCGTCTTGAGTGGGGTTTTCTGCCTACATCTTCATGTGGAGAGAGGCCGTGTAGTGTGTGTGGTCTTTCTACTGGGTTCTGCAGTGCACCTAGTCGGCTTCATGTAGGCTTCGGCCGTCGTCTCATTTTCTGTGGTGCTGTTAAAAGCCCTTGGATCTCCGTGAGTACTCCTTGATGAGCCTGGAGAATTCAGACTTTTCGTCCTCCAGCAATCTCGATGGCGTGTCGTATTCTATAATTCTTCCTGCTCATCACAAAATAGTACAGGATTTAGCTATGCGGTAGGTCCAACAAAATGTAGAGAATTTGTCTGTGTTTGTCAATGATGTGGCTTACCTTCGCTGAAGACAAGAATCAGATCGCTGTCGATAACCGTGTGAATCCTGTGTGCTACTGTCAAGACCGTGCAGTCCCCAAACTCCTCGCGGAGTGTTTGCTGGATAATTGCATCCGTAGATGAGTCGACTGAAGCAGTTGCCTCGTCAAGGACAAGTACATTGCTTCGTTTTAGTAGAACCCTTCCCAGGCAAAACAACTGCCTCTGTCCGACGCTCCAGTTTTCCCCATTTTCGACAACTGCAGGGGAAATCTCATTTGATCATCTTAATGGAGATATCCATACTCTCTTATCAAAGCTAACATATGCTTGCTGTTGTACAAGAACAATGCTATTACCTGTTGAGTCCAGCTTCTTTGGGCTCTGACGAACTATGTCACCAAGCTGGCATTTATCCAATGTCTGGCCAAAAGAAATGTATACTACTGATCAATTAGATGAATTACACGGTTTGGTTCTTTTAGTCATTAACTTTGTATTGGTAATTACTCCTTTTATTTTTATTCATTATATGGATATGTTTGAAGAATGGATTTGATCAAGTTGCAACCTATATGAAACATCAGATCGGCTTCTGTTCGCTAATTACAATTGTAAAAGAGAACAACCACCTATGTTTCCTAGGTTACTATATCAGCAATTTTGACCTTTCATAGATTGACATAATCATGAGATTATATTTAATCAGCATAAACTGCTATCCATATTTACGTTGAACAAATATACAATTACCCAGAACTATTTGTTTTGTAACATGGATACTATTGGTAATAATGAGAAATGATATGATGTGTTAGGCTCTGTTTTGCACATGTTATATAGTTTTACCTCCCTAATCACTAGGACATGTATAATTGACTTATTTACCTCCCATATATGTTGATCAGAATATTCATTCAGTGGATCAAGATTTCCTCTCACTGTGCCCTCAAACATGGTTGGATCTTGTGGGATGATGCTAAGTCTGCCTCGTAAATCATGCAACCCAATTTTGCTGAGATCAACATTGTCAATTTCAATTGTTCCTACTCTTGGTTCGATAATCCGGAAAAGAGCTTGAATCAAGGTTGACTTTCCACTGCCAGTACGTCCAACAATTCCCACCTTTTTCCGTCCCGGAATTGTGCATGATATATTTCTTAAAACAGATGGGAGGTGCTCTGCATATCGAACCTGTAAAATCCAATAGCCACATTAGACGGCTTCTTTTGAGCATGTACATATTCTGAGAAAATACAAAAATTGAAGAGATAATGTTTTACTAAAAAGTGAGAGCTTCCCTTTTTCTGGTAGAACATATACTATGTACTACAAACTATTATAGCTTTAGTTATACGAGTTTTGCTCCAGAACTTGTGCAAGCTGGTTTACTCTGCTTTAAGCATATGTTTATTCTGTTTGAAACTTGCTCAGTAGGTTATATTTTTAGACTCACGCCCTGGCGATTTAATTTGTGTTATGTTATACACAGTTCATATGCATACACGTACTTATGGAGAGCCTTTGGTCGTAAGGGATAAATCGCAGTAACATTATGCATACCTCCAAGTTTCTTATATTTATAGTACCATCCTTTGGCCAGCTGTTTGGGGGGCGGTGATCATCAACTATTAGAGGAGACTCACTAGGGATCCTTGAGTACTGCATTATTCTTTCAACTGAAATCATTTTATTCTCTGCATCGCAAATGTTCCAGGTTATATTTGACAACTGTCCATTGAGGTTCAGGGCATAAGTCACTGCAAGTCCAGCTATGCCTGTGCATAGAATTATGTCAGTTTGCCAGCCACTAATAATGAGTGATGAGAATACAGAACTGCCAAAAAATTCAGCGATAACTTGTGCGCATACAAAACTTACTTGGATTTATAAAACCTTCGGGAAGACTTACTAGCAGAGTCAGAGAAAAGGCAAAGACAAAGTTAGATAGCATGTTTAGCCTGAAGCAAAGCCACTCTATTGCTGAGATGTTATGGAACCATGGTCGTGAGTGGTTGTTAACAAGACCGAGGTTTGCTTTGCTGAAACGGTCTTTTTGTCCGTATGCTCTAATGCTTGCTGCACCTGTAAGTGATTCTGCGAAATGGTGGAGTATTGGAGCGCGTTGAATTTGTGACAAACGAGCCAGCTCTCTTGCTGTTGGTATAGTAGCGCTGCATATCATAGGGAAGATTATTGGATTAGGTGCTTTGTGAAAAGAACATCATCATCAAGGAGGAAATTTGCACTTACTGCTAATTAATTGTGCAGAATTAATTTGGTGCATACATTTTACTAGAACAAGTTAACTCTAGTGCAAAAGAATCATTGTGAAGAGCTCTTACTTGAAACACATAACAGATTGCTGTCACTGGAATAAAGATCGCAAAAACTGGCCATGCGACCTGGGACATAACGCCAATGGTCCCCAGAATTTGTATAACTGAAAATGCGCACCAACCAAGCTTGTTTGCCATTTGCAGATCTAAAACACTTTGGTCATTTGAGACCTGTTACAAAGTACAGTACACAATTATTAATTTCAAGGTGTGTTGGTACAAGACAGTATAAAATGATATGAGGAGTAACTGAACCAACCCTGTTTAGGATCCTGCCAGTAGGTGTGGAATCAAAGAAGGACATGGGAGCACGGAGGATACAGTGCAGCATATTCTTGAAGAACTTCTCTGCTGTTAATAGACCAACAAGTGACACAAGCGTAGACCGACCAAGAACACATAATGCACTTCCTATAGATAGTGATATGTATACGGAGAAGAGAAGGCCTAAGCCAACCCTTGGGGTTGTTGCTGATGTTGGAGGACACGCCCATGCCATCCAATAGTTGCTTGCTACCTGGAATATTTGGAAGAATGACTGTGCAAGAACTATTACCGGTGCTAATGCACCACCGTGAACAGCTGTTAGGTATGCCCAGTAGACCTTCTTGCCAATTCCTCCCCTTTCCCGTTCTTCGTCTTGTGTTAGCCTTCCCTTCTCATTGATACCTTGTGAGACATCGTGTGCAGACTCTTGCTTAATTATGCCCTGAAGTTGATCATCAGTGTCATTTTCTTTCTCATACTCGTCATCACTGTCTGCTAAGTTTTTGCTGTCTGTTGACAGAATTCTGCTGGAACTCTCGGCATTTACGACAGACTCAATTGCCTGGCTATGGGCTCCTACTATGGCTTCAAACCCTATGTTCTGTTGAAGAAGATCATCAAATGTTCCCTTCTGCACAATCTTCCCATCCTGCATCACCTATTATTTTGCACACCCTTAGTTATTTTACATATTCTTAGCAATACTAACATACATGTGGTGCTTGCGAACTGAAAGGTATTTGAATATTTGATACTTACAAGTATAAGGTCTGCAGCTGGAAGAAATTCGACTTGATGGGTCACATACAATATTGTTTTGTCTTTCAGCATCCCCATTAGGCAATCCTGCAGAATAATATAGTAGTTCATTCTGTATTAGCATTTATGCAGTCTGGTGTCACTAAATTATACCATATACGACTAAGTTTTGGAAGATAATTATCGAGTTAATAGCATACGAACATAGATAAATACATTTATGGTTTGGTGTACACTAAATAAACAAACCTTGAAAAGTTGGGCTCCAGTGTGAGCATCTACTGCGCTGAAAGGATCATCAAAGAGGTATATATCTGCATCGTCATACACCGACCTTGCAATCTGAATCCGCTGCTTCTGTCCACCACTCATGTTAATTCCTCTTTCTCCAATCTCTGTCAGGTCACCATTTGCAAATAGCTCTAGATCTTTAGTCAGTGCACAAGCTTGTATTATCTTTTGATACTTTTCCTTGTCATATGGGTTTCCAAACAGAATGTTGTCTCTGATATTCCCAGACAGGATCCAGGCTGTCTGAGGAACATATGCTTTTCTCCCACTGACCCTCACAGTCCCAGCTAGCTTAGGCATCTCCCCAAGTATGCATGATAATAGACTGGATTTCCCAGAGCCGACCATTCCACAGATTGCTACTTTCATCCCTCTCTTTACCTTTAAATTTACATCTGTTATAGTTGGAGATGTGGTCTCAAATTCCCAGCTGAATGCTCCATGATCAATCTCCACATCGTAGTCTGTTTCATTCCTTGGCACTTCCGTAATTGTGTCACATTTCAGTTCTTCTTCCTGGAGGTATTGTGCTACCCGATCAGCTGAAACTTTTCCCTGAGCAAACACCGAGAGTAAATCAGGGAGTGTGAAGATTGGATCTTGTAGCATCCGGAACGTTGCAAGAGCAGACAAAACAGTGCCAGCTGTTAGAGGAATCCCCATCAATATACATGTACCAAATGTTATGGAGGATATGAATGCAGGGGACCCCCAAAATATGAATGTTGTTAAAGCCGTCAACCTCACAGATTTCCACAACCAATTGTGCTCGTCGCTTCGTAATGCTTCTAGCTTTTTAAGGTACTCTGAATCCCATGCTTGAAGTTTCAGTATTTTCATGCTTCTAAGTACTTCCGTTGTTGCCTTCATTCTATTGTCTTTAGCAGTCATGATCTTTGATTGCAACCTTTTCTGCAGTCTGGTTAGAGGAATATTGCAAGCCATTATTGCCAGTGTTGCTGCTAAACCAGCCCATGCTCCAGCCCCTAGGTTTTGATAGAGAACGTAGACTGCTAGAGAAAGCTGTATGGGCAACATCCAGATGTAGTTCATGTACCATATAACATCAGTTATCCTTTGTATATCTACACTCATGTAGTTTATGATCTCTCCACTGGTATGCTTCTGCCTTGCACTGCAGGATAATCGGAGCCCCTTCTGATAGATGTGGGATATCAAAGCAGCTCGTAGCAGCATCCCGAGCCGTCGAGATCCAAAAATCCACTGCCTCTGAGATACTGTCTCCACAACTTTAGCACTTAAAAATGCAACAGCAAGAAAATAACCTCTTTCCAGTCCATACTCCCTCTTTCCCCCAAGGAATTTCACAAGGTCATTAATCAATGATGGTCCAACATAGGATGCACATGCACATAAAACTGCAAATGTTGCATTGATTGTTGCTTTTCTTCTAATAAGTAGGAACATTGCTCTATAGATTGATAAAGTACTTACACCATGTCTGCATTCAACATCTGCTACAATCCTCTTAAATGAATCAGAGAGTAAATCGGCATAGTCCCTTTCATTAATATCTGGTACATCATTGTTATCTAGAGGTTTCTTGTATCCGATAGCAAAGAGAGGGCTCATCCAGGAGAATGTGACAAGGTCCAGAACACTTGCTCTGCTATACAGACATGTCCTTTTGGTTTCTGTCTGGTGTCCTGCAGATGGACTCAGTAGTGGCTCTATTATGCCGCTATTTATTAAGGTGATTCCTGTTTTTCCTCTAGCTGAAATGGCAAACAGATAAGTGCAGATAACAAGTGTGAACAGGTCAATCAATTCTGCAAGCCCTATGTATTCATGATCTGATAAACTGGACCTGAGATCAAATATCACACTGATTATTGATTGCAGAAAGTTGAATATCCACCATGCCCGAATTGTGAGTGGATGCTTTGCAGATTTTGTTTTCTGTAGGCTGAATACCGCAAATGACAATATTATCCAGGATACTACTTGCAAACCTTCACCCAGAACAAAAGGTGGGTACTTGCAACCACCTATTCTTCCTTGTAACTGCGGAAACAATATCCTCATGATGTGGCTGATTAATATAAGCAGACAACAAACTTTGCTTGCTTGATATGAGACACCCAGATTTATGTCTGCATTCTTTTGTTCCTGACTAGAATGCTTATTGCTTTCAGGACTTGCGGTCTTCGATCTCTCCCTGCACCATCTGATTCTCTTGAACAGAAACTGAGCCACGATACTGGTGATAAATACCACTTGTATCAATGCAAAAGTGCTCGTCCAGAAGCAAGGTGAATATACTTCTGGCCATTTTCGCAGGTATTGTGATATATTGGAATCTGCAATGTTGCACAGCAAAAAAAAAGTGTCAGAAATCAGTAGCAAAATAGGTTGTTTATCCAATTTTTCGTCTTATGATTATGACGCATGAGCTACAGATATGTTATCAATGCTCAAGAAAACAACAAACATCATGCTTTTACGAAAATTAAGAATTGGAATCCCCTGGATAAATAATTTGACGACTTCAAGAAAATAGATTAGTTGATAAAAGAAATTCTCCAAGCTAGTTCTGCCAGCAAAACTGCAATCCCACATGCTAAGAACATACGTTCTCCTAGTATTCCATGTATTGACAGGAATATTCCTTAATGACACCATGAATGTTTTGTTAAGAGGCTAGACTACTATGATACTGGAAGGTGGACAAGTCTAGAAAAATATATCCTTGGTTTCTTTCCGGAGAGACGAGTCTTTCTTGGTCATAGCGATATTATCTTTTTGCAGAAACTATATTAGGATGGAGATGGAATGCTGATACTTGCCCATGACCTGAATGTTGTCATTTCAGTCTTGCTAAAAAGTTCTTTTCAAGAACATGTTTGAAACCGAGAGTAAATTGATGCAGCTATTTTTGTTTCCACTGGTAATGAAATCTGAACCTTGTGGGTATTATCTTACTTAGGTATACAAATGAACGCAAATCACGGGCCATGTCTTGGTCCCTGGCTACAAATGCTTGAACATTCTTGTGAAAATTTCTTACAGAAGGCCAAACCCTTGCTTAAAATTTCTTACAAAATCCATTCCTCCGCAGGAACCAGTACCAAAAGAGTGGCGGGCGAAGGACATCTCCCGGAGGGCAGAGGAGAAGAAGAATCGGACGTATGTGCATGCATGAACCTGCCGGACGGGGATCGGAAGCCGTGATAATTACCTGACGAATCGTCGAGGAAGCCCGCCGTGCGGAGGAGCAACATCCCCCGCAGCCTCTGGTGAATCCTCCCGAGAGCAGGCGAGTGCAGGCTCCACCCTCCTTCCATGGCATGTCACAGTGAGGCTGAGGCCAATGCGAGTGCGAGACAGAGGGAGGGAGGGAGAGGTGGCGATGGTGATTTATCGGAGGTGGAGAGAGCCGATCGAGTACACTGTGATTGTTACGGTTTTGGCCCGTAGTACTCGGTATGTAGCTAGCTAGCACGCCGTGACGGAGGGCCCAGGGTAGGAAAAAAACACAACACAGTTTTCACTCGGCAGGCCGGGGCAGCGTCGCCCGTTGAAACTTTGATAGACATTTTTAAATTGCATTGCAGCCTACCGTAAGGATGCAAAGTGGTTTTTTGCCATCAGCGTGCAGTGCTATGCAGTATTGTGAACGTACAGTTGTTATTTCCGCCATCTGTTTTTAGTGAAGTGAAGGTGTACACACATGAGCGCAATCGATCGGGGGTGCAAAACTGCGCTTTTCTTTTCGAGGGCACACGGACAAGAGAGCAGGCAGAAGGAGATCACTACTTAAATGAGTAACAAACAAAATTTCCCCTTGGAAACACGAACCAATACAGTATATTTTGATCCGGCGTCGATCGGAGACAGCGGCGGCAGGAAAATCTGAGCACGGAAGTATATTTATAGCGCTCACAGGAAAAGGACATCACGTGTAAGTGCAGTGCCGTGCGTGCGTTCGCGGCGCCGATCGATCGATATATTGTTAAGACCTTGTTTATTTCAAGAGTTTTCTAGTGGATGGGAAGAGTGGGGATGGGAGGGGATTTGGTGAACACCCAATCCCCACAAATACTCTTCCCCTAAAATACACTAGCATGGACTAGAGTTTTTGTTTTGGGCAAAAATAAGATGGTTGGTGAGGGATATCTAGGGATTATCCCCTCTAATCCCCTAAAATACACTAGAAGTAAACAAACTAGTAGGGATTTTTGAGGATCTGAGATAATCCCCTCCAATCCCCTAAAATACACTAGAAGTAAACAAGGCCTAAATGAGTCGACCCCATGCATGCCATCGTCTGTGCGGGGCTAAGTTAGAGTAGAACAAAAATTAAGCAGAGAACAGCTCTCAAAATTAACTGAGTAGCAGACAAAGTTAATAATAATCTCATATTATTACATCGAATCCAAATCCAGGCACATGATAGCTGCTCACACCATCACCTAACGCGACAGAGCAGGTGGTGCAGCGACGAAAGAGGTATTCATGGCCGTGATTAAAAACAAAGACAGTGGCTTTTTTCTGCCGGGCGTGGCAGCGGACAAGCAGATAAAAACGAAGGTGATCGATAGACTAGACGCACGATGCAAGATGGCGACGGCGCATCGATCAAACTGCATGGACGACAGAGCTGCTGCTATTCACGGAAATCCATATCGGGTCATGGTTGCAGATGCACCCACTGCTCAGAAATTAATTTTCAAAATGTTAAAAAATTCAAAATAAAATTTGTGGATATACTTAAGATATTTTATGTTAGCATAAAAAGTTTTGTTAAGAAAAGACATTTTTTTGTAACCTGTGCAAAAAAGACAAATCCGGACACTCCAAAATGACTTTGTATGAGACATTTTTTGTCTTTTTTGCACATGTCACATAAAATGTCTTTTCACCGCCAAACTTTTCATGCTAGCAC
The DNA here is from genome assembly GCA_012064385.1 of Puccinellia tenuiflora. Taxonomy (NCBI): domain Eukaryota; kingdom Viridiplantae; phylum Streptophyta; class Magnoliopsida; order Poales; family Poaceae; genus Puccinellia; species Puccinellia tenuiflora. Next base: position 178,687 of record QRDG01000472.1, read on the forward strand.
AAAATATCCTAAAGTATATCCGAATATTTTTTAGAATTTTTTGAAATTTTGACAAAAAAACTAAAAATGTTTTACACAATGGGTGCATCTACACCCATGACCCGAAACACCGTGTATGCTATTCATCTTTACTTTACGCTGACGTTTGTTTATTCTTTCTCTGTGTGTGTGGGTGTTTGTGCCCAGCCATCCACAGTGCTGCATTGCATGGTCACTCACGGCTGCGCAAAAGGCACGGCGAAAAGGGCAAGGAACGTGAGACACGACAGGACCGAGTGGTGTAGTGGGGGAAAGCGGCGCCGAAATCGATGCCCGGAGAGCTAGAGGGAGGATGCATGGAGATGCCAGTAGCAGCCGATCGAGCTCAGATCTGCATGGACGTACGCCCAGGCAGGTGGTTTCACCGTGACAACGTATTCACGATTAAACTAGCCGGGGAAGAGTCCAAAACAAATTTAAAACTTGCAGATGAAACATAAATCTAAATTGAATCTTTGAAATTGACATTCTGAACTATTAAATCCAGATCTATTTTCAATCTTAGACCCGTTTGATGTGTGAAAAAAAAAATTTCGTTACTCTTACTGATAAAGAAAGCTTGTCTGCCATGTACATCTTCCACCTCTGATCTCTCTCCCAGCTCAATCTCTCTCTAATCCTGTATCGATGGCAGACCCGACAACGGAGATAGGAGGCATGCGTGTTGCCGTGGGGCACCCATTAGACAAACAAGACGCGTAAAACGGGTGGCGCTATGGAGGCTTGCGGCGGAGGGCGACGATGCACATCACGGCAGCGCTAGAGGACACGAGAGAGGACGGGAACGGTGCCAAACGACGCGGTGTCTCACCATGATGTCACGTGCTTGCTCGTAGAAGGTGAGAAAGCCCTGCTGGAGTCGGGGAAGAAGTAGTTGATTTGCCTGATTCCGGGCGTTCCGGCAAGCACGTCTCGTATGGGAGGAAGAGGGGAGCGAGGTGGAGCTCGAGGCGGGCTCGGCTGGGTCTGAGACGTCCTGAAACGACACCGTCAGGCGACGACGCTAGGGTTTCGCATGTTAGAAGAGCAGAGATGGAGACAAGGCGAGCTGAGGATGTGGGAGGGCGAGGAGGGCCTCGGGGATGTCGCCTTGTTTGTCGTCCGGGCTCACCATGCCACCTACCGCCAGCCGTCAGTCGTTCCCACGGCCTCCCGTGCGCTCAGTGGCGGAGCCAGGATTGGAGCAAGCCCCGGGCCAAAACTTAGCATAAATTTTTTTTTCCAAAAAAAAGGTACATAACAGATGATAGAAAACAAAAAATAGTAGTGTGGACATACAAAAGACCTGGTCCAAAACAATAACATCCGAGTCCGAGACGACTATTAGCATTGAAAAAATGATATACACGGTTGTTACTTGCTTCAGTTGAGTTTGTAGGTCCATTTTAGGTGCGGCAAGCCGGCCAGATGGCGTAGACGACATGGGGCCGAGGTAGCCAGCTAGGCAACGGAGACTGGCAGGACATGAGTGGCAGCGCGCTTGGTTCGGTCACGAGCAAGAAGAGGATTCGGCAAGGGGAGCACAAGGCGAGCGATCGAGGGATGCGACGAGCGCCTGAGTTGGGCCAGGCCTAGGCTGTGCCCCGGGCCAAACTTTTTCTTACCTAGATTATGGTCTGTATCTTTTGCTGCGCCCCGGGCCATGGCCCTGGTTGCCCGGGGCCCAGCTCCGCCCCTGCGTGCGCTGGACAGAGGTGGAAGACGGGGCAAATATCGATTCGGTATTGATCAAATCCCAGATCGGTGGATCCGTATCCGTCAAAGAGAGCATCATGTAATCTCGGTTTGTTTTGTTGCTTTACCGACATGACAAACAGATATAGGGTTGAAAGTAGACTGAGATTTAGTAGTCTAGACTCTAGAGTGCCAATTTTAGAGATTAAAAATTCAGTGTTCTTTCGATTTAGCTTCCATCTACTGGTTCAAGGTTCATTTTAAACCTTTTCCTACTAGACGGCGTACGTAGTGATGTCACTGCTTAGTTCTCGTTTCTTGTCGTGTGCACGGAGTACTACCTTTAGCCAGTCGAGTCACGAGTCACGAGCCGATCGACGTACGTGCCGCGCGATCCCTGGCTCAGCCTCACGATGATACCGGTGGCGCTGATCGATCGACGTCGATCGGTCGTCGTGGCGCGGGTGTACGTACTCCGTTTCACTGATTCATCGCATGTGTGGTGTGGGCTCCATCACCAGATCCCATGCTAGTAGAGTACGTCGCGCCTAAGAGCATCTCCAGCCGTTGTGCCCCCAGCACACTTTGCCGGTGGTTCCTGGGGGCGCCGGCGTATTTTTTGGCCTTGGGGAGACTAGTTTTGGCAGCCGCACCCCCACCCCACGAATTGCATAGGACGCGTGGCGACCTCGCACGCGCTCTGGAGACGCCGCTGCCGCCGCTGACCTCGCCGCTGAAGGCCAGCCCGTCGAGCGCCGCGGCCGCCGCCGACCTCGTCCCCGGAGGCGGCTTCCGCGAAATCATCCTGGAACAGAAGGGGACGAGAGAGGCAGAGGGGAAAGAGATGGTCGGGGTTCGCTCCGCCCCTCGTCGACCACCGCTGCCGACGCCCCAGGCGCTGTCCCGCTCCTCCAGCTCCCGCGGCACGAAGAACCCGTGGCTGCAGACGAGCTCGTCGACCGGCCCGGCCTCCTCGAGCGCGCGCGCCACGGCGGCGGCGTCCCGGACGTCGGCCCGGTGGACCCCGACGGGCGGCGCCAGGAGGAGGAGTAGGAGCCCGGCGGCCACCATGACTCCGACGACGAGGACCGCGCTGCCGAGACGGCCGCGTCCGTGCGGGAGCTCCTCCGCCTCCCGCCCGACGACCCAGGGTGCCTCCTCCGCGCCTCCCTCGTCTGCAAGACCTGGGGCCTCGCCGTCTCGCTCCCCGGATTCCGACGCCGCTTCCACGAGCACCACCGGACGCCCCCACTGCTCGGACGAAGAGCCCATCTCGCACTTCATACCCACCGCGCTCATGGCGGGCCATCGACTGCCGCCACGGCCGTGCCCTCTTCCTCTCCAAGTGCGAGGGTGCTTGGGAGCTGCTCCTGTGGGAGCCAATCACGGGCGCCCAGCAGCGTGTGCCGGTTCCCGCGGCGCCGGCCCTCCTCCCACCCCGACGACCGCGCCGGCCCTCCTCCCGCGGCGCCGGTAGCGGTGGTCAAACGGGAGCCGCGTGAGGCGGTGACCCGGGCACCGGCGGCCAAGGACTCCAAAGCGGCGGAGGAGGAGGTGACGACCGCGGCGGGCCTGGCTCCTGCTCCGTGGACGGCGGCGGCGGGCCTGGCTCCGGCTCCGTGGCTGGTCGAGGGAAGCAGGGCGTGGTAGGTGGAAAGAAAAAAGAGAGGAGAGAGCAGAGGAGAGAGAGGGCGGTGGGTGGCTGCCAGTGGGGCTTTTGCATGCAAAAGCATTCGCCGGCGCCCCCAGGCGAAACCCAGTAGGCTGGGTTCGGGTTGGGTTCGCCGGCGTATTTTTTTAGCAAATCCGGCGAAAAACGAGGTTCTGGGGGCGCGACTGGAATATTTTTGTACGCCGGCGTACAAAAAGTGCTCTGGGGGGCTTCCTGGGGGGCTGGCTGGAGATGCTCTAAGTCCATTTGCTTGGGTTTAAATCAACTCTCACTTTCGGCAAAGTAGCGGCAGCCGGCATGGGCGCGATATGCTTGACATCGACCTGGCTGTCCATCGAGACGACGACGACCCGGAAACTTTGTACAGCTAGGCATGGCCTACCTAGGGTGCGACCACAGGAAAACTGCGATTACTGTACATACGTAAGTACTCCCTCCGTTCCAAATTAGTTGTCTTCCATTTGCCAAAAAGTGGATGTATCTCTAGAAAAAGCATGTCACATATTTCTGTAAATATCTGGACGAGAAATACGTCTAGACATATCCGTATTTAGATAAATTTGTGACTTTTTTGTGGACGCAGGTAGTGATGTTTTAACTATTTCCATACGGACTACATACGGAACAAAATAAGTGAATCTACACACTAAATACGTCCACACATATCCGTATGTAATTCGCATGGGATTACCTAAAACATCTTACATTATGATATGGAGGGAGTATTCGTATACGAGTAGAATATTCCATGTCGTGACAAAGAGCCTCCTCTGTGCACATTTTTTTTGCATGGTAATACGTGTCTCATTTATAAAATAAAGATCAAGTTACAACACACATGAACACCGATCTTACAAAACTCAAAAGATAGGATAATCCTATGCAAAAAAAAAACGACTGTCCCTTTCCTTCGACACCACGTATCAAAGTGGCCACCAAAGGAAAAGAAAACAGATCAGCTCTTCACCCGAGCTCGACGCGGCTCCATCGCTGATCTGCAGCTTTACGAACCTCCAAAATAGTTTGCCATAAGCAAAATCATTGTCATTGAAAGAATCAGACCGGGGCAATATGTCTCCGGACACGCCATCGAACTCCATATCTGACACCCCCGCACGACGACGACATTGGAGAAGGTAACCAGAACTGTCAGCCTCCAACCACAAACCCAACACAAGATGCACCATCTTCCAGCTGTCACATGCGCAGACAACCATGTGCACGTACTCATGGATGACAATACTCCACCGTGACGTCGTAGACAGCGCCGCAACAACGTGGACAGAGCAGAAGGAGAGACACACTTGATCGAGTCGCCGCCACCGCCTCGCCGGCACCATCCATGGACCCTAACACCACCGATCCTTCAGATCGGCAAACACATGATGTCAAAAACTCCGAGACGCCACCATGAAGGACACGGCCGGTGTGGGAGTGGAGCTGTGGCAGATTTATTCGTCTGGGCGCTGCTCCCACCACCCCAACGGCGCACCACAACATTCAGATCCAAAGCCTAACTACAGAACGGAGGAACGGGGTCCCCCCTCCCTCCCGCTGCCAGAGCATCAGGAGGAGGGAGAGGGGGACCAGTGTTCTGGCCGGTGGAGATCGGTGGAAAAGTTCGCCTCTCCTAGTCGCCTGGCTGTGGAGACGACTAGGTTAGGGAGCAGGCTCCTTACGATGAACATGGCCTTCCTCTCTGCACACCTAAGTAGTGTATGTAGTGCTGGACCTGCACCTGGGCCGACTACCCCATTTTTAGAAAAATATATTTTAAATATGTTTTAAAATGTTCAAAAATTGCGAAACAAAATTATACGTGTACATCTCAGCAAACCATGTGCATAGCAGAAAAGTTTGCGAAAAAGTAACTTTTTATTTTGCCTCCGCAAAAAAAAATCGATGTTGGAAAATAAAAGTTTTTAGAGGCATTCTTTTGTCTTTTTTACACTGACCTATAAAAAATCGGTTTTGCTATTTCTCACTCGAGTGAGTATTAAGTTAGAGCTCACTCAACTCTAATCCCGTTAGATTTATATCGTGATTCGTGCGGTATGTTATTTATGTATCTATTTTTTTTCCAGTTGCACATGGGTTGCACATAGTTGCAACTGAGATTTCTTAGTTGCACATGGATTGTACATGAGCTGCATATGCAACTGGATGCCATCATCTGAGTGAGAATTAACTTAATTCTCACTCGATTGAGCTCTAGTTGCTCCCATAAAAAATCCGTGAAATTTTTTACGTGCACATAGAATGTGGATATATATGCCCGCAATTTTTTTAAAAAAATATTTTTACATTTAAAGATGCGATTTTTGAAAATGGGACAGATGCCCTAGATTCAGATATGTATTTTCTGCATAGTGCTGTATAGCTACTGCGCATGCAAGATGTACATGCGTGTGGGTTTCTGTGTCATTCCATGGCTGATCCCGAGATGACTTCTCAGGCCGCGCCTTGCTGGGCCGGGATTCAAAAGGACAAGAAATCTCAAGCTTTTGCAGAAGCTCGAAAGCTCAGCACATGGAATATTTCAAATGAACGGTTGTAAACGTTTCCCCTGTATGCCTCGAGTAAATTTGAAGCGCCTGGCGTATATTAATCCGTAAACGAATGATAAAGGTGAGTGGTTTCACATAAGGGCACGCACAGCTGCTCATATAGGACACCATAAGAGTTAAACAACTGCTGCCGTAGCCCATAAGAGCTTATGCGATGGATCGAACATCGGAAAGTGCATATCAATTCATGTTTGCTTTCGTTCCTGTGGTAGTCGATGCATCCATGGTATGTACTGGTAGTTATGTGGCCGAGATCCACGCTTTGTACTACAGTATTATTAAGACAGTGACTGCATTATTCCTTCCCCGGACACAGGCACCTTGTACAATTATTGCATTGCAGCCCTGTCATCAGAGATTGAGAGCTCTATAGAGATTGCACTACCTACTTCAATTCCCCTTAATTTTCCCACGTAGCCATTCCATTAACCAAGTGATGGCCTAGCACACACTTTACACGTACTCTCGTCACTTTCGAGCTTCGATCCCTCTACAAACAAGGAATCATCGACGAAACTTCATATGCTAGATGTTTAATATTACCATTGCTATCATACAGAGCTGGACGTGCCACACAGTCAATTAGAACCAGCTAGCTAGCTAGCCAACCAGGCGTCGGCACACAGGACAAGTCGGTCGAGGAAGATTAATTAGAGATTCGTGCGGCGCAAGTCTGAGCTCTTTTGTTAGTCAAGTGAAGTCTCCCCCAACGATTATACGTACCATAATGCTTCGTCGTTTTCGAACTTTCGTGTGCTGATGTGCGACGTCGACGTACGTTAGTGCGATCCGACGTACTGCAGTATTGGTTGTTAGTCCCTGGACGAACTCTCGCAAGTCAGTCAATGTCATACTATTTTGTTATCCTTTTACTTTAGGAAATTTTGAGTGTCTTTTTCTCTTGACCAGTACCTGCAGGGAATAATACTTTAGCATATTAGGTTAGTGAGTGCAAACAATTAGAGCTTCTTTGATTCGCGGAATTGTTAAAATGGAGGAATATTAGGAAAAACTCAGTAATTTGCTAGGAATGCATATGCATGTAAAACATAGGATTGGAAAACACATATATTTTTTTACATCGGTTGTTTCAATCGTAGGAATCTTAAAAATACAGGAATGCAACTAATAATGCTCATACACTAACTAGATGGATCTCATCACTGTCACATCATTGTGTTTTGTCTTGATCCTGTGCGTAGGAAAAAGAAAGAGGTCCTAATGGATCTTAAATTTCCCATAATATTCTTTCGATTTATTACTATTCCGTCCAAATCGAGTAGTTAGCATAAAACTACCATATTACAGTTGAAATTCCGGAAAACTACCACTTTACGTTTTAATCACAAAAAACTACCACATTTTGGTCCGTTTGTTGCAATGTGCACAAATCCGTGTCTAAACAGAAATTGACAACAATTCTGACAGGTGGGACCCACTTTCCAGGCTGACGTGGCGGTGCAAGATGGCGCGCCTTTTCCGTTTTGCACGTAGGTCCTCAATTTTCGAACACAAATTACACACGGGTCCCTGGCACCCCGGAGTTTTCAGAAAAATCATATTTAATTTTTCAAACCTTCATAACTTTAAAAAATTAATTTATATAGAAATTTTTTTAATATGAAAAGTGCTCATAAATGTTCAAATATTGCAGATATAAACTTTTTCAAACTTTATATATTTTAAATATTAACTCTAATGGAAAAACTTTTAATATGAAAAGTGCCCAGAAATGTTTAGATATTTTCAATATATGCAATTTTTCAAACCCTTCATAACTTTTAAGTACTAATTTAAATGGAAAAACTTTTAATATAAAAAGTGCTCAAAAATATTTGAATAATTCAAATAGACATATTAACTAGCACAAAGCCCGTGCGTTGCTACGGCCCCACATTGAATCAAATGAACAACCTTTCATATGTTCAAATTTGTGTGATAATCGGCTCCAAATGGCATGGATTTTTTGATTAACCTGTCTTTTGTACCGTCCATAGGGTAGTCATGAGCTTTGCTTTACTCGACAGAGTGATCCAATGAACACCAAACCAGCTTCACTTTGTCGCACTGAAACACCGCGGCTCACGGTATCACCCTCGAAGACCTCGTGCCCCTGATGACTGCCAGCACTTAGGAACACAAACAGAGCCCAACCCAGTCTAGCACAGACTATCAGCTAGCGACACGAATCAAACTAAAAGACAAATGCACCTCGTCTGCTACATAACCCTTTGGGGTTGCAGGTTTCACCTCTGTTGAAATAAGAAGCAAGTTCTAAGCTAATCAATAAGGGATCTATGACTTTTGCCACCCAGATACTACACCATTATTCTCATCTTTGTTCGCCTCACCCGGCTTGACCTGCTCACAGATTCATAAACATATTTAAAGGTCACCAACCAGCAACATGCAATGAGATTGGGTCAATCTGATTGCTCACATGAAGAAAAGCTGCATTTGCGCTGAATTTTAACAAAATGCTTGCTACAAATGCTACTGTTGCTATACACATACTGAATTTTATGTGCTAGATGATGACTTTGAGAAGAATTGCAACACCCTCTCTACTCTCCTATTCCTCTAAAGGTCAACATCCAAAGGCCTTGGTGTACATATCTCGACAATTACTACTACTCTGAAAGTGTAGGCAATTTCCTGGGGAGCAGCTTCCCATGTAAGCAAGTGCCAGTCTGTACATCTCCTCGTGTAACAGCTGTTGACGTGCAGGTGCAGCTGCACGCGTGGACACACCAGCTATACTATACCTGATCCACTCACAGCGCACGCGGAGCAGGTAGCAGCAAGCAGGCAACCAGGTGTGCGCCAAACGCAGCGACCAAGTCGCTGGCCCAGGCGCATCCTGCAGCACAGGCTGCACAGCGCCGCTCCTCCAGCGATATTTTCTGCCGCTACGCCGCAGCTCCCTCTCCTCTCTCGCCCTTCCATCCTACTCCGCGGGTCTCACGCGCGGGCAAGGAGGCCGGAGGAAAATCACGAGAGATGAAGAGCGGTGCGTGCGTGGCCGGCGTGTGTCAGGCTGCTGCCGAGGAGGAGGGCGGAGTTGCGGCGTGGCGAGAGCAGATCTCGTCGGGGCGGCGATGTGCTCCTGGCGAGAAGAGGGGATCGACGGATGTTATTTTTTTCTGAGCGGTTGCATTGGTAGAGCGATGCGAACCGTTTTTTTTACTTAGGGGTGGCATAGGTGGGTAATTGTTCTCAACTTTAAGGGTATTTTTAATGACGTACCATACCATCGCCACGGATCTCAATATTATAGTTTAGATTATAGTATTTGGAGTTATATTTTTAAAGTTATTTATAATATACTAATTCTGGAAATGTTTCAATATTTCAAATAGTATAATTTTAATTATCTGAAGTAGTATAATTAAAATATGCAAACAATTAAAATTATGATATATTTCTGAGCACTTTAAAAATATAACTCCAAATACTATAAATAATATGTCTATTTGATATATTTCTGAGCACTTTTCATATTAAAAGTTTTTCCATTAGAATTAATATTTAAAGTTATGAAGGTTTCAAAAAAAATGTGATATTCAAACATTACTTAGCACTTTTAATATTAAAATTTTGTCGATTTGAATCGGTATTTAAAAGTTATGAAGGTTTGAAAAAAGTTTATATTTGAAATATTCAAACATTTATGTGCACTTTTCACATTTAAATTTTTTCCATTTGAATTAGTATTTAAAAGTTATGAAGGTTTAAAAAAAAGAGGTTTTGTGAAATCTGCGGGGGTGCTAGGGACCCGTGTGTAATTTATGTTCAAAAGTTGAGGACCTACATGCAAAAAGGCAGACAACGCGCCATTTAGCACCGCCACGTCAGTCTGGAAAGTGGGTCCCACCTCTCAGAATCGCTGTCAATTTCTGTTTAGACACGGATTTGTGTACATTGCAACAAACGGACCAAAATGTGGTAGTTTTTTGCGATTGAAACATAAAGTGGTAGTTTTCCGGAATTTCAACTGTAATGTGGTAGTTTTGTGTTAACTACTCGTCCAAATCAAACGGTGCTACATAGACCAATTCCTATGGGTACCATCCTTTGTTTTTGCTATGCTTTTCTTCCGAATCAAAGAGGACCTTAGGGGGTCTTTGACCCGTAGAAATTTCAATATGCAAGAAAACTAATTGGCAAGCCCACCCGAGAGTGTTTCATGCCATGGGTAAAACAAAGGAATTCTAAATCGAGGTTGGAGTGAATGTTTTATGATCCAATCCTACAAATAAAACGAACAACATAGAAAAAATTCTAAGGATTCTAATTTATTGAAAATACTATGAAATTCCTTTGATTCAAAGGAGCCCTTAGACATAAGGACATGGCCAATGCTCCGTCCTGAACTACTGACTCGCATGTCCACGCTCGAGGCTAATTACGTGAAGTCGATTGCCTAGGACAATTGGCAAAGTCTTTGCCGAGTGTGAACTCGACAACCAAATAATCGAAAAACACATGTTTGTAGTGTTTTTGGTTTGGGAACTCGACAAACACTTATTTTCCAAGTGTGCCATTAGACTAGGCTTACCGTGCTGCTTGGAAAAAAAGGAGATGGGCGATGAGTAGATGGAGTGGGCTTGTTTGCTGAGTGTCGGGAACACTCGAAAAAGTGTTGCATCAGTCGACAAAGTCGAGTGGGCGGGTGCAGTTTTGGTAGCCATGTATCAGCACTTTGCATAGTATGGTGCATACAAGGCAAAGCTGCTACTCACTCTAGGTGATAGCTCCTGCTTCATATGAGATATGAGTTATAAATAATCCTTGGGGTGTGTTTTATAGGCCTAGAACCATGTACAAAACACCACCAATACCCTTGATGGGAGAGAAAAGTAGGGTCAAAAGATTCTATTCTAGAAAAAACAAAATACCTAAGGGTTAGAACAATTAAGGGCACTCTAGTATTGTACATACACTTGGTCCATGAAGTAAGGTTATCCTGGTCCACGAGATGCCCACTAATGGTCTTAGTGGCTTCCCTTCCATCACGGGCCTCTTTTTTCCTTTCTTCCTTTTGATTTCACTAATGGTCTTACTGACTACCTATGTCTTGTCCTTCATGGGCCTCATGGTAAGGGTAGCAGTAGGAGCAGAGACGTGAGTATCCATAGCTAGTTTTTTCCCTTACAACATAGTCGTTTTGAAGTTGGATTTTAAAAGGCATACGATAAGGTTAATTGAGATTTTGGCAATTGGGTGCATCAGATCTTGCATAACAGTATATTTTCTGTCAAAATAAACAATGAAATGGGACCATATTTCCAAAGTGCAAAATGGGTAAGACAAGGGGATCCCCTCCCCCTTTCTTATTCAGCATGGCTGGTGAAGTGTTGACTAAGATGGTTCTTAAAGCATAAACAAATGGTTTATTAATTAGCTGGTCTTGCTCCTGACCTGATTCCAAATCGGATTGCAGTATTACCATATGCTCATGATTATGAGAAGGCTATTAACGTGAAATATTGCTTTATCTTTTTTGAGATTTATGTTATTTCTAAAAAAATCCTGAAAAAGTGAGGTTTTGACCATTGGAAGGAACAATGATATTACTAGCTTTAATGCTCACATGTACTATCAGATTGGTAATATCCCTCTGAAATAATTGTGGGTACCTGGTACTTTTGCTGCCTTATAAAATATGGATTTGGGACTTTAAAGATGTGAAATTCCTAAAAACACTCGATGCATGGATATGTGATACTGCTTCATGAGGTGGTAGACTCACTTTATTGAAATCATGTCTGACTGGCATTCCCTCATATTATGTCCATGTTTCCGTTCAATGAAGCCTTTGTTGAAAAGTTGACTAAACATATGGGGATTTTTTTTTTGCAGAATAAAAACATGAAGAGGAAATATTACATGGTGACAAGGAAAATATTTTTTATCCAAAAGTGTCCTTGGTGTCACGTACTTGAGGAAACAAAATATTACTCTCATTGTAAAATTGTTGTGGAAATTAGAAAGTTTGGATGGTTTATGACAAAAAATAGTAAAAGAAAATTATCTGGCCATTCAGCTAGTTGGAAGGCCATATTGAAAGTTAAGGACATTTACTTTGATAGGAGAAAAATCCTTATACATAACCATGATATTGTTGGAAATATGTGTCCCTTGATAATGTTTCTGTACCTAAGTAAGATCCTTTGTTATATGATATTTGTCAAGAATTTGATGTGACTTTCTAAAAGAACGCAAAATAATTTTTTTGGTTCCTTTTAGAAGAAATTTACATCCAGGGCTATAAATATCTGGAAGCTAGCTCCTTTTGTCCCAATTACAAATGGTTATGGAAAGAAAAACTCCCTCTTAATATCAAAAAAATAATGCAACCAGTTATGCAAACTGCTATTTTAACCAGGGATAATATGAAGAAAAAAAGGAAGTGGCATAGGGATTACAATTGTACATACTGTGATCAAATTGAAAATTTGAATCATCTTTTTTTTGCCTATTCCTCTGCTAAAGTGGTGTGGGGGCATTATTGGTTCAATTTTTTTAGAATATTCGGTACCTTCTTCTATGTGTCAGTGGTGGGCTTGATTATATGCTTATTTTTTTGGGGAGAAGAATTTCCATCCTTTACTCATTGTTGTTATTTGCTGGTCCATTTGCACCACCAGAAACAAGATTACTTTTGTAAATTATTAGCGTTGATCATCATGTTTACTATTTGCTCGTTTCTCAAATATTAGTGTTGATTCGGCGAAATCGTCTCGTTTCTGATCAAATGGAGCGACTCTCGAGCATTGATCCATAGAGGCCGAACCGCCGAAGTGGGGGAATCTACTGACCCACGCTAGACACTGTCTTGCCCCCCTACTCCACAGCCATGAGCCATCTCGCTGTCGCCTTCTCCGGAGGCAGCCCCGTCCATCCAGGCACACTAGGCGAGGACTCGGAGGTCTCTCTCCCCTCCTCGACCCCGTCGCCGTGCCCGCCACTCGCCCCGATCGGAGATCCCTCCTTGTCCGCAGTGACCTCGTCACAGCGGTACATTCGCCGGTGGAACCGTCGTGGTGCTGCCTTTCCGTCCAATTTCAAACTTCTGGGACCCCACGCCAGCTTCAGGGAGGCCCCGGCGAGGCGACGGAGCTGGTGAGTAGATTTCCTCCGCCTCTCGCTGTTCTGTATCTACAACTGCTGTTGGGTCAGAGCATTTATGCCGCTACGTTAACTGATTCTGGTGGCCTTTTAGTCTGAAAATGCCCTGAAATTTGTTAGATTCAGTAATATCGGCGCGTTCTAGTTTGATCGGTCGCAATCTGCTTGCAATCGGTAATCGCTGAATGTTCTCGAGCTTAATGGCTCTGAATCGAACCTACGAATATCATTCTGTGGTTCGGAGACATCTGTCCTTTTTCTTTTCTTCGGATAACCAGCTGAAAAAGACTGAAGGGGTTGCTCTACACTGTGCTCCACAATTGTGTAGTTTCTAGCAAACACCGTACTCACGTGCCGTATGTACTTGCAAAATTGAACATCAGAGAGTAATTTAATTTCAGATTCAGTAGCCACGAAATGATCCACGAAATAATATTGCAGTCAAATTCAGTTAACATCCAATTGTGGTCATGTGGTTTTGCCTGTCAGTCCACACCCATGCTGGGAACTGGGATGAGTTTGTGCAGCATATAGACCCAATGGAGCGAAATGTACAACTCCTTCGACAAAGCGAGGATGGAAGTCCATGTACAACTCTGTTTCTTTTCATGTCAATCGGTTTATTCATCTTTTCGGACATGTCATTTTTTTGAATCTGTGAATATGGTTTCACCCTGAGGTCATTAGAGTTACTTGCAAAATGTTTTCTTGAAAATTAGTTTCCTGCAAATGGCAAGTCATATCATATGGATTTATTCTTCGGTTGTAAGCTTTACCAAGAATTTGTCCTTAATATTGTTGTGTATAGTTAAGGGCGTCAGCTAGTTCAATGCCAGATTGCAGAATAATGGCTTTAAAAGGTTTCCACGGTCAAAGCTAGACAATCTGCATTGTTGAATTTTTAAAATTGTATGGTTCGAATTGAAATTACACGACTAGACACAGCCAACCATCAGAAGGTTTGTTTTTCATAGTGTACATGCCATCTTTCAAAACTGAGTGTCGTTACTTCTTCTGTACTCATTTTATTCCATACTCTGTAGTTGTCTAATATCGTAACATCCATGTTCCAGCATTCTCTTTTAATAATTTCTTCAATGTGTTTGCAGCATGTCAAATCACAGGATGGGATCCATGATGTTGATTTTGCTACAATACCATGCCAAAAAAATGTTGAAGGGTTTCGCAAAAAGTTGGTATATCTGTATTTCGCATTTTGGTATCTCATACTCTTGATAACATCGAAGACTTGCAGTGGAGCTACTAAGCAAGTACATAAACATCGATAATACAAGATTTTTTATCAGGTGGTGCTGCCAACCGAATTTGATTACATACTTCCTCGAAACAGGCTTTCGCCCCGCTTTATAAATAAAGCAACAACCATCATACAAACCTCGATACAAACGCAACACCACGCAAGCTGGGGCAACAGCAAGCAAATGCCCAAAGAAAAAGAAAAAACAGAACAAAATGGAGACATAAGCGGATCAACTAAACTATAATGACCCGCAACCGCCGCGCCCTCCGAATGAGTACCACCACGCTCCTAGCGCCGAATCATCAAGTACCAAGCGGCACCTTCAGGAAGGAGAGCTCACGCTGCTGCCCGGACCAGCGGACTGATCCTAGGGTTTCCCCCGGTACACTAAGGGAGGCGGACGACGGGTAGCCACGACGCCCTTCTAGAAGGGGAGATACCACCCAAAGGTGGCACCGCATCGGTGTCGGGCGAGCCGACAAGGATTTCTCCTGAAAAACCCTATCCACCGCCCTCGGACGATCCGTAGCACAGGAGCCCTGCGAGGACGAGGCCTCGACACCACCAGACACACCGCCCACCAACATGCGCCGCCACGGTCACTGAGCCACCATCGTCGTCTCTTCGAAAACACGAGGTCTGCAAGACGGAGGCGAGAGGTAACTAGACACGGGATCAGCAGGACCGCGACCGCGCGAGAGGGAACTTCCTCCACCGCCGAAGGCGGTAGTCGACCGGACGCGGCCACAGGACACACCGGTCCCAGTTAAGTTCGACTGACCGCCTACCACACTGCAGGGGTACACCAATCCAAATAGGGTCCAACCGGGCCATGGTTGGGCCCGTTAAGTCCGCCGCCACGCTGCAACAGGCCGGCCACCATCACAGCTGCTCCCCTGTACCAGCTACACCGCCACCAAGAGTAGTATGAACCGAGGTCAGCATTACCACGGCCGCGCGGGAGAGACCTACCTCCATCGCCGAGAGCGGTAGTCGACCGGACGTGGCTGCAAGCACACCAGTCCCCGTAAGGTCCGGCCGGGCCCGTAAAGCCCCCGCGGGGGCACGCCAGTCCTAATAGGGTCCGGCCGGGTGCGGATCGGACCCGTGAAGCTTGTCGTCATGCTGCAACAGGCCAGCCGCCGTTGCCGCTGCCCTCGGGACCCACTACCTTGCCGCCTGTTGCAGCTCGGACTGCAGACCGGCCCAGCCCAACCTAGATGGGTCCCAAAGGGCCTCGATCTGGGCCAAGAGAGACGTGCCGTTCCGCTGCCCGTCGGCACCCGTCGCTGCATCGCCCCGCAACACTGTGGGCGTCGCCTCCCGGCCGTGCCGGACCACCGCCGCCCTGAAAGCACCGTGGCCTGGGTAGGGAAACCCCCGAATCCCCCACCACCACCCGAGGAGAAGCAAGCCGCCGCCACCGCCCAAGCCACGCCCGGCGGCCCCTGCCGGCAGCGGCGACGGGGAGAGGAGGGGAGAGGACCTGCGAGAGGGAGGTGGGGAGGGGAGAGGACCTACGAGAGGGAGGTGGGGAGGCGCGCCACCGCCGCCTCGGGGGGCGATGGGCACGCACGCGTGCGAGAGGAGGGGAGGGAAGGGAGGAGGAGGGGCGGAGGCGGGCTGGCGGCAGGCGCGCGCGTGCGGGAGGAGGGAGGAGGCGGGCCGGCAGCGGCCGCCGCGGGAACCCTAGGGAGGAGAGTCGCGCGTGCGAGGAAGTTGCCTCCTCTGGCCCTCATTTGATTACATACTTGATACTTGATACAGGGCTTAACTTGTATAGGTATGTATTCCACATCAGTAATAATACAAAAAGTGTCCCTTTGACAAATGTATGCAACTCAAATCTATCTCTGAATATGATGTTTGCCCGAGGCGTCGGCTGCCTCGTGCTTGCAGTAATCATGCCATCTGCCTGACTAGAATTGGTTTGAAAATTTCGCCTTGCCTTGGCTTGATAATAGCCTAGCTAGTACTGTGATTACTCTGAATATCCATCTGTTGTCAGACATCATCGCCCTGTCCTACATTTGATTTTTTTAGACCTACATTTTTATTTTCCTCTTCACATGATTAGACTCATAGGCATAGCTGACTGTTGAATTCATGTTGTTTCATTGAATGCTTGGTTAAACCTAGATTTTCTGTTGAACAATCTTATGGGTTCTGATCTTATTGACAAATGGTTCCTATGTATCCTTGGAGGGTGTCAGGGTTCCTCCTGCACTGAAACCTACGAAGGAGGCGATCGAGCTGAAGGCGGGAAGCGAGGAAGATTCAAGTGGCGAGCTGACGGGCTCAAGTCCCGTCAGGCAGAGGAGGCCCAACGCCAAATACTGCGGGCCGGAGTGGACCAGCTAGAAGACTACTTATACTCTTTCGTGCGTCTGAAGAAACTATCCAAGAGGATCACGGCGAAACGACTCTTGCTTCCTATCCCCTTTCTCTGATCACCTTCCCCAATTCCTCTCCTATAACCGGATCAGTGTGATTGACTCGAATTCGTGTGCTAAGTTAATCGAATCCCTAGTAAGGCTATAACACCTGGTATCAGAGCCAAACCACCACCCATCCACTGCCAAAAAATTCCTCGATCTGGAGTCAATCATCGAGACGCGCCGGCAGCGACAAATTCGTGAAGAACAGGAAGCCGCCATGAGCTTGGAGAGCACAGATCGAGATCTCTACAAGCAGATCCAGTTCCTCGTCTCTGCTGCGGAGAAGCAGGAGAGGCGATCCGAATCAGTGGAGAAGACGCTGGAGGGCTTGGCGCGCGACTTCAATTCCTGGCGGCCGCGCATGGAGACTCGCGTTGATGAGCTACAGCAAGCCGTCATCTCGTTGCAGCAGAAGGCCTGCAGCAAGGAGGCGGGGAGTGCACCTTCTGCACCCGCCACTGGAGATCTGGCAGCCGCGCATCTGGCTGGCGCCTCGACAGTGGCAGGCACGTCGTTGCTAGGCAGGCCGCCACTGGGGACCGATCTCGGGCAAGGCCACGACGATGATCGTCTTCTCCGGGGTGTTGCGCCGGGAATCGGCTTGATCCCGGCGTGTGCCCCAGTCACGGGTACGCTAAATTTCCAGACCCCCAGATCCCTTCGTTCTGCTACTCCCATGGGTGATGGTTCAGTGAATCCAGTGTTCAACCCTTGTAGTCAGAACAACCCATCGCTCCAATTTCCTGTGTTTGATGGTGATAACCCGCAGATGTGGCAGACGTTAGCGGAGCAGTATTTTGATATGTTTGCTATTCATGAATCTTATTGGGTCTCGATGTCAGTTTTGAATTTTGTGGGATCTCCAAAGGTGTGGTTGCACTCTGTTCGGAAGAAGGTGTTAGCTCTAGATTGGAATTCTTTTTGTGCGCTTCTGTGCACCCGTTTTGGTAGAGGTAGGCATCAGTTGCTGATTAGACAGTTTTACGGCCTTAGACAGACAGATACAGTTGCTGATTACATAGAACGTTTTGAAAATGTAATGAACAATTTACTTGCATATTCTGATGCTATACATCCTTTGTATTTTTTAACACGCTTTGTCGAGGGCCTCAAGAACGAGATACGTGCTGTGGTGATGGTTCAACGTCCTCAAGACCTGGATACTGCTTGTGCCTTGGCATTGCTTCAGGAGGAAGTTGCTGACAGTATCAAGCATGTTCATCATCGATACCACGACTCGGTTGGTAAGGGACGCCCATTGCCCTTGCCACCTCCCCCTTCTCGCTCCAATGCTATGGCAACAGCGAATGTTCTAGCAGATCGTAGGGGGCAAGAAGCTGCACGAGGAGGTGGTGACTCAGTTAGCAAACTGGCAGCTCTAAAAAATTACAGAAGGGCTCGTGGACTGTGCTTTAAATGTGGTGAGAAGTGGGGTAGGGAACACACCTGTCCTGCAACCATTCAATTACACATTGTTGAAGAATTGTGGGAACTTATGGGGAGTGATGCTTTGGGTTTTCATGATGAAGCTCTGGGAAGTGTTGTTGAAACTGAGGGTGTTTATGCAATTTCAATCCAAGCTTTGTCTGACAATTTGTTCACTGGCAACAAATCTCCCACAGTGTTACAGTTGCAAGGGTGGGTGCAAGGACTTCCAGTCGTATTGTTGGTTGATTCAGGGAGCACAGTTTCTTTTATCAACAAGAAGCTGCAACCATCATTATCTGGTGTTTCTGTTATTTCAAAACCTATTAAGGTAACTGTGGCTGATAACAGAGAATTATCTTGTACTGAAGAATTGCAGAACTGTGAGTGGATAACTCAAGGGCACAAGTTCACTACTGATTTCAAGTTAATTCAACTGGGAGCTTTTGACATCATCTTGGGCCAAGATTGGTTGTGTCAGTACAGTCCAATGAACATTGACTGGCCCACCAAAAGGATGAGAATCTCTGACAATGGTCTGCCAGTGTATTTACAAGGTATGGGAGCAACTGCTTCAGTTTGCAACACCATTACTGCTGAACAATTGCAAGGGCTTCATCGAAATGGGGATATTGAACAAATCCTCTTAATAAGGGCAGATGGGCATAGCATTACAGATCCTGTCCAGGAATTACCACCTGAGATTCAAGAAATATTACAAGAATATCAAGATGTTTTTGACACTCCTAAGGGTCTTCCTCCAAGAAGGGCATGCGACCATCATATTCCATTGATTCCAGGAGCCCAACCTGTGCAAATCAGGCCATATAGGCATTCTCCGGCAATTAAGGACGAGATTGAAAAACAAGTGGATGAGCTTCTGAGGAATGGCATAATCCAAGAAAGCACAAGTGCTTTTGCATCACCAGCAATTGTGGTCCAGAAGAAGGACCTAACTTGGCGGCTATGCATCGATTTCGGACGTCTCAATTCTCTCACCGTGCCCAGGAAATTCCCTCTGCCCATTATTGATGAGTTAGTAGATGAGCTGACAGGTGCCTGTTGGTTCTCTAAGCTTGACCTCAGGGCTGGGTACCATCAGATTCGGTTAGCACCTGGAGAGGAGCATAAAACAGCATTCCACACACACTATGGGCAATTTGAATATAAGGTTATGCCATTTGGTCTGTCAGGAGCACCAGCAACATTCCAAGGAGCTATGAATGTAACACTGCAGCCAGTATTGCGTCGATTTGCACTGGTATTCTTTGATGATATACTAGTGTATAGCAAATCTTTTCCTGAACATTTACAACATCTAGCAGCTGTACTAGCTCTCCTCAGAAAGGATAAATGGCAAGTTAAAAGAGAGAAATGCTCATTCGCACAACGCAGTCTTGGGTATCTGGGTCATGTGTTAAGTGACAAAGGAGTCTCCATTGATCCTGATAAGGTGCAGGAAGTACTGAATTGGAAAACTCCATCCAATGTTAAGGAACTTAGAGGCTATCTTGGCTTTGTGGGCTTTTACAGGAAATATATCCGACACTTTGGTATTATAGCCAAGCCTCTCACTCAGTTGTTGAAGAAGAATTGCGTGTTTCAGTGGAATAGCATTGCTGCAACAGCATTTTATGCACTGAAACAAGCTCTGACCAGTGCGCCTGTCTTGGCAATGCCTGATTTCACTGTTCCTTTTGTCATTGAAACCGATGCCTGTGATCAAGGTATTGGTGCAGTTTTGCAGCAGAAGGGACATCCTATTGCCTTTTTGAGCAAGGCTTTGGGCCCCAGAAATTCTGGTTTATCTACTTATGAAAAGGAGTATTTGGCCATCCTTTTGGCAGTGGATCACTGGCGATCTTACCTGCAACATGATGAGTTTGTGATCAAAACCGACCAGCGCAGTTTAGTTCATTTGGAAGAACAACGTCTCAACACTCCATGGCAGAAGAAGGCTTTCTATAAACTGTTGGGCCTCCGTTATAAAATTGTGTATCACAAGGGAACGGATAACACAGCAGCAGACGCCTTGTCTCGCAAGATCCACGAGCCAGCATTGTCAGTCTTTGTTATTTCAGTCAGCCAACCAGCTTGGTTACAGGAAATTATTTCGGGTTATGACACGGATGAGGAAGCCAAGCGATTACTGTCATCTTTAGCTATTGATCCTACTGCTAGACTTCACTTTTCTCTGGTGGATGGGTTGTTGCGTTTCAAGGGGAGAATTTGGGTGGGTGGTGACTCTGCCTTACACAAGAAACTTTTCTCTGCTTTCCACAACAGTACCTTGGGTGGCCATTCTGGCGCACCAGTAACCTATAAGCGTCTGAAGAATTTGTTTTATTGGAATGGCATGAAGAAACAGGTAAAAATCTGGGTGAGCAGTTGTCAAGTATGCCAGCAAGCTAAGCCGGAGAGGGTGAAATATCCTGGCTTGTTGAAACCTTTGGATGTGCCCTTCAGGCCCTGGCAGCATATTGCCATGGATTTCATTGAAGGTCTTCCTCAGTCCGGCAGGTATAATTGTTTGCTTGTGGTGGTGGACCGTCTCTCCAAATATGCTCATTTCTTGCCATTGGCTCACCCTTATACGGCAGCAACTGTGGCGTCTTTGTTCATTGACAATGTGTTCAAGTTACACAGTTTGCCAGAATCGATCGTTTCTGATCGGGACCCAGTGTTCACCAGCAGGTTTTGGGGGGAACTTTTTGATAAGATTGGGTCTGAACTGAAAATGAGCTCGGCTTATCATCCAGCATCTGATGGGCAGTCGGAACGAGTGAATCAATGTGTTGAGACGTATCTACGTTGCTTCGTCAGCTCCTGTCCAAAGAAGTGGAGCCAATGGATTGCTTTGGCTGAGTACTGGTATAATACAAGTCATCATTCCACACTGAACTCATCTCCTTTTGTGGTCCTTTATGGTCATGAGCCTAGACATTGGGGAATTGAAGCTCCTGGCAATTCCAATCTGCCTAACCTTCAGTCTTGGCTCTCTGAAAGAAGGGTAGCGGTGGACCTGTTGCGTCAGCATCTTCTGCGAGCGCAACAGATCATGAAGAAGCAAGCTGACAAGAACAGGACGTTCAGGTAATTTTCAGTCGGTGACATGGTTTTCCTCAAGTTACAGCCATACATTCAGTCCTCAGTGGCCGCTCGTGCAAATCACAAGCTCCTGTTCAAGTACTATGGTCCCTTTCGCATTTGTGAACAGATCAATGAAGTGGCGTACAAATTAGAGTTGCCAGAGGGATCGACAGTCCATCCAGTGTTCCATGTCTCACTCCTTCGTCAAGTAATCAAAGATGGTACGCCTATCAATCCTGTCCTTCCTTCTAACACTGACGAGCTGTCAATTCCTGTAAAGATCCTGTCGCAAAGATGGCGCAAGAAGTCGAACAAGGTGGTCAAGCAGTCGTTGATCCAGTGGTCTAATGGCGACGCTGCTGCGGCTACTTGGGAAGATCACGAAGAACTTCAAAGCAGGTTTCCGGGTGCGCCAGCTTGGGGACAAGCTGGATTTAAAGGAGGGAGGGATGTCAGGGTTCCTCCTGCACTGAAACCTACGAAGGAGGCGATCGAGCTGAAGGCGGGAAGCGAGGAAGATTCAAGTGGCGAGCTGACGGGCTCAAGGCCCGTCAGGCAGAGGAGGCCCAACGCCAAATACTGCGGGCCGGAGTGGACCAGCTAGAAGACTACTTATACTCTTTCGTGCGTCTGAAGAAACTATCCAAGAGGATCACGGCGAAACGACTCTTGCTTCCTATCCCCTTTCTCTGATCCCCTTCCCCAATTCCTCTCCTGTAACCGGATCAGTGTGATTGACTCGAATTCGTGTGCTAAGTTAATCGAATCCCTAGTAAGGCTATAACAGAGGGTAGCATCAGTACTATCTTTGGCAAGGGAAGAGAGTTCGCACTGGCCTTTTATAATTCGCACTGGCCTTTTATATCCTATGTCTACTAGGATCTCACATCTTTAGGCAAGCACAAGGCTGGTTCTGAATCTGGGAAGCCTCCAACATCACAAGTTCAGAGCATTATTGAACACCAGGAAGAGTCAACTGAAGTAAACTCTTTTCTTTGCTCACCAGTCAATCTTCAGAAAGTGTAACAAAGTACTACATTAGTCAATCCTTGTCAGCTGCTGATATCAATGGTTCCGAGTTTGTATTCGACATGAGTGGATGGCCACACAGAGTTCCTCACGTTTTGTATTAAGCAAGAATGCAGTGAAGGAACGAAGCAAGCACATAAACATCGAGAATTACAAGATTTTTATCCGGTGGTCGGCCAACCGTTTCCGTACATAGATGATACTGAATTTAACTTGTATAAGCATGTCCTCATCAGTAATATTACAAAAATATCCCTTTGGCAAAGGTATGCAAAGAAAATCTATCTCTGAATCATTCCATCTGCCTGTCTAGAATTCGATTGAAGATTTCGCCTTGGGCCTTGGCTTGACCATATCCTAGCTTGTACTGCTCATCATCTGTTGTCAGACATGGCCCTGTCCTGCTCATCATCTGTTGTCAGACATCATCGCCCTGTCCTGCTCCTGCAATACTGGGAAGGATACTGCTGGGACAGCTTTGTATCTAGCTCTCATGTGACGATCCGGTTCTGCCTGCTACTGCCGCTGCCCTCTTTACGCCCCTGCTGCCGGAGCTCGACTCGGAGTCGCCGCCCGACGCAGACGACGACGAAGGCGAAGGATCATCTTGGGCGCGCTTCCTCTTGAGATGTCCAGCCGGGAGGATCTGATCCAGCACGTAGGACGGCAGGTCCTTCCTTCGGGCGTGCTTGACCTCCAGCTCCATCCCGGGTCTCCAGAACTCGTACATGTACACCTCCTGCTTGAACTCCTCTGTCGTCGCACGGAGGTCGAACTGCACCTGGGCCTGCTCCTGCTGCTGCTGCTGCTGCGGCTTGGACAGCCCCACGAAGAAGGATGACGTGCACTGCAGCTCATTGGGCTTGCCGGTGTAGGCTCGAGGGTTGGGATGGCAGAGGAGCATGCCGGCGGTGGCCATCTCGACCCTGACCACCAGCTGCCTCAGTCGCGACTCCACCCACCCCTTCCACTCCCGGAGATCCGCCTCTCCTCCGGCGACCTTCACGTCCACCTGCAGATAGCTCTTGTACGCCTTGAAGAACTGAAACGGCTTGAACAGCGCCTCCCACCCGCTGGCGCCGCCGGACTCGGCGATCTCCTGGCTGATGACGCGGCCGACCTCGAGCTGCTCCGTGATGATCCGTAGAGTGGCGTGGGAGACGTTGTAGCAGGAGTTCATGCACGGGTACGCCGGGGTGATGACGGGCATGAGGTGGCTCCTGTCGCGGGGGTTCCTCCTCGGGTCCCAGACTGGCAGCCGGAGTGCGAGCTCGCCGCTGTCGTCGTGCTCGATGGCGTCCAACAGCACCGGGTTGGGCCACTTCCACTGCGCGAAGATCTTGAAGAAACGGGGCACCAGCATGCTCGGCGCCGCGTTCGGGTACAACTGGCACACGCGCGCCACCAGGATGGCCCATCCGACGCCGCCGAGGAATCCCATCACGTTGGAGTACACGCCCCGCGCCTTGGCCCAGTGCTTGACGCAGCGCAGTGTCGTGCGGAACGCGCCGGCGTCCGGGACGAGACGCATGAGCTCGTCGGCCACGCGCACGCCGTTGAGGCTGCGGACGGTGGCCAGGTCCATGCCGCGGAGCACGGAGCGGTCACGCAGGTCAATGTCCTTGGGCACCACGGGGAGGCACACGCTGGCGTAGAGGAGGTCCACCGACACGCCGCGGAACATCATCTTGATCACCGGCACGAAGGCGCGCGGCACGGGCTGCAGCTCCGTCACCGCCTCCGTCTCGGCCAGCACGCCGCCCAACACGTCGAAGAAGTCGTGGTCGCGGTCAATGTAGGAGGGACCGACGACGAGGGCGTCGATGTCAGAGCCGCGGCCGTGGACGCCGAGGCGGTACGAGCCGAAAGGGAGGAGCACGGCCGTGGCCTGCTCGACCATACCCTCGGGGTATCCTCGCTGGGCGGTAAGTCGCTTAACCCAGCGATCTAGCACGGCCTGTAGCTCCCGCAGCACGTCCTCGCGGGCAGCAACCTCGTCGGAGTTCTCGTACATGCCGGCATCACGGAGAGTTTTTTCCAGCAGCGAGCTGCTCTCCAGGTCGGCCGTCGTCGGGCCGACTAGAGAGATCGCCTGATTGATCATGCCAATGTGTTGTTGATCCATAGCAGAGAGATTGAGTTAGGCGTGAAAAATTGGATGACCGGGCGTACGTGGTTCTGAGTTATGTGGAGGTTTGGCGGAACTTATTATATATAGCCATAGTGTGCTTGACTTGGACATGGACTCGGACCCATGATTTTCCAAACATTCGCTAGTGAGTCCTAGTACGACTAGGACTAGTGTACGAGTACTAGTCGGACTAGCATAATCACTATTTTCATAATCTGTAGCAATTATCTTTCTTCTAGCATCCGAGCGTTTGTAGGCGTGTGTGCTTAAATGCCTGTGGACCGGACCAAGCACGGCACGCGGCCGAGGCTTCACTTTTTTTTTTAACTTGATTTTACGACAAACCCTCCCTCTTATCTCACCGGTGTCAATGTGTCACATATAACCACATTTACGGAGTACATAAAACTAATCTCTTCGCTTACATGTACTGTAAGACTCGTTTGAATTACCTTGAAAACAGTTTTGTGGTACCGCGCTGGCTTGGGCGGCACAGATTTCGGGAAGAAAAACATTTACAAATAATTGGAGGCTCATCATGTCCCGTCCTCCGCACTCTCCACAATCATAGAACCTGACCCTAAGTCTAGCAATCTCACCGATTATAAAAGAAGAAGATCGGATCCGAAAGATTGGAGGATGCACTTACCTCACAAATGAGGTGGTTTAGTATAAAGCAAGACTTGCCGCTCAAGGGTTCACTCAATAATAAGATATCAATATTAAGAAAACTTACTCTCCGGTCATAAATGGTATAATCTTAAATACTTATCTCAATGGTAGTAAATCTGGACTTAACAATGAAATTGGTGGATATTGTCGTTGCTTACCAATATGGTAATCTTGATTCGGACATTTACAAGAAGGTACGGAAGGTATCCCCATTTCAAACGAAGATAGAGCAAATCGTGATCTAAACAGTGTTCTTCTCAAGCAGTCATTGTATGGACTTTAAAGAGTTCGTTAGAATGTGGCATAATCGCTTAAGCGATTTTCTTCATCAGAATGACTACACAAGCAACAAGGATTGCTCATGTGTGTATATACGGCAATCCCAATGTGGATTTTGTATAATCTCGGTGTACGTCGACGATTTAAATATAATCGGTACATGTGGAAGTATTGAGGAAGCAAGTTCCTAGCTGATGTCGGAGTTCGAGATGAAGGATTTGGGTAAAACCATGTTATGTCTTGATGGGGGATACTTTCCGGGTAGGCCCATGGAGCCGGAAAGTGGACCCGCCAAGACCCAGGAGGCCCAAGTCGGGTTACACTTCAAGCAACATGGGCTGGACAAGGAACAAGCCGGCCAGCCTGTTACGAGTCAGCAGAAGGGAAAGAACCCGTCACGGACCGGAGTCCTAATACAACCCGGAGGACCAACTCGGAAGGTGGAGACCTAGAGTAGGACTCCATATTCATGGGTAACTCGGCATAAGTTGTAAGTCCAGGGACCCAGCCGCCTTGATAAGGAAGGTCCTGTACCTTAGATCGATAAGCTCAAAAGAAACACCAAACCCGTAGTCGCCGACTCCCAAGTTAGAGGAGTCGGAACCCTATAATCGAGATCAAGTCCATAGCAATAAAGAACAAGCAGGAAGTAGGTATTTACCTCTAAACAGAGGGGCTGAACCTGGGTAAACTCCTTGTCCCCTTGTCGAGATTAACAACTCATGCGTCCTAGTCGCTAATGGCCCCACAACTTAGCTTCCCGGAGGAAGTACTTGCCGTGACAACCCCACGACAATTGGCGCCCACCGTGGGGTCGGTGATGAAAGGAGTCGAGATCATGGGAGAAGCTCGCCGAGGTATGGAGAAGCTCGCCATCGGCAGGGTCTACACCAACCAGTACGGCGAGACCGAGATCGACGACTACGGGTGGAGCCCGGAGATGGATGAAGTCGAGGAAGGCTACCAGCTCATCTTCGGCAAAATCAACGTGTTCGTTGGCATGGTCAACGTCTCAGGTAACCATGTTAATGGTTTGGAATCTGTTTCAGAAGCAACAGCTATCATCGAGTCCGATGGAGAGGAGTCCGTTGGTACATCATGAGTCGGCATAGTCGCCGAAGAAAAGGAGCCGGAGATGCTGCCGGAGCCGGATTACGATGCAGATTCAGAGTCAATCCTACCATTATTTGAAGATCGACTCGGTTATGGAATCGAGGAAGAATACGTGCAATCACCAACACGTCCACGTCATGTTGGAGTGTACATGTCCGGACCAGAAAACGGTGGAGAACATGGTGGAGGGAGTCAGTTTGACCCCAACTTACTGACAAAGGAAATTACGGCGGACAATGCGGCGGCTCGTGCAGAGGAGTTGATCACGGCTCGTGAAGCAATAGAGAAGCAGTTGGTAGATGTAGCAGAAGCAAATCGGAAATTGGCGGCGGACCAAGCCCTCGTGCAAGCAGAACAAACACGCATACAAGCTGAACAAGCTCGCATACAGTCAGAGCATGAACATGTACAAGCTGAAGTAGTAGCAGTGCGCAACCGCTAGCAAGAGCTCACCTCAATTCAACATCAGAGGACTCGGAGCCGACTGCACGAAGGAGTTCACATAAATCCAACCAACTTGTTTTAGACACCAACAGGCCCAACTGCAGCAGTCGGAGGACCAGCACCTGAAGCAGGAGCACCACCACCACCACCAGGAGGGGTCGGAACAGGAGCTGGAGCCAATGGACCACCCCCACCACCTGGAGGAGGAGTTGGCGGTATGGGTCCACCACCGCAGAGGTTTCATACACCCGCAGGTCATTACTCAAATCCAATGGATAATGTACACGCAGCAACCATGGTACTGGAGAGAATTCCACTCAATGAGAATCCAACGGGACAAGAAGCATGACTCGCCATAGATATGTTGAAAACAGCATTGCAGCAGCAAGCTCTTTACCCCAACTTTCCAGATGCAAGCAGACTTCATTCAACTCCATACAATTCAAGAACAAGGAGTCGGCACGATGAATCTCATCCGGCCGGGTCGTCGAGCGCAAGACGCCGCGAGCTGGCAAGGAATCAGCCACATGTGCTGACTGCTTCGGAAGCCCAAAGAAGAGTCGATGAGGCACGGAATAGGAGAGATCCTACGGCCAGAGCCCCAGAAACCGGAAGAGCCGGAGGGCCAGAGCCAGCAACAGCAGCAGCAGTTGTCTAGCCAACTCGTGCAATCATAGAGGTAAACTCGCCTGGAAGTTCACCTTCCTTGACAGGTCCAGAGTGTTTGTCAGAAGCAATCAGAGGCGAGTCCTTCCCAAGCAGCTTTAAGGAGCCACGCAAGGTCGGTAACTATGAGCCCAATATGGATCCGACTTCCTGGCTCAGCAGTTATGAGATGGCAATGAGTATTCGCAATGCAACTGGAAATTTGTGTGCGAAGTTTATGTACCTTATGATGGATGGAGCAGCTCAAGCTTTGATGAGAAACTTACCCCCCAGGTCAATCAACTCATGGGAGCAGTTGAAGATCGCTTTCATTCAAAACTTTCAGGGAACTTGCAAGAAATTGGGTACCATTGAGGACCTAGAGAGATGTGTTCAGAAGAAAGGAGAATCTGCAAGGCATTGGATGAAGCGAGTCTCGGAGATCATCAATTCTTCACAAGGACTCCCACCAATCTCTGTGTTGATGGCCATGGAAAGGAACTGCACTTTTAATCCACTATGTTGGAAGCTAGGGCGTATGAAGGACAGTTTGAATCAGGGCATACCTATTACCATTGGAAAAATCATGGTAGGAGCTAACAAGCACGCAGCCACGGATAAAACCAAGGATCAAGAAGAAGTCGGAAAGGGCCAAGGTAGTAGTGGCCAGAATCACAACCAGAATCAACATCAGAATCAAAATCATGGAGGGACTAAGCGGTCATATGACAACTTCGACTTAGTAGCTAACACCAGTTCGGGGAACAGGCGCAGGGACAACAACTCACAAGGTTACTAGGCACGCAGACCAACTCCTCAAGAAATCTTGCAGAGTCCGTGTCCTCGCCACGCCAGAAACGGCAGGTGTGGGCATACCCTAGAACAATGTGTCGACCTGCAGCATTTGAAAAATAACCCGGCCAACCGCGGCAACAATGGAGGTAGAAACGGTGGATATAGAGGTAATAATGGAGGACCTGGCAACTATGGCGGGGCAGGCGGAAACAACCCAGGACCCAGCAATGGTGGAGGAAACCAGCAAGGGAACCAGGGGGTTTTCAGCAGAACCCCAAGTAGCTTCATGATAACCAGGGGCAGTACTACATATCAACTCGGCCACATCATCCGAGTCAAGGGAGCTATCATGTATTCACCACCAACACCTCCAAGCAAGCAAGGAAATTGAAAGTTCGCGCAGTCAACGCTGTGGAGCCGGCAATTCCTCAATGGTTAAGATGGTCAGAGCAGCCAATTACCTGGAGTCGCGCAGAATACCCACCAAGGGTTGACGACCCGAGGCAGCTAACCTTGGTGGTAGCACCATAAGTCGGAGGATACACGCTTAACAAGGTACTCATGGACAAGGTACTCATGGATGGATGGTGGTAGTATCAATATATTATACTATGACACATTTAAGAGGATGAAGTTGCAAGACAGGCAGCTCATACCGATAGAGACAGTTTTCCATGGAATAGTACCAGGGAAGTCGGCAAAACCGATTGGTAAGATTTACCTGGAAGTTGCTTTCGGCACCTTTGAGAATTATCGGTTAGAAATTTTGCCTTTTGAGGTTGTGGATCTCCACAGTCCATACCACGCTCTTTTTGGACGTCCCGTGTATCTCCGCATATATCTGAAGCTGAAGATGCCAGGACCAAAAGGAGTCATCACAGTCAATGGTACTAGGCAGATGGCATTGGAGTGAGAGCAAGGAGATGCAGCTATGGCGGAGACAGCTTGTGCCCAAGAGGAGCTCAGGTTCTATAAAGCACATGTGGACTCGGAAGATAATACAGTGCTCAAGAAGCCAGCAACAGAGGAGAAGTTGAAATTCAAGTCGGCTCAAGATACAAAACAAGTTGATTTTGTCCCCGGTGACTCCTCCAAGAAGTTCACCATCAGGGCACACCTCTCTGATAAATAGGAAAGCGCGCTCGTCGAGTTCATCCGTGAGAACCGGGACGTCTTTGCATGGAAGCCATCTGACATGCCAGGTGTCCCGAGAGAACTCGCCGAGCACAGCTTACACGTTAATCCTAACGCAAGACCTGTAAAACAAGGACTTCGCAAGTTTCATGATGACAGAAGAAAAGCTATAGGAGAAGAAGTGGCCCGACTCCTTGCGGCTGACTTCATCAAAGAGGTATTCCATCTAGAGTGGGTGGCCAATCCAGTTTTAGTGCCAAAAAAGACAGGAGAGTTGCGTATGTGCATTGACTTCACAGGATTGAACAAAGCATGTCCTAAGGATCATTTTGCCTTGCCACGCATTGACTAGATCATTGACTCCACAGCAGGTTCCGAGTTACTTTGTTTCCTTGATGCTTATTCAGGCTACCATCAGATCAGACTCAAGGAGGAGGACGAGTTGAAAACCTCCTTCATAACACCCTTCGGAGCTTTTTGTTACAAAACAATGCATTTTGTACTCAAGAATGCAGGAGCAACATACCAGAGATGCATTCAGAATTGTTTTCGAGAGCAAAATGGAAGAAACGTCCATGCATATGTGGACGACGTGGTCATCAAGTCGCAGAAAGCCGACTCCTTGATCGCTCACCTAACAGACACATTCAACAATCTGCGCAAGTACAAGATGAAGTTGAATCCAGGCAAGTGTGTATTTGGAGTTCCAGCAGGCAAACTACTTGGCTTCATCGTCTCAGAGAGAGGGATTGAGGCAAACCCGGAGAAAATCAAGGCTATTAGTAACCTGCAAAAGCCGACTTGTTTAAAGGATGTCCAGAAGCTTACAGGCTATGTTGCAGCTTTAAGCAGATTCATATCACGACTCAGAGAGAAGGTGGGTCCTCTATACCGGCTCCTGAAGAAGTCAGACAAGTTTTTATGGGACAAAGAAGCTGACGACGCTTTTGGGGAGTTGAAGAAAACTTTGTCAACATCACCAGTCCTTGCAGCTCCTACAGATAAGGAGCCCATGTTACTGTATGTAGCTGCCAACGAGAGAGTTGTCAGTTCAGTCGTAGTTGTGGAACACAAGGAGGAGGGGAATGAGTATCGAGTAGAGCGCCTTGTCTACTATATTAGTGAGGTACTCACTGATTCCAAGTAAAGGTACCCACAGTGCCAGAAGCTGGTATATGGAGTCTTTTTAGCAAGTCGAAAGCTCAAGCATTACTTTCAAGAGCACTCTATCAAGGTGGTGAGTTCAGCACCACTAGCAGACATCATTCGTAACAGAGACGCGACGGGACGAGTCGCCAAGTGGGCAATTGAATTGGGTCCTTACCACATCACATATGAGCCGCGCACAGCTATCAAGTCACAAGCTTTGGCAGATTTTGTCAATGATTGGACCGACTTCACATCTTCACCAAACACGCCCTGCTCCAAGTATTGGACAATGCACTTTGACGGATCCAGACAACTCGAGGGATCAGGAGCCGGTGTCGTTCTGACTTCACCTAAGGGAGACAAGTTGGCCTATGTCCTTCAGCTGCACTTTGACTGCACCAACAACATGGCAGAATACGAGGCATTGTTACATGGACTCCGCTTGGCCAAGGAGATGAACGTCAAGCGAATCAGGTGCCTTGGAGACTCGGATCTCGTAGCCCAACAAGTGTCAGGAACTTGGGACTCAAAGGATGCAAATATGGCAGCTTACAGAAGAGCAGTCGACTAGATTGCCGGGTTCTTTTCTGGTTACCAAGTAGAACACATTGATCGTAGAAAAAACGAGGCGGCAGATGCATTATCAAGGCTGGGATCTAGAAGAGAGAAAGTACCACCAAACGTCTTCCTGGATGAACTCCATCATCCGTCAGTTAAGTTGCCTTCAGAAGAGGAGCTCGCTTTTCCGGACCCGGAGTCAGCATTGGTTGCAGCAACTCGGGCAATTCCAGCTTGGACGGAGCCGTATCTCGCTTATCTCCTACGTGGGGAACTTCCAGAGGATGAAGTCAAGAAAAGACAACTCGTTAGACGATGCAAGTCGTATACAGTAATCAATGGGGAGTTGTTTCGGAGAAGCACCACGGGAGTCTACCAACGGTGTGTATCCCCAGAGGAAGGCAGACAAATTCTGCAGGAAATCCATGCAGGAGACTGTGGTCATCATGCATCAACAAGGTCCTTGGTATCCAAAGCTTTCAGGCATGGTTTCTTCTGGTTGACAGCGCACTTGGATGCAGAAAAGATAGTCCGAGTTTGTGATGGTTGTCAGAGGTACGCCAGGCAAGATCATGTGCCAGCCCAGGAGCTTAGAACCATACCAATAACTTGGCCATTTGCAGTTTGGGGGCTCGACATGGTGGGTCCTTTTTCGAAGTCACCTTGCCACAAAACCCACCTGCTAGTTGCAGTTGACAAGTTCACCAAGTGGGTGGAAGTCGAACCCGTCAGCCGAGTCGATGCAGCATCTGCCGTCAGGTTTATCAAAAAGATAGCTACACGATTTGGATATCCACATAGCATCATCACAGATAATGGAACCAATCTGTCAGTTGGAGAGATGGCCAAGTTCTGTGGAGAAAACAATATCCGACTTGATCTAGCCTCGGTGGCACACCCACAGTCCAATGGACAAGCTGAGCGTGCAAATCATGAGTTGCTCAAAGGGATCAAGCCCAGATTGAGAGTTCCCCTGTTACGAGCTGCCGGGTGCTGGGTTGAGGAGTTACCAGCCATACTCTGGAGCATACGGACGACTCCTAACAGATCCACCGGCTTCACGCCGTTCTTCATGGTCTATGGAGCAGAAGCACTCCTGCCTAGTGATTTACTCCACGACTCACCACGAGTCGCCAATTACATCGAGACAGAGAACGAGCTTGCTCGCCAGGACTCGGTGGATGCACTTGAGGAAGCAAGGGAGTTAGCCCTTGAGAGATCTGCAGTTTATCAGCAGGACTTGCGGCGATATCACGCACGCAGAATCAGAAGTCGGACTTTCCAGGAAGGAGACTTAGTGCTTCGCCTAGTCCAAAATAAGGAAGGGATGCACAAGTTATCTCCTCCATGGGAAGGACCGTTTGTCATAAGCAAAAACTTGCACAATGGATCGTACTATCTAATGGATGTACGGGAGCCGGCAAGTGACAGCAAAGGAGCTGACACAGCTCATACACTAGATCCCTATGCAGAGGCAAAGAGGCCCTGGAACATAGCTCAGTTGCGTCCATACTACAGTTAATTCTTGTAAGCAGAATGTGCAAGTTATCAGTGAGCCCAGTGAGCTCTTCACACATTGTATTATGATTATTATGATCAAAGAAATAAAGCCGACTGCATTTGAAATTGAAATCTTTTGTCGAGACACTGAATATGTGCGCTTTAGTACATTTTGATCTTGAGGTTCTTGGGGGCTTGTCTTTAAGAAAAAAATTCAAGCTTCAGACTCTTGAACCCGGCTAAAGAGCCGACTCTTTCCTGATTTTAGCTGGTAAGTTAGAAGCAACTCGCAAATTATGACTAAAGACTACAGGCATGACTTGTCCCGAACTCCTATGAAGCCTAAAAAGGACTTAGGAGGAGGAGGGCTTGTTAGAGCAAACTGTTAGCAAAAGTCACGCGAGGCCTACTTATTCATCAGTATAAAATTCAGATGGGTTATAAGAACCAGAACAATTTATATAAAGTGGGCAATAGCAGGCCTATCACATTAAAACAAGACATTCAAAAAGTATGTCATCACAAGGATAAAAGTTTTTACATCTCAACAAGCCGGACAGCACGGCATCAATTAAGTTAAAAGTTTAATAATCATCCAAGGGATGAGCCTCCCGTGCAGGAGCCGAATCAGAAACTGGAGCTTCAGCTTCAGCACCTTGAGCAGAGCTGCCAGGTGCAGACGGGTCCTTTGAGACAGGGGCGGCTCCTTCATCTGGATTTTGGGAGTCGACAGCATCCTCTGGTCGAGCTCGTGCAGGAGCAGGCGCTGTGGGAGTCGATAGTACAGGTCCTGTTGAAGTGGACGCGCCAGCACCCAACTGGGAAGGACGGTCGAACTCCACAACAGGAGGAGTCACCATAACGATCTTCTGGTTGTTGGAGTCGTACCGATGAGTCCATACTTCCGAGTCCATCTTTTCAACAATTTGGCAGGCAAAAGGTCTGAGAGACCTTTGCAGCGATTCAAGATCTTCCTTGGTAAACGGGGAGCCGTCTTCATGTTTTTCTGGCTTGCCCAAAGTTAGCAGCGCAGGATCCACAGTCGTCGGATAATAGGACCGCACCAAGGCCAGGACTCGGACGGCAGCACGTCTGAAAGATTATCCTTCCAGGCCTTAACGTATGCAGGAGCTCGGGATAATTCTCTCACCATCCGTTCATGAACTGAGGGACACTTCTTCTGAGGAGACTGATAAGTTACAATTGCCTTAGCACCCTCCTGCAAGCCGTGACAATAATCCAGCAGCTCATTCATTTGTTGGCCCACTGATAATTTCATTTTGGGAGAAGTTGAACTGGAAGGATTGCAACAAGTCAGTGTAGCAAAACACAAGGTTGGCAGTTAAAGTACAAGATAAAGAAGGAACGGAGTTTACCAAAGATGCGCTGGGTCATCACTTTGACTCCCGTGCGACAGCGGTCAAGGCCAGTGTTCAGGTCTTTGATGGCTTTCTCAGCAATCTTTTTGTTGTGAGCAGCCGTCTTCTTTTCGTCTTCCAGCTCGGCACAGACTTTCTTCAAGTCATTCTCAAGCTGGCGAGCGAGGTTTCTTTCATATTCAGCAGATTTGGCGGAAGCAGCCGCCTTTTCTTCAAGATTTTTCATATCTCTCTGCATACGAGAGACAGTGGCCTGCAACAACAACACAAAGAGTCATATGTTAGAGGTAGCTCCAAGTCGTCAAAGATGCACAACTTGGCGCTTGGGGGCTACAGGGAGTTCTTTTCCCAAAGGGACGCAAGACAGGGTTAGCAGTTAGCACTTTTTCAGAAATTCCACAGAAAGTGACCTACGAGTCCCAAGATGTTGTGATCAACAACTCGGAACTTGGGGTCTATAATGGTTCAAAATTTAGCTTTACACAGTTATTGCAGTGCAGATGGTAGCTCCGAGTTGTCGCAGGCTAACAACCCGGCGCTTGGGGGCTACTCATGGATCAAAATTTAAAGAAAGGCAGAAGTTTCAGAGTTTTTCAGCTCCGAGTCGTCGCGGGCTAACAACCCGGCACTTGGGAGCGCTACTCATGGGTCACAATTTTCAAAGCAGATGAAAAGGTTTTTAGAGTCTTCATCTCTGAGTTGTTGCAAGCTAAAAACAACTCGGCGCTTGGGGGCTACAGGCATAAAGTTCAAATTTTTCTCTACAAGAATGACAGTAAAGCATGAAGCACCTAACTTAAGTCCCAAGTCACCATAGTTTGGTGCTTGAGGGCTATTGGTATGGTAAGAGACAACAATTTATAAAGTAAAAGTTGAAGGACTCACAGCATGAATCATCTTCAGTGCCATCAAGCTGGCCAGCTCCTCGCCCTTCACCCTGGCGGCTTCCTCATTCAGCTTAAAGGCCTCATCCCATGCATCCGTGAAAGACTTGTTCTCGCCAACACGGAGTCGGCTATAGTCAATAACGAGGTCGGAGGCAGGATCTGCAGGTCCCCTGCTGGATTCAGGTAGAGGTTCCTTGGAATTACTCGTCATGGCATACTCAGTTTGGGCCGCGGGTTGTGGCTTAGCGGCAGGAGAAGAGTGGGCCCCAGTTGCTAACTCGGCTTCAGGAATTTAAGAAGGAGTGGCAGCAATGGTAACTCCAGTAGAAGCAGCTACCGATGGAGTCATCTTCGTGCTAGTGGAAGTCGACAGTGTAGGTGGAGCTTCAGCCTTGCATGTTGAGGTGACATCAATTGCGTCGGAGAGCTTTGCAACCTTAGTCAAAGGGCGAGCCCTAAAAGAAGAACTGGAAAAGTAAAAATCATGGAAAGATGCATACAAAGGAAAGACAAACAAGTCGGAAGAATATGAGTGAAGAGTTAACTTACCCAGTGTTGGTCTCCAAGTCCAAGGAGGCATTGGAGTCGGATGATGGCATGGCTCTAGAGTCGTACGAGTCATCAGCAGAAGGAGGACAAGCGGAGGGCGACTTGCGCTTCCGAGTGCTGGGAATCACCAGTGGGGCGTCAGCTGGTCCACTGCTCCGCAGCTTCCTCAGCCTGGCGGCTTGCACGGCCTGTGTTTGTTTGTCATCTTTAGTAAGTGGATTTTGAGTTGAAAGAAGACGTGAAAAGGGCACCTTTGGGGACACCAGTCCGCTCCTTCCTCTTCATAGTCTTGCGAGGAGTGGGGCTGGGTCCTTGTCACTGGATGACTCGCCAGAAGAAGTCGTCACAGCAGTTGGCGGGTCCTCAGCAGAAGGACCCTTGGCATCATCATCAGGAGTCTCTGGAGAGGACTCCTGGTTTTCTTCATCGACGTCTTCATTGCTTTCAGCTCTGGCGTCTTGGTCATTGATTGACCACCAACTATCAGTGAGCTATGCAAAGATTCAGAAAGATATAATTAGACAAAGAAGAAGTTGAAATATAGCAAGAGCAACATCAGAGTACAAGTATTAAGTAATTTACCGCTGGTGGAGGAGTTGTTATGCAGAAAGGGGAAAGACCAAAGCTTTCCTGGTCCTTCACCAGCTTGCCGGTCAGTTTCTTCACTAGCCGATTAATATCGGTGGTGCTGGCTTATTTCTCGGACATTCGGAGGTCATCCGTCACGCAACGAGTGTACTCGAGTATCAGCCGAGTTTTGGGGCTCAGTGGCTGGATCCTCCAAGTCGTCCAACAAAGAACCAGATCCATATCCCCGAGTCCATGCGCCACAAGAGCGCGAAGCCGGCTCATCAAGGAGTCGACTTTCGGACGAGCATCTTCAGAGCATTTTGCCTTCATGTTGGCGTTCATTTGGAGACTATCAAGAGAGAAGTCGTGAAGATGGGGCTCGTTCGCAGGGGACGTGTCCTTGCAGTAGAAGTAAGATTTCTGCCAGTCCTTGATACGACTCGGCAGAATAGGCTTGGGAAAGAGAGAGCCCTGACGGCGCTGCAGAGCAACGGCTCCACATTTGAGAACGGGCCGCCAGAGTACTCAGGCTGGGGATTGTAATAGAAGAGCTCTAGCCAGAGGTCCAGATCAGGCTTGATTTGAAGATAATCCTCACATAGAGTGACGAAATTGGAAAGATTCAAGATGGAATTGGGGGCGTGTCGTGGATATGGGACACGGGTACCCGCAAGGAGGATTAACGTGGCCCATCAGGGGTGGCCCAGCAGGCCGACTCCACAGTCAGATTAGGACAAGGACTCACCTTGCCAACTTGTAATAAAATAATAGTTTGTATCCAATTAGGACTTGACATGTAAGCCGGCCTCCTCCACCTTTGTAAAGACGGGCAAGGCACACCAAGAAGGGAGGACCAGAACAGACGGGACAGAGCCCGATAGATTAGACAAGTCCAACAGAGGAGTCGTCCCACAATACGGCGACTTCCACCATGAGGAATACAACCTAGCCACAAACAGCACGTAGGGATATTACCGGATGATGTTTCCCGGGTCCCGAAGCTGTATAAATCTTGTCTCCCGTGTCCTTCGTCTACTAACCCACATCGACGATGCCCGCGCGTACATAGTCCCGTATCTTCACCGTCGGTTTATACCATCGACAGAGCGAGATCGTGGATTCTGAGCTTGTAGAAGTCAAGGACTTGACGGAAGAAGAGATTGCTGGGGGGAGTGAAGCCGCGGAAAAGATGCTCACCGAAAACGACGACCTCCCCGGCGGCCGGTGAGGGCTCTGTCTCCTCGCCGGCGGCGCGCTAGGAGATACTGGTAGAGATGAGCCCCGACTCCTCATAGCCCTTGAGGGTATCTTGGGTTAGTAGGGATCTGCCCCAATTGGCGGAGATGGTCCACTTGGATGCGGGTACAGCAGCAGCAGCGGCGGCGACGACGGCGATGTCGACCATCGAGCTCATGGCTTTCTTCCCCTTGGCGGCCTTGGAGAGCTTGGGTGCCATGGGGGAAGAGAGATGAACGTGCGTGCGTGGGAGAGAACACGTGCGCGCAACAAAGGAAGAAGACGAAGCGGGAGCAGAGAGGATAAAATGAGAACTGGTCCCCCCGCTTAAATAAAGGGGATAAGTGGAACCCTAGAGAATAACGGCGCTGTCTGTTGCGCCGCATGCGCGGGAATCTCGGGATGAATCTGTTGCAATTTGGCCGGTCAAGATACGCGGCGAAACCGAGGCGTCCCGACAGTCACGGTCAACGGATGGCACGTGCGGAAATGAGATTAAAAAATATATAATTCAGAAAGGCCGACTCGTTTTTAAGGACGAGTCCTCAGTATACATGAGCAGGAAGTCTGCCCTCCTAGCCAACTCGTAAAGGGCTACAGCCACCTAGCCAACCAGAGAGTGGGGGTCGAGTGTGGAGGCTTGAGTAAAGGAGAGGGCCGGTTTGTTTTTTATCAAGTTTGTTATATTTGTGCAGGAATTCATCTTGGGACCAACAGCAGGCGACTTCTGAGCTGTCGACTTCAAAAGAGAAGTCGGAGAAAAGGAGTCGGACGAATACACCAAGACTGCGCCCAAGATAAATTCGGGGGCTACTGACGGGGGGATACTTTCCGGGTAGGCCCATGGAGCCGGAAAGTGGACCCGCCAAGACCCAGGAGGCCCAAGTCGGGTTACACTTCAAGCAACATGGGCTGGACAAGGAACAAGCCAGCCAGCCAGCCCGTTACGAGTCAGCAAAAGGGAAAGGACCCGGCACAGACCGGAGTCCTAATACAACCCGGAGGACCAACTCGGAAGGTGAAGACCTAGAGTAGGACTCCGTATTCATGGGTAACTTGGCATAAGTTGTAAGTCCAGGGACCCGGCCGCCTTGATAAGGAGGGCCGTGGATCTTAGATCGATAAGCTCAAAAGAAACACCAAACCCGTAGTCGCCGACTCCCAAGTTAGAGGAGTCAGAACCCTGTAATCGAGATCAAGTCCATAGCAATAAAGAACAAGCAGGAAGTAGGTGTTTACCTCTAAACAGAGGGGCCGAACCTGGGTAAACCCCTTGTCCCCTTGTCGAGATTAACAACTCCTGTGTCTTAGTCACCAATGGCCCCACAACTTAGCTTCTCGGAGGAAGTACTTGCCGTGACAACCCCACGACATGTCTGGATTTGCGACTTGAACATTCTCCAACTGGGATTCTAGTGCACCAGTCTACCTACATCCAGAAGGTGTTGGAGAGATTTAGATTTGATAAGGCATATTCTTTTATGACTCCAATGATTGTGAGGTCTTTATAGCAAGATAAGGACCCGTTCAGGCCTAAGGAAGTGGGGGAGGAAATTTATGGACCGAAATTCCGCTACTTGAGTGATGTTGGAGCACTCATGTACCGCGCGAATTATACATGGCCGGATATTGCATTTGCCATCAATTTGCTTGTTAGATAGAGTTCTGAGTCTAACAATAGACATTGAAAATCAACATGTTTTCTAATATATGTAAGGGACCAAAGATCTTGGGTTGTTTTAAAGGAGGGATCAAGACCTATCATTGTTAGGCTATGCTGATGTAGGCCGGATACCTGTCGACTGTTGGACCCTCACTCTTCCAAGTCACAGACTGGATATATTTTTCTTTGTGCTGGACTACAATTTCCTGGAAATTGTCTAAGCAAAGTCTTGTATCGACTTCGACGAACCACTCGGAAATTATAGAACTATCTGAAGCTTCACGAGAGTGCGTGTGGCTCCAACGGATGATTCACCACATTCAGCAAATGTGTGGGTTGAACACCGTACAAAACTCCACCATTATCTATGAAGATAATGCAGCATGTGTTGCACAAGTATAGCCCGGTTATGTGAAGAGTAATCTCACAAAGCATATCAACCCCAAGTTTTTCTATGCGCATTAGCTGCAGAAGATGAATGAGGTGAGGATCTTGCATACTAAGTCATGTGACAATCTTGCTGATTTGTTCACCAAATCATTACCGGCATCATCTTTTGAGAGATGTGTTCGTGGGATCGGTACGAAGCGACTTAGAGAGATGCCAGACTCATGGGGAGATTCTTCACCCCCCCCCCCACAATATGTGAATCTTGATCCAGATAATCGAGTCCTCAACCTGATGTTGAGTAAAATTGTACTCTTGTTTCCTTATGTGAGTTTTTTCTAATGTTTCTCACATTGAGGTTTTATGGGGCATTTCGTGCAACATGAGGGGATGTATGATATGCGCTCTTTCTTCATATTTTTCCATTGGAGTTTCTGGAGTTTTTTTGAGAACATGATGTCGGACCAAGGGTGTTGGGAAGCCTTTCCGTACACCAGGTGCGGGCCCACCCTTTCTTGGGGTGGTGTTTTTCCTCTAGCTGGTCCACATCCACCTACCCCCTTCCCCCCTATATTTTTTTCGAAATGGAGGTTAAACCACTGATATAACTGAGGACTGCCCTACGATCAACATGAGTATCGGCATCTCTACTCTCGTGATAAACCTCCAAGAACCGCTGAATTCAGCTTGCATTTTTACAAGGCCGCACACGGTGTCCCATGAGATCAAAGACAATGTAGTCCTGATTATGTCCACGCTCATTCTCAAGAATCATGTTATGCAAGATCATGCATGCTGTCATGATATACCAAAGGTTCTCTTGATCCCAAAACCTAGCTGGACCTCGCACAATTGCAAATTGCGATTACAAAATTCCAAAAGCCCTCTCCACATCTTTTCTAGCAGCCGCTTGAGCATTAAGAAAATAAAGTTCTTTCTTACCTTGGGGGCTTACAACCGTCTTGACAAATGTAGCCCACTTTGGACAAATTCCATCGGCAAGATAGTAACCATAGTTATATGTGCGCCCATTTGATTCGTACTCCACCGGTGTGTATTTCCCATTTGCTAACTTGGAAGAGATGATCGGTTAAGTACATTGATATCATTGCATGATCCAGACATCCCAAAATATGCATGCTAAAACCATGTCTCATGATCGTCCACAGCCTCATGAATAATGGTGGCATCCTTTTTGTGTCCTTTGAATTATCCATGCCATGCTGCAGGACAATTCTTCCACTTCCAGTGCATACAATCAATGGAACCAAGCCTTTGTTTAACTCCAATAACCTCTAAGTGTCTTGAGCATTGGGCGATCTAAAATATTCTTCCCCAAACACTTCTACTATCGCCTTTGCAAATGCTTTCACATAAAAGATTGACGTGCTTTCTCCCATTGCTAAATTATCATCAATTAAATCTGCAGGAACACCACATGCCATCATGCGCAATGCGGCTGTGACCTTCTGCTTAGTGTTGCGTCCAAGCATTCCACGAGGATTTCTCCTTTGTTCAAATGATCGATCATATTTCTTCACAAAATTACGAACATGGTGAAACAAATTTGTAGACATTTTGAACCAGCATCGAAAATACTTTTCTTGATAGACGGGATTTGGAACAAAATAATTTCATCAATCTTTCATGAGCTTCTACCCGTTCTCTCTGTAAGAACTCACGGCCAAACATGGATCTGTCATGTTTTGCCCTCTTGCTTTTGTGCACCATTGTTAAACTTGCTATATCCTCCTCTTCGGCCAAATCAAATTCTTCATCGGAGGATGAAGAATCATAGTCATATGAACTCATCTAAAAAACAGGAACCTAAATTAATTAATTAGTTAATTGCAATCTATAAAAAAAGAGATTTAGAAAATAATTTCTTACCTCGACCGGGCAGAGCCGCGACGACGGCGGAGGGTGGCAGGTCTCGACGGAGGGACGGTTGACAGACCCACGATGTCGCGATGGCGGCAGAGGGGCGACAGGTCTAGACGGAGGGACGGCGAAGCGGCGAACGGTCGACGAGAAGACGGCAAGGTCGGGGCGGGATCACGACGACGATGGGGGGGCGAAGGGGTGGTGGGGTCACGGCGGTGGCACGGGTGTCGATGGGGTCACGACGGGTCCAAGGAAGGCTATTTGTCGATGACAAAGGGGCGTCGACGCCGGAGATGGTGTGCAGCCATGGGCGAGAAGCTTCTGCCTGGCAATTGGAGTCGCGCGCACTGATGCGACCATTTTGCATCACTATGTTATATCATAATCTGCTGTTATTTATGGATATATCTCATATTATAATGCAATACTTGTGTTATTTTATCTTATTTTGCATGTTTGATGATCGTTGGTGATTTGACTACCGGAGCCCGGAATCAGCTGGAAAAAGCACCGTCAAGAATCAATAGAAGGAGAATCGGACGATATCTTTCTCGAAACAAACAAAAAGCAAAAGAAAGAGAAAACAGAAATCATGATCAACTAAGCCCTCTCGAGGGCTTGCTTAAGAATAAGATAGAGAAGGGGGCCTCGACAAGGGGTTTTCTTCGTTCTTCGAGCAAAAAGATGAATCGTATTGAGTTCCGGGTAGTAGAGTCCTCGGCTTCGATTCTTTCCAACAACGGTACGGTTGACTTTCGAACAACGGCCACGGTGTAGGTTCCTACTCGATTGATCGGCTTCCCAACTTGTTTCACTATAAATAAGATAATACAATAACAGTAAGAATATTTTCAACACAAAGGCTCTCTCAAACAAGAGAAATGAAACTCAGCACCTGTTTTTTTAACAAGCAGAATCAGTCTATCCGAACCGCAGACGCACTTTTCAAATCAGACTCCAGAAATTTCGCAAAAATTCAGAGATTATTGTTTCGCCAGAAGATGAGGGGAGCCAGAAGGGCGACCAGAGGGGGGGCATAGGGTGCCCAGATGCCACCCAGGTGCGGCCCCACCCTTGGACGCGCCTAGGGCCCACCTGGCGGCCCTGTGCCGCCTCTGGCTGCCCCCTTTCGCGTATATGACCTCTTTGACCTAAAAATCACGGGGGACGCTTTGAAGAAATATTCTTCCGCCGCCTCGGGGGCGGAAACCACAGAGAGAGAAAAAGCTCTCCGGCAGGGAGAAATCTGCCGGGGAAATTCCTTCCCGGAGAGGGGAGATCGTCACCATCGTCATCGTCACGGGCTTCATCGGGATCATCATCAACATCATCCTCACCGACAGCACCATCGTACCCACAGCTCCACTTCGTTCTGCTGTTGCATCTAGGGTTATACTTGTTGTAGTTCATTGGGATCACTTTTTCGGTGTTGATTGCCTTGTGTAGTTGATGCAGATACTTTTATGACCAGATTGTTAATCATTCATTCATCACCTCTGATTATGATCCATATGATGTCTTGTGAGTAGTTCATTTAGTTCTTGGGGACATGGGGAAGTCTCGTTGCAAGTAGTGGAATTATGCTGATTAATATTTAATGGTTTGATATTTAATTTGTGGTGCTATTCTTCTAGTGGTGTTGTGTGAACGTCGACTACATGACACTTCAACTTTATGGACCTAGGAGAATGCATTGTGTATTTAGTTTGCTTGTGAGGTGGTTGCAGGAATGACAGAAACCTAAACCCCAGCCGGTAAACTAGTGCATAAGGGAGCGTAGAATCTTAGAGTTTAAGGATGTGGTTAGTTAATTCTTAAATACTTCCTTCTATTTGCGGATGCTTGTAGGGAAGTGTAATCACAAGTGTGTTCTAGTCCAAGTAAGGGCGGTTCATTAGCATAGGTTCACCCACACAACACTTAGGAAAACATTAAACATTAAGCAGCAGTATAAAGCGAAAGTGACTTGACATAACTCCCATATGTCCTCAAGAGCGTTTAGCCATCATAAGTAGAATCACCGGCTTGTCCTTTGTGCTAAAAAGGATTGGGCCACTTGCTACAATAATTATTGCTCTTTTTTATTTACTCGCACTTTATTTATTTGTTACTATAAAACCCATAAAAATCCTTCTGTTAGTGTTTGCAGTGAAACCTTGCACGGATCTACAAGCCAACACATTCTGCTACTTGTTGGGTTCGACACTCTTATTTATTAAAATTACTATGATAGATCTCCTATACTTGTGGGTCATCACACGCAGCTACATGTGTTTTAGGGCATGACCCTTAGTGCTGTATTGCATCACCTGATCCAATTTTTACATCGTGCCCTAAAATTCTTTTGACGAAATTTACATCACAGGCTGCTGTTGGAAACCACTTTTTGGTCCCTGGCAGTGGCCGAGCTTCGAAGCTTGCACTACTATCACAACTAGGGGTGGCGGAACTATTAATTATTACAACCTCTATTCCATATTATAAGCCATTTTGGCTAAGTAAATTAGTTTGCCAAAACGGCTTATAATATGGAACAGAGGGAGTAGTTTACATCACCTATTGGAGATGCTCTAATGTATGCCATGAGTTACAAAGTACCAAAAATGGGAGTGGTGTTTCTACACCCGAGCTCACATGCTCATGTTACTTTCGATGGAAATAAAAAAATAGTAAAACATTGTGAAAAATTCTGAGAAAATTTAGAGTTATACACATATGAGTTATTCACATTCGTGCAAAATTTCAAAACGAAAAGACATTTCCTGTGCTCTATAGAAAAAAGACAAAATGAGTGGTCAAAATAGATCTAAAAACACATTTTTGAAAACACTAATTTTGTCTTTTTTTGCACAGAGCAGTGTAAATATCTTTTCATTTTGAAATTTTGCACGAATGTGAAGAACTCATATGTGTATGTCTCCAAAAAATTTCAGAATTTTTCATAATGTTTTACTATTTTTTCATTTTCATCGAAAGTAACAGGAGCATGTGAGCTCTGGTGCAGCTTTGAATTTCCGAAACACTACTACCTTCTAGGCGGGGAACCACAGCTTGCACTACTATCACAACTAACACGTGACATGGTGCAGGAATCGCTGTGGCTACTGCATGCCAAAGCAAATATATACATCATATATACGGCTTTGGCCTCAGAAAGTCACAAAACTATACTACTGCACGACCTATTATTGCACATTCGATCGGGAAGTTCTCAGCTCTGGAATAGATTGCACGTCCTTATTTGTCAGATCCAATAGACCGCCCCGCTCAGCTACCTTCTCAACTAGAAGCTTCAGCAGCGGGATCGTCGAAAGAGTTCCAGCAGACCCAACCATGATGAGTTTCTTCTGCAGTTTGATCATCAAAATAAGTTCAGAATATAGCAATCAGAAATAAAGTCCTATAAACATGATATCAGGGTTTATCAAGGCAGTGGACAGTTACATTTTCCTTTTTTTTTTTGCCAGTTGCAAAGTATCTAATTAAGTGGAATAAAACCAGATACGTCTACATAATTCATTGGTGTTGTGAGGCATGCCGCTTCTACAAAAGCCGATTCAAGATCATTATGTTTCTTCGAATGGTAACCCAAGATCATTATAGTACTGGCAATAATGTTTAATAATCACTGAAGTCCAACAAAAGTTCTGAAAGAACTTAGTCTGAGGAATGATCCAAATGGAAAAG
This sequence comes from Puccinellia tenuiflora, assembly GCA_012064385.1. Taxonomy (NCBI): domain Eukaryota; kingdom Viridiplantae; phylum Streptophyta; class Magnoliopsida; order Poales; family Poaceae; genus Puccinellia; species Puccinellia tenuiflora. Next base: position 223,675 of record QRDG01000472.1, read on the forward strand.
TACAGTGTCACTGACCTTTGCGCGTGTCAAGACGACATTGATCCTGTGCCAATCACCAAGCAAAGAAGAACCACTAGCCCTTGAATTCCCACTGGATCGTACAAATGATACAATAATACATTCTTTATCTCTCCCCTGAAAAGAGGTAGATTTGTTCAGCACTAAAACATCACAGTACCGATGCTTTGTCAGAAACTCAGAATAAGTCCCAACCCAAACTAACGAATCAGGAGAAACAAAATATGGTTGCTCAAATCTCAATAGTTATTTGTCAATGAAGAGCATAAAAACACATTGAAGGATGCTCTATCGTCCCAGTGAGAAACTGAGAATGAACACTAAATCTTAAGAGAAAAAAAGTAAGCATGAAACTAATTACTTGGAAATGCTATAGATAAGAAATAGCTGAGAAGAGATAGAGGACATAGCCACCATAACGAAATTGAACATTAAGAGATCAGGCTGAGCCGATGCCTTGCTCATGTAAAACAGTAAATTTCACCTGGTATTTGTCAATTGTATGAACCTCAACCAAAGCATCAACTTGTTGCCGAATGAGATCTGCTTGGGCATTATACGGAGTTATTATACCAATCTCATCTTCAGCTACACCTCTCTTTAGTAATTGTTTGGTGATCTATAGAAAAAGACAAGTTTTCACTTGATCAAATTGCGAGAAATAAAAATGAAAGTAATGAGCTTCAAATCAGCAGGCTGAATATGTAACAAAAATAGCTAGCTCGGAGTGTATTGTATCTCCAATAGTTACATGAAAACAGCTCAATGTGAGCCCATGCATCGGTTGTTCTTCATAGGTTGAACTTGGTTATTGGCCCATTTGCAACACTAAGCATAAAGTTCAAGATTGTTATTGTGGACCAAAGCAGTTCCATCTGAACACTCTCCTAGCTAAAAATATACCTAACTAGAGAAATACAAGGATACAAATACGTTTTGAGAACGTGCAGCACATAGACAAGACAAAGAAATTGGGTACTGAAAACTATTCAACGTGACACACAGCACATGCTATGCCCATACGTGCACAAGCACTCGGCTGAAAGATAAAATACATGGCAAATGTGAAAGATCTAACTCGTAGCTATAGAGGTCAGGATTGCTTGCTAAAATGTAAGAGAAAGGCATGAAATATGGCTCATCACCACCACACGTAGATCAGGACATACCCATGAAACAATGTATGCTTCTGTAGGATTGTTCACAGTTTTATGTTCCTTGGCCTCAAGTGCCGGTACTTGATCTGTATGATTTGGTCATGTAGTTAGCATCACAGGAAGAGTATCAGAAGAATATAACTAGTTGACTTTATCAAAAACCTGTGTTGGCAAAGATAACAGCGCTATCGGGATTCAAAATCTGCAATTAAAAGAACCAAGGCGTGCCAATTAGAATGAGGTTGCTGAAAGATAAAATACATGGTAGTATGAAAAACCTGGGTAAACGAATCCAAGCATCCAAGAACAGGATGTTTCTATATTGAGAATGGAAAATTTGAAGCAAAACGTAAGTGTTACCTCCTTGAACTTTAAGTGGATTTGTTCTTTGCCAGAAAACTTGAGTTTCGCATTTGCAATTTCTAACGAACCACAGCATAACCTATTGCCATAAATCAATGAATTCGAGAGCTCCATAATACCAGATGACATTCTGTACTGCAGAAAGGTAGTTTCCAATTATGAGTTTACTGGAGCAGAGATCTTCCACTAAAAACAAAATATGTGGCATGGGCAACAGATAATAATGAAAAACGTAGAGTTCAAACTGACTAACCTGGCAACGTAGTGCTGAAATTGCTTGAGGATGTGCTTCTGACAACCTCCAAAATAAACTAATGCCCATCCCACTCTCTCGAGCTTCGAAGCTCTGTATATACAAAATTTCTAAAGTTAACAAAAAGAAAGAGTGGCACAAAAAGCATTAGAAAAAGGATTACTAACCTGAACAAGCGGAGGAAGTTGATAGTGGTCTCCTACTAGCACAAACTTTGTTGCAAGCATCAGAGGTCCAAGTGAAACCTAGCGAATAAGATGTGTGTGAGAAGGATGTACATCTCTTCAGTAATCATTTTTACAGAATAGTTTGGTTTGGCAGCTTGACTGACTAGTGTATATTTACGATATGTTTATGAAGTTAGATGAGCATCATTTTGTGATTTTTGGTGTGGTTTCCTTGAAGACTAAATTACCAAGCATTTTTAAATTGGGGCCCACAGGCAATGTGATTTGTCCAGCTTCTTCCATGATGGAGTTAGATGAGCATCATATTGTGATTTTTGTTGTGGCTTCCTTGAAGACTAAATTACCAGGCATTTTTAAATTGGAGCCTACCGGTAATGTGATTTGTCCAGCTTCATCCATGATGCATGTATCAAACTTCTTATGTGCTAGTAAGGGATGGTATACTCCCAAACAAGTAACTCCAACAACTTGCACTTGATCCATCCTTGTTTTGATGGCGTCTACTGACTGTACCTCCGTTGCTGTTTCACAGACACACAAATCAGAGCACACTTTCTTTAATGCTAAGAAATGCAAGTGAATAGATAATGATAGGTTCTGACTTGATAAGCAGTTGGCTCTGACATCAGGATGTACAGCTTCATGCCTCCCGATTCGAATAAAATCTACACCCTACAAAAAGGCATTAACCAAAATAAAGCTGGTACATGTTTGGCTTCATTGAACTTAAATACTCAAGGCAGCATGCAAAACTTGCTCACTGGAAAAAATGAGGGATTTACAATGGAATAATGCTACATTGATGAAGCTTAAGAACACAAACCTCGGCCTTCAACTTCATAAGTAAATTATCAATAGCTGAATTAGTATATGAAGTTAGCAAAATAGATTCTCCCCTCATCAATAAGGACTTCACAGCGTGCACCATTGTATATGTTTTGCCTGTTCCAGGCATTCCTAGAATAAGAGCATAATCTTTTGCTGCTAGAATCTGAAAGAGATACACATGTTAGTTTTCTATTGTAACCTTGAATATCAAGAAAAAATGAACTACAAGAGAAATTACTTTATGCAGTGATCTCTGTTGGTCATTGTTCAAACTCGTTAATGATCGTATGTATGATAATGCCGGATCTTGGCTAAACAGTCCTCCACTATCAAACCTGGGAGCCTATCAACATTCGAGTTAGAAAATTCCAGACAACAAAGACGTATGGAAAAACATGTTATAACACAAAAGTGCTAATGCCGAACGGACCTCCAGATCAACTACCAACTTCCGTAGTTTAGTGTTTTGAGGCTTCTGAGCAAATAGTTGGACAAGGTTGAGTCTGGCAATAGTTTAAATACAAACTTTAGTTAGAAAAGAAAATAGAAATTTTATGAATAACCATCCAGAGCCATAAACATGAACAACAGATAAAAACAAGGGCCAACCTCATGGTTGCAAATGAAGAACTGAACTCATCCTTGTCTATACGCCAAAGTTCGCGTCGGAGGTCTCCTTGCTCTAACAAGGAGCTACTACCCGGAAGTCTCAGACGACGTGACAAAGAGACCTACAGCACATTCCATTTATATACTTATAAATATAACCATATTACCAAAAAGATGGACAGATAAGGTCTGTGATGGTCAGGTAATACCGTTATATGGGAACGGCTGATGTCTCTTACAGATCCACTTGCAACTGCTATCCGTCCAGATTGAGTGCTAAGCACCTAATGCAGAGTAGCAGGAGAGAAGATATAATTAGTGTACGGACAAATTGAATCAACCGGCAAAGGCGATAATCTTCATGCATCAATCTATATCTTTTATTACTTCAGACAAGAAATGACATCTTCATAGCTGTGCTCAAGTATATGAAATTGGACCATAATAAAACCTAGCAAAAATGATACACCACCACTCCGGTACCTTATCTGTTTGATACCTAATTAATATGTTTGCACTAGCTGCAGAAGTTCGAGCAGGTATTGTATTTGCTTTGCTTAAAGCTACAACGGCTAAACTTGTTCTACATAACATACACCTATATTTAATCCTTGCCAACGTACAATATGGTGTAAAAAATGATTAAGATGATGGTATGTATACTGCAGTGTACACAGGTATATGCGCAAAAAAAAACAAAGAAACCGTGAGCATGTTAAAAACTTGAAGTGACCAATATCACTAAATACAGAAAGTGTAAAGGCTTACCACACAATCCCCAGATTTGAGGCTGAAATCTAGGCTCTCAACCTGTGGTTGTGAATGACCTGCTATTTCAGGATTTATCTTCGGACGCACAAAATTATATATGTATCTTTTGCTTTTTCCAGATGAATCGATTGAGTGCTCATTTTTTATATCAAGGACAAAAAATGACGGGGCAGAATTCTTGCTCCCAGAATTTGAATGGCGAGGAAGGAAAATTTCCTTTTTCTTGACCTGAATTTTGCATAAACTAAGTTAAGCTTAAAAAAATCCAGGGCACATTTGAGAAACTAAAGAGATACCTGAGAAGTTCTAGCTTCAAGATCAATCAGTCTATCCCAATGTTTAAGAAAGTCATGATGTGCAACTGTTAAATGATTCACAAGGTTATCAAATAGATCACCAAGCCCACTAGTTGCTGTATTTCCTCCATGCGCCTGTTGCATCAAAATAGAAGTACTCCATAAATACTAGCTGGCACATAGTACATTTCCAGACAAACAAAAGTTTCATTTTTTCCTCAGACAAGAACAAATGCTAAGGTGATGTAAGAGAAACAATTGTCTAGCAAACCTTGTGATATATGGTACATGAAGTCAGATGTCGACATCCAGTACATGCTGATGGACTCTGGAAAAGAACAGGAATTTAGTTAAACTCCTGAAAATGAATCACTATGTACAAGTTTGTAGTTCAATGGTTCTACCTGTAACATTGGAGGAAAACTCTGTGAAATCGACGCCTTCAGGATCTCAGAGGCAAGTTCGTTCCGACGCATTATTAGCCCAATTAAATCAGACCTCTTAACTTTGATACCCTTTGACTAAGAACAGGGTACAAAATCTATTTGATTATATTAATTACAGTATTACCAATGTTTTGTCTGTGTGAAGATAATACAGAAGACCTAAGTCAATGTCCTTATTCAAGTATCTGAAAAATACATGGAAAGACACGGTAAGTGCAGTACTAATGGTTATGGAAAGACTGCTGAACAAATAAAGATTACAGGATAAATGGACCATGCCTCTCTTTCATCAATAGCGTGTATAATATCACCTGGGCAGAGTGCTCCATAGCTGTCTGTAAATAGATAAACTCTCATGAAGGGTAACATAGAAGTGCTGGATTTACTTAGGGAGAGCGATCACATTGTTGTTTACTGAGACATTGTTACATTAAACATATAGGAAGGAAATACATACAAGTATACAACAAGTCTTATGTTTAAGAAATGAACACTTAAGATTAAGCCGACACCAAGAATAGTACTATGTTTAAACACGAAATTAAAAAAATATTACAACATAACAAGATCTAACATACAGTGATCATGGAAACTAAAGAGTATTGACCTTGTAAAAGTAGAAGCAAGGCTAATCCTGGGACTATTGGTTGGTTGGTTTTTCTCCCAAGGATTTTTTTTATTGCTACATGATTATCTAATTGGTTATTGCAAAAGAGTGAATACAATTATGTAGTTGACAGAGATTCACAAACAATTACTAACAAACACCAGCGTGATACAGGCATGTACTATGATGAGAGAGAAGCTATGCATGTCAGCATGTATGCTACGAGCAACCAGATTGTGAATAGGCTAGAAAGCATACAAAGCACACTTGTCGAGTATTAATTCTTAAGAATAATAGCTAAATACCCGTGTGGTGCTGGTGCTACGGATAAAAAACTGCAACATCATAGATCCAACAGGGTTTTGCAAATAAAAGCAATTAGACTACCCAAAGCATCCATTAGAGCCAAGGCCAGTATCAGTGAATACAAGATCCCTGACCAGTATGGCTTATTGCAAGAAGTCACTCATTTACTAATTAATTGCAATGTTGATAATTTCCAGAATTCGAGTGACGAAAACACCCAAGAAAGGTATAATATATGCATCTTCATTTGGTATCCACTATCCAGGAATATGTGCTTACCTGACCACTAGTGCTTTTACCAGTTTTGAACTCCAGTGGCATTACACTGTCAATGGAACCACCATCACATGAATTTACCCTTGATATAACAGAAGCATCGATAATTCCTTTTAAACCATATCTTGGGGCCCATGCCATCTCCTCAATATCCATCACCTAAGGCGCATGAGAGTTTCATTTCAGTAAGACTGTTAATAATGCACACATGAAGTGCTCAATTTTTTGAAAAATAAGCATCGGACTATGTAACTTTTAATTTCATGATCAAGGACCATAAGGAATACAGGAATGCACCACCATTAAATGGACTAGCTATTGGTCTGTTCGGAAATAGAGTAACTATATAGTTATGGACTCTACATAAAATAAGGTCCTAGCTGTGAGAGTTCAATGTTTGCCCACCTCAGTCACTCCAACAGTTTTCAGTCCTTCAGCATGTCCAAAATCCACATTCGTGCACTTTGAACCCTGAAAGTGCAGCTTATCATTAGCAAACAATGGTATATGAAAAGAAAGTACACATGATTTATTGATGAATTCTACAATTTAAGATATTCTACCAGGATAGATACAGAAATAATAATTCTGAAGTTTTCTCTGAAGTATATAAATGATTTGGCACACATTAATATTAAAGGACTTGACATAGGAATTATCCCTTGTTTGGAACTTCTGAAAGAATGGAATATGATAGCAGGTTTAATTTGAACAAAAATCAGGCAAGAGTACTTAAGATATGGAATAGTTGTAACGTTCAAAAATTCCTGTAGCCACATAAAGGACAACAAAAGTAAATATCTGAAAGCTAGTATGCCATGTTTATCTACCTTCGTAAAGCGTTTGAACCAATTCAACATTTTAGGGATTGCTTCAATAAGAATTGAACATGTGTTGCTATCACCAGCTGTATAAGAAAACTTTGAGAAATTAGCAACACAGATGCACAGCACAAAAATAATTAGGTAAGAGAGCCTCGAGACAACACTCAGATCAAACATGATTCAACGTTTACCCATGCATTTGTATTGTGTGCTAATATTGATAGAAGAGTGTCACGGGCTTTGCAGGTAGACCTACCTCGATGTTTTCTAATCCATACATGAGTACAATACAGATCTTAATAAGAAATATGTACTAGAAAAGACAAAAATTAATGGTTTAAATTAATCAAATTAGGTATCACATACAGAAAAATAATCATCAAAATAGCAGCAGTCATGGTTATATAGTACTTCCTCTTTGTACAAAATCAGCAACACTTATTATGGATCGGAAGGAGTAGCTATTTTAGCCTCAGATTTCTACAATACGATGTATCAATTCGATGCAGAGGCTGGGGTCACCCCATTTCGAAAGAAAAAAAGATTTCTACCATACGAATAAAGAAGCATTGCTAATCAGCACCCGGTATAACACTATAACTATAATCTATATCACATTTTCTTATTTTCCGTGCAATCTTATGGCTGGGTTCCGCTATCAAATGATTACGGAACACAACAAAAGTTCCCAGCATCCATGTGCAAAACAAAAACAAAAACAAAAACAAAGCTACCAACAGCCAAAGCAACCAGGAGAGGTTCTAGGCTCAAAGAGCTAACCAGTCATAGCACAAGAAAGGAAAATAATCTAATCACATGAACACGTCAAGCAATATTCTTTTTAGAGATTTTTTTACAAGGTTGAAAATTTTGTCCTGGATATTACCTCCACATGCGTACAAACTCTCGAGGTTGTTCAAAAGAACTTCTTTTGCTTGTTGTTCCAAAAACTGCTTTGAAGGAACATCCTCAAGTAGCCCAGCCTAAAACACAAGAAAGAAAACTTCAGGTATCTCAATTGTTACAATATTAACTGGCAAAAAGAAGTTGTAGCACAGTAACCAAAGTTCGCAAGTATTCTTGTATTGGAAACCTGAAAAACTTGATGAAGCATAGTACCCATCAAAGCACTTGTGGCAAATTCGGTGCTTTTTAATCTTTCGTCAAGAACGGATCTTCTTGGACAATGGAAACTCGAAGCTACCTAAAATCAACTAATCATCACAAAAATGTTGTAGGAAAATAAGAAATACATGTCTACAGAAATTTTGAGAGTTTCTAATAGGATGTGATACTAAGTTGTTCGTACTAATGTCGGATGCCAACTACAAAGTACAAAATGGTATCAGAACATGGCAAGTAGTACTCACCCGGGTTCCAGATATGAGTAATTCGGGATGGATAATAACAAGATTGCTATCATGATCAATTATACATTCTCCTTGGTCACCGAATTCTCCAATGACACTTACCGTGTCGCCTGGCCCGACAGTACTATGGAACCTGAAGTAGTATGAAAAGGGAAATACCAAAGATTGCTTAGGTGTATGTAGTACATATAGTAAAGGACTACAAGTGGAAGATCTATCCATAGGTTCCTACGTTAAAGAAGCCCAGAGGTTGTTACAGTTACCCCGAGATGTAATTGGGAGATAAACTGATGATCGAATCTCTGACTAGTAGGTTAAAGATAGGCAGTTTGGCAAAGTAATATTGTATACTCACCACTCATCGCACAGATGCACCGCATATTCTTTCCCACGATGCTCATTCAGCAGTCGCAGAACCTGCCAAAACCAGCAACTTTGCAGACCAAAAGAAAGAAATATTTACACATAGAAATCATCAATACATGTAGAGGGACACACCTTAACAGGATAGCGATCGCATGATGAAGTATCACCTTTGTGTTTTTCTGACACCTTAAAAAGTAAGGTAAAACAGGAAAAAAAAATGTCATTGGAACACGTTATCACTGATCAGAAACCAACAGGTGGAACAAAAAAGGCAAACCTCCAACACGAGGAAACTATCGAAGTATGGGGTGTCAACTGGCTTGTTGGACTCAACATGTAGACTGCTATTAAGAATAGGAGAACATTTACTATCCGTGCTATCCCCAGACATGACTTGACCTCCTTTATTCCCAGCATCAACTGGCAATTCTTCGTCTGTAATTGCATCTTCAACTTGATCTAGAAGGTCCAGTAGTGCCTAGCATATGTGATGACTTCTTAATTCTGACAAGTAGCAAGATAACAAAACGGATACTGTATCAATAGAAAATAGTGTAGTCATTTAGTTCACCTTTTTGTGCTGCCCTGCTCCCAGCTGGTCAGGTACTCCATTGCCAGTGGTACCAGCAGTCGACTGCTGCTTGATGCATGACAAGATTAAGCGATTTACACAACTGGCAATTACATTTGGCTAACCACACAAACAATAATTCAGGATATAAGTGTGTGTACCTCAGTGCAGCTATAGGGCAGTGATGGTGGCGTACGGAATGGGCTCTGGATATCCTCCAAGCCATCACAGCCACCTGGTCCTATACTCGGATTGCGTGCTAAAGCAGTACACCTCGACAAGCCCAGTGGAGATGAATGCCACTTCTTCATGGCCTCGAGCGAGGAATGTTTCTACGGTCAAGATTATCACGTCGCAGCCACAGATTAGATAACCTCAAAGATGGTGGGTTTCGCTAATACACCCAGATTCCAGCACAGCATTATGTACTTAATGCATGTACGAACTTGAACATAAAGAAAGGAACTTCAGGGTTACTGTACCTCGTTGTTTGAGCAAGGATGCAGTGCCATCCCTGGCAACTGCCTGGTGCGAAGACGATTGTTCACCGGTGAGATCTTCCAAGTGATAACCTCCCCGCCCCCGTCGTCCTGGCTCTGGTTGATCAACTGAACAGCACAGACAACACGTGAGCAGTCGGTCCAGAATGCAACTAAAGCAGATCAAATCGGACTCATCACGCGACGTCAGCCCACCATTCCGGGAGAAAACTTGACCCGCTTCGGCGCGAGGGTCTTGGTGACCTCCGGCGAGACCTCCGACAGCTCCTCCTCCGGGAGCGGGAGCGGCGGCGGCGGGGGCGGAGGCGGCATGGGGTCGGGGTTAGCATCGGGCTTCTGGCGCCTGGCGTTCTGGGAGGGGGCGGCCTGGGATTGGCGCTCGAAGAAGTGGAGGATGCCGAACTTAGCGGGCTGCGACGGCTGCGACGGCGGCGGCTTCTTCGACGAGGCGGCCGCCGCCGCCGCGCGCTTCCGCGGGGCCATGGCGGTTAGGGTTTGTGAGGGTTTAGGATCCGAGGCGGGATGCCGGAGGCGGTGGGCGGCGGCGGAATGGGGAAATCGGATTTGGGGAAGGAAAGGGGAGAGGAGTGGGCGCGCGGAGTTGGGGATTGGGAGCTGCGGTGCGGAGATTGGGGACGGGAAATTGGAATTCCCGCGCTAAGCGATTTCCACGGAGCCGTCGGCGCCATTTCGGCCCATTGACCATTGGATCTGGAAGAACCAGAAGCAGTTGGCACTACGCAGTTTTTACAGGCCGAAATAGAGCTGCAGGATGATTTAGCCCAGGAAGCAGGATATTTAAAAAAGGCCCAACATGATTCACACATTTGGCCTTTAGGTTTTTTTTTTTGAAAATGCCTTTAGGTTTCTTGGATTCAAAGAATAATCATATCAAAGATTTTGATCTTTAAGAAGTTGCTTTCTTGATTCCGTGCTCCCAAACCGAATATCCTCTAAATAAAATGTCTCACCTATTTCAAATTATTTCTTCCTTTATATATTAAAGTTTGAACCTTAAAAAAAATTCAATTTGATTTTGATGTGCAAATGGTGGTGGATTAGCAAGAAGAGGGATAATGGCAGGATTTTATGAGAAAGAGGTATTTGACACCAAACATAAAACCAAAGACTTTGTTTTCTGGTCAGATCTTCATGTCAAACATTTATATCCATGTTAGAAAGATGAAAGTGGGGAATGGTCTAGGAACAAAAATTTGGGGTGATGTCTAGTGTTCAGATAGTCCATTAAAAGATGGATTCACCGAGTTGTTTGATATCTGTATTGATGGCAAATAGGCGATGGCTATATGAACATACGAGAGAGATAAAGAATCTCTTGGCGGCTCTAGCTCTAAATGCATATGTTGATAAGCCATTGTGGGAATGGACTAAGGATGGGAAAGTGTGAAATCGATATATAAACACCTGTGTGGTATTGGAATCGACGGATGTTCAAACACTTGTGGAAAGTGATGATACAATTGAAGATCGAAGTGTGGTTGTGGTTGAAATTGGCACGATGTTATTGCAACAAAAGACAACATGGCCAAGCGTAATTGGTTAGGTAGTACACACTCTAGACACTATTATGAAGAGGAGACAATTCACCATTTGTTCGTTAATTGTTTTGTTATAAAATATGTTTGCAGCGTGAGTAATTGGACCCAACAACAGAACTCAGCGTGTTCTCACAAGTTTTTTTAGTGGATCCTTCAGTAATTTTCAGTCAGGTGGAATGTGCAAAATGCTGGAGTTGCATATATTTGTTGGCCAAGCTAGAAATTTTGAAATAGAGTTTGTTTTGTTGGGGGGGGGCTTATCAAAACACATGTCAACTAATTTGTTATTCATGGTTCTTGATGAAACATCGGGCAGATACTCATGGAGCTCGTGATCAGATTGCTATTTAGGGTGGAGCTAATACATTGCTCGATCGGGCACTAGATACGAGGGGGGTTGGGTCCATTTGCGTCAATTCCTTAGTTGGAGTACACGCAACACCACCCTCGGTAGGAAAGGTAACAGAGGAGATGATACAGATGAAGAAGATGATGCGAGGAGGAGGGGTGAAATGTGAATATTTCTTCTTGCGGACATGGTCTGGAGTCTGGACTCTCTGAAACAGTGGCAGAGCTATATACAGCTCATTGGGGGGGTCGCCGCCCTCCCAGCTAAGTGGTATTTGGCACGTTCCCAACACTGGCCTAATATGTCTCTACATCCCATTTGTTTTGTTTTGTTTGCTTTATGGCACTCTCTTGTGAGTTGCTTGATATCAAAACAGTTGTCAAACTGATGGCGGCGGGTGCGTAAATGATACTCTTTTCTCTTGTTTTGCACTTGGATGTTGTTTCTTCATGTATGTGGTAATGAAATTTCATCTTTTGTTTGTTCGGGTTCTCGTGAAAAAGATCTAGAAACCCTGTTGATTATTAGATATATAAATAATAATGATGATGATCATCATCATCATATACTCCGTACTTTTTCCGATAAAGAGAGTTTTATTACTTAATGATTTTTAGGCATTACACCCAGCCTCTACATAACTAGAATGCACGCAGCCGACGAGTTCATTAGTACGAAAACAAAAAAAGGCGAAATACATATAATGATGAGAAATTGTAAAAACGCCTAAGGTGGTGGAGGGCCGATCCGCAAATTATGCTGTCATCCGTGTTGGGATAAAAAATCTCTCGTTGTATCCTCTAGTATTGTACACACCTCCATAACAGGTTTCGATGCTCCACATGTTGCAACTGAGACCACAAACCACTAGTAGGAAAACCCTTATTACTGGCGAACCTGTTTTGGCTATCGCTGACGAACAGGTGGTTCGCCAGCGCTAATATCGCCAGTGGTAATAGCTTACCACTGGCGAACGTCTGTTCGCCAGCGGTAAGGAAACTTACCGCTGGCGAACGAGACACTAGTTCGCCAGCGGTAGACCACATACCACTGGCGAATCTCATGCTTGTTCGCCAGCGGTGTATTCTCTGATTTTCTCTCCAGCAGTATATATAGAGAAATAGTTGACAAAACCAGTACAAATACACAATTTCCAAAACAGTATAAGTACACAAAGTTGATCACAATCATAGTTCATCATATTATTACAATCTGAAATAGCAACAAGTGTCCAAATATTAGAATTCGAAATAATGAGACTGTCGTTATCTCTTCAACCATCAAACACAATGATGTCGTCATCATCTCTCGGGTCTTGACCGTCGTCTTGAGAGAACTCAGAGTCATTGTCAGCGGTGAAAGAACAAACTATGCCGAGATGTCGCCTAGAGGGGGGGTGAATAGGCGATTAAAACTTTTTCAAATTAAAGGCTTGATAATTGCAGAATAAAACTATGTATTTAAATTAACAAGCCAACAACCTAAATTATTAGGTTCACCTATGTGCACCAACAACTTATGCTAAGCAAGGCAAGCAACAAGGTGATAGCAAGATATTAACTTCAAGCACGAAGGCTATCACAATGTAAATTGCATAAGTAAAAAGCTCGGGTATAGAAATAATCGAGGCACGCGGAGACGATGATGTATTCCCGAGTTCCTCCTTGTTAAGGGAGTACGTCTCGTTGGAGGGGTGTGAGCTCGCCACAAGAGGCCTACTCAAGATGCCACAAAGGCCTCACCCTATTCTCCGATGAACCGCACCCAAGGGTTTGGTTCACCTTCCACTATCGGAATCCTTCAAGGCGGAATCCGGAGCCCTTACAACGTTCTTGGGGCACACACCCACAACTCAATTGGGGGCTCCCAAACCTTGCCGAAGCTTCACAACTCGAAGTCTTCGCGGCACCACCAACCGTCTAGGGTACACAATGCACCCAAGAGGCACAAGCTCTTGGGAACACAATGCACCCAAGAGTAACAAGCTTCTCAACCTTCAACTTCACGTATCACCGTGGGGAGAGCAACCCGATGCAACTAATGCAAAAGGCAAGAACACACTAAGTGGTCAAATCCTTCACTCTCAAATTCCAACCAAGCAACAAATGCTTTGGGGGGAATAAGAGAGAAAGAACAAGTGGGAGAACCACAAAAGAACTCCAATAACTAGATCCACAAGGTTCCCCTCACTTAGAGGAGAAATTGATTGGTGGAAGAGTAGATCTAGACCTTCTCATTCAATCCTCCAAAGATCAACGAGTTTGGGTGGAGGGATTGGGAGATCTATGCGATTTGAGCTCTTGCAACAATGGAGGAGAGAGAGGAAAAAGGAGCTCAAAAGGTTATGGAACCATTGGGGAAGAAGGCCCCTTAAATAGGTCAACCAAATATCCAACCGTTATGCCCAGAAACGCGCCTGGGCGGTACTACTGGAATTTTTACCGGTACTACCGGATTTAGACAGAAGCTGGAGTCCATAAGCGGAAGTAGGGTCGGTACTTCCGCCCTGTGAAAAACTGTCGGAACACCGATACCAAAACGAGCATAACTTTTGCTTCCGGACTCCGTTTTCGATGATCTTGGACTCGTTGGAATCGTAACAACAAGCTCTACAAGATTATGCGGAGAAGAAACATCATAGTCCAATAAAATATTATAAAAACAAATGTGGAAAGGTTAAACCTCTATTTTGAAAACCAGAAATGCTGTATCTTTTGTAATTGAAGTCCGAAAGAAGTAAAACCAATTTTGTTGAAAAGAGGACGACAAAAGCTACCCTTGGAAATAGCAAACAAGCAATGGAGATTTTGCAAAGAAATGAAAGAGAGAAACCTTCCACACGGAAAAGTACCTGTCAAGATACAAGACGTCGGAAGCTCAGAAAATTCCAGGAAAATAAGAAAGTCAATATTATGAAGAATAAGTCACGGAGCCGAAAGGGGGCATGGAGGCGAGCTCCCAGGGGCAGGGGCGTCCTGCACCCGCAGGCCCACCCTTGGCCGCGGCAGGGGCCCGCCCCTGGTCCCTGTGGCCCCTCTCCGGCTCCCCTTCGGCGTATTATTGACCCTTGACCTATGTCGTGGGGTCACTCTTCGACTACCCCACGGTGGTGATACCTGGTGACGAGGTTAGGGCTCGGCAAATCCCAAGGTTGTACACCCCGGGTTGATTGAGGGGGAGAGAGAGAGAACGTTGGTGGTTGTGACGGCTAACAGGGGGCGAGTTTTACCCAGGTTCGGCCCCTCGAGGTGAGGTAAAGACCTACTCCTGCTTGTCTGGAATTATTGAGGTGGCTACAATGGCGAGATGCAATCTCGCTAGGGTTTGCTTGCTGGTTGCTTGACCTAGACGACGCACCCTCCTGGCCTTTATATCACAGCCAGGTCTCGGGTGGACGGTGCAGATCGCACGTTACAAGATAAGGGGAACTCTCATCGGCCTAACCGACTACTTGGGCCACCCGGTATGCTTCATGGGCTTCAATGGGCTTCACTTGGCGTGACCCAGGTATCACCACCGTGAGGCACCTGAAAGGTAGCCCCACGACAGTAGCCCCCGAGTGCTTAGTCGAATCGCAGAGTCGAGTAAAGGACTCCTTCCTCCGGGCACGCCACCTGACTTCTTCGCGAGCCAATCTTCGGCTGCTACTGTCTTGAATGATCGAGTGTGCTTCATGATTTTTCTTGACCCGCTAGCTTTCGACTGTCGTTGTCCTTAGTCGTCGGGTGCGCGAACAGCGCTCCCGATGGGAGTAGCCCCCGAGATTAAGCTGAATTGCTTGCAATTGAGGTTAAACTCAATTTTTCTTCAGTCGAAAAGCCCGCTCCCGATGGGAGTTAAAAGATGACTCGAAATGCCCAAGTCAAAAACTGGCCTCGTTCGACTTACTTTGTACTCAGCCTGAATGGCTTACGGAATCGAGTTAAACTCAGCTATGAAAGCTTACTGGTTGGAGTCCACTCGAATGATGAATTCGGGTGTCATCAGCTTTGTAAAGCTTACTATGTATTTACCTCACTCGAATGGATTATCGAGTCGACTCAGCTCTCAGAGCTTACTGTTCTTGTTGCACCCGAAAACTGTCCGGGTGCTCCATCAGCCCGTTGGCTTACTTTATATGCTTCCGCTGATGACGTCAGGGCTGACGTTTTCGGCGTGCGCTGCGTCCGATGGGACGTAACAGAGTGGTCCCGGTGTCAGTGTTGACTGTTCTGACCGTTGGGCGCGAAATTTTCGTGGCATGATGATGGCGCCTCGATTCCCGCGCGTAGTGGGCGGCGTGGCCGGCGACGGTTGCTATCTCCGCGCGACACGTGGACGGCCAGATGTTGCCTCGGGTTGCGGCTGCGTGGAGGACGGCCAGGATGAACTGACCCCGCGGTACATAATCTTCACCGCGGTGGGGAACAGCTCACGCCTTCCTCATTTCGCCGCCATCTCATCTGCTTTCTGCGCCATTGCTGTTCCTCCATTGCTGCCCTTGCGCCCAATTCACCAGAGACTCTCTCCTCCCCCGCTAGCACCATGGGCCAGAAGAGGGTGAAGGGAGCGGAAGGCTCCGCCGCCGGCGACGACGCCGGGATGAAGAAGCTGGAGGGCGACTGGGGGAAGTCGTCCGTGAAGGCGGCGGAGTTGGACGCCCTCCGCGAACAAGGGTTGCTGCCGCCGACGAGCACGGCGACGACGCGCGCCCCCGGTAAGGATGTGATCCCCTCTCCTCGTGATGGGGAGCGCGTGTGCTTCGTGGAGTTCCTTCCGCGAGGCTTCGGGTTCCCCATCCACGATTTTGTTCGTGGTCTTCTCTACGCCTATGGGATTCAGATGCATGATCTGAATCCCAACAGCGTATTGAACATTGCGAGCTTCATTGTGTTATGCGAGTGCTTTTTGGGGATCGCACCCCACTGGAACTTGTGGAAGTCGCTCTTCATGGTGCGACGGATGGTGGGGAAGTCGAAGCAGACGTTCCCCGTGGGCGGCTTCGGAATCCAGCTGCGCGGCGACACAAGCTTCTTCCAGCTGAAGAAATCCGACTCCGTCCAGAACTGGCGGAAGAAATGGTTCTACATCAAGTGGGACCAAGAAGGCCTTCCCGAGTTCGCCGCTGATCGACCGCTGCGAAGGACCAAGGCCTGGTCGCACCCTCTGTCAAAGGAGGACAAGGAGTCGACCAAGCCACTGCAGGTGTTGCTCCGCGGGTTGCTGACGACGCTCGGACGCGAGACGGGTGGCATTCACCTTATCGCAACTTTCCACAAGCTGAAGGTGCAGCCGCTGAGTCGACGCCAGCCAATGTGGGAGCTTCCAGTCGACACCGCGCTTGATGACGCGCAGATCGCGACTAAGGTGAAGAACATCACCAGCCTTCGGGCCGCCGATCCGTGCAACGTTAGCTGCCCAGTCGAACCATATGGGCCAAACAATCCCGTGCCTGAGGTAAGCACCTTGAATTCTCTTTGCTTTGCTTTAGTCGACAGTTTCTCTTGACTCACTTTTCTGCTCGCTGCTCGTCAGGATCGAAGGGCTTATGTGAGCCTTCCTCCGCTGATGGAGAATGGACCTCACGATGAGGCCACAGTCGTCGAGCAAGACGACGATGAAGATGAACTCCCTTCTGCTCACTCGCCGAATGAGGAAGCAGAAGAGGATGACGAAGATGAAGAGCCGCTGCGGAAGCGGCTAAGACGAAGGAACGTCGACTCCGCCTCGGGGTCGTCTCCGTTGAAGGAAGTGGTTGCCGAGGACAAGGAAGCCCGCGACTCATCCTCCGATGCGAGTGAGCCGGTTGATCCGCTGTTCGTGGCTCCACTGAATTCGGCGCCGCCCGTTGGGTTTGGGGGGATGGCATCTCCTCCCATGAGCAGCGAGGATGAAGACGTCACCAGGTAAGCCTCTGCAAGTACGCCTTTTTGTCATCGTTTTTCTTTCGGCTCCTCGTACGCTTTTCTGAAGTTTTGTTTCTTTACCCAGCCATCACACTCGTGGAGATGGTTCTTCGCCTCGAGAAGAGGAGCACCAATCCGCGGCTGCCCCGGAGCGAACCACCGGGGCACCCGAAGAGGCGCCTGATGCCATTAATCCTTGACGTTGAAGGCATCGACTTCCAAGGTGCCAGAAGGAGCTGCTGATGCGACTGCAGTGGATGCATGAGCTACTGGAGCATGTAAGTATATTCTGTCTTGACCTTGCAATTTCTTGTGTCGGGTGCGCGAACAGCGCTCCCGATGGGAGTAGCCCCCGAAGATGTGCGTGACTAGATAGTCGGGCACAGATTGATACTTTTGCTTCTTTGCACAGCCGTTTTGTCGCCAGCTGCTTGAGGGTGCCAAGTCCTTCATGCGCATGGAGAAGGAGGATGGTAGACTCCGCATTGCTCTGGAGCGAGCCAACAGTAAGTACCAACCCGTGTATTCAGGAGGTGTATCGACTACCTTTGTTTTTGACTTTGATCTGGTGATTCCCAGGCGAAAAGGAGACTCTGGCGAGGCGGGTCGCCGAGTTGGAGAAGTCCCTGGGTGCAGCTCAGGAGCGTGAGCGAACCCGGGGTGAACTAGAGAAAACCCAGGTTGAACGCTTGCTCGGACTCGCCCATACCATCGGAGGTAGGTATCTCGGCTCACTGCCTACTTTGTCTTTTGTTGACTTGGATGTGTCACAAGTGTATTCATCTTCGTTGTTCAGAGCCGTGCGGAGGCGCTCCTCCCGAAGAGTCTTCCAGCAAGAATGTCGACCTGGAGACGGCTGTTGGCTTCGTTGACCGCGCTTATGCGTATGCTTCGACTGCACTGCAGCAATCTTCAGCGGCGCTGCAGAGGTCGAAGAATGCCCTGGCGAGTGTGCACCAGGGCATCTTCCCCAACAAGCCGTTGCCTGCCGATGTTGATGGACTGGCGGCTCCTTTTGAAGGCGGGGCGACCACCTTAGCGGACTACACGCGTGCTCAGACGGTACGCGGCTCAGAGTTCACTTTCCGGCTTTTGCTTGGTCATGAGGTTGCAGGCGACTTCGAGGCTGTTGTCAGCGACTTCCCTCGAAGGCCCGATGGCAAGACCAAGTCGCTAAACAGCGTCAAGGTGAAAGCGAGTCAGTTAGCTGTTAAGCTAATTGATACCTTTGAGAAGAAGCTTGCCAGGGCTGCAGAGTTAGCCTCCAAGAAGAGTCGCTCGCAGTCGGAGTCTGCAGTGTAGTCTGTGTAGTAGGGTTCCCTTTTGCCTTAGGGTTCTTCTTTTGTTATAGACTGTAATGAACCATACAGTTTGCGGGTCTTCTGGCCGCGGGCAAACTGATTCTGAAATGTGAATATGTGTCTTCGAGTCTTTTGTCATACTTTCTTCTAGGACGTGCTCTTTTCCTTGCTTGACACTGTCGAACTTGGCAGCCTGAGATGGGTGAGACTCCCGAGGTTGCTGTTGCCGCTGGTGTGGGTGAAGACGAGGATACTTCTTCGGCTGCACCCACTCGCCCTCGTCGTCGAGCGCGTGCAGCCCACGCGCGGAGCGCCAATGACCAACGAGTGTTCACCTATATGAGGAACAAGATTGTTGAACTTGAGTCGAAGGTGAGGACCGCCAAGTTGGATTTGGAGCGCTTGAAGTCACGGCCCGCTGCGCCGTTCTCGCAGCGTGAGGAATTCCTTCTTGGCCAGATGGAACTGATCAGTCGACAACTGCAAGGTTGGTCTTCTGACGCTTTGCTCTTGTTTCTTTATGCTTGCACTGTTCTAAGTGCTGGATCTTCGTGCAGATGTGAATGCTGACCAGACGGCCGAACAGGGTCGAGTGGACGAGCGAGTGGGTAGAGAAGCCTCCGGTGACTCACTCGAAGCCCGTCAATTTTGGTCGGACAGGTCCCAGGGGAGTATACTTGCAAGAATGCTGGATCGCACCTGGCGGGCTGCTTTGCTCTTGGAAGGTTGCAGAAACACTCTATTGCAGGTCAATAAGGTGTTCTTTCCGCACAACGAGCAACCTAGCGGACTGGCTGCGCTGCTGGAGAGGTACCGTGAGGGTAAGGTCAAGGCGTTGAAGGAAGTCGTGCACGCCCAGCTTGTTGCCGGGGCGAACGTGGCGCTGGCGTACGTTCGAATGCATCGGCCCCATCTTCCCTTGGACAAGGTGCTTGACGGCTTGCCTGGAGCGGATGATTATGCCGATACTCTTGCGGCTGCGCGTCGGATGATTCAGCAAGTCCAGGCCTTCAGCGAGCAGCTTGTGGGGCCGCTTGATGCGCCAAAGGAGGAACCTGGAGAGTAAAAATAGCAGTCTGTTGTTGTATGATGTTAGCTTGTAACATAAATATGCATGTATGTATGCCCATATGATGTTGTTCACTGAATGTATAATGTGTGATTTTGCACTCGTAGACCTGTATGGCGCGAGCCCCCGAGTGAGTCGAGTGGCGGCCTAGGGTTTCTGAGTTTATGCCTGTGCGGCGCAGCCCCGAGTGATTCGAGTGGCGGCCTAGGCTGGACTTAGACCTGTATGGCGCGAGCCCCCGAGTGGTTCGAGTGGCGGCCTAGGATTTTCGAGTTATGCCTGTGTGGCGCAGCCCCCGAGTGATTCGAGTGGCGGCCTAGGCTGGACTTAGACCTGTATGGCGCGAGCCCCCGAGTGGTTCGAGTGGCGGCCTAGGATTTTCGAGTTATGCCTGTGTGGCGCAGCCCCCGAGTGATTCGAGTGGCGGCCTAGGCTGGACTTAGACCTGTATGGCGCGAGCCCCCGAGTGGTTCGAGTGGCGGCCTAGGATTTTCGAGTTATGCCTGTGTGGCGCAGCCCCCGAGTGATTCGAGTGGCGGCCTAGGCTGGACTTAGACCTGTATGGCGCGAGCCCCCGAGTGGTTCGAGTGGCGGCCTAGGATTTTCGAGTTATGCCTGTGTGGCGCAGCCCCCGAGTGATTCGAGTGGCGGCCTAGGCTGGACTTAGACCTGTATGGCGCGAGCCCCCGAGTGGTTCGAGTGGCGGCCTAGGATTTTCGAGTTATGCCTGTGTGGCGCAGCCCCCGAGTGATTCGAGTGGCGGCCTAGGCTGGACTTAGACCTGTATGGCGCGAGCCCCCGAGTGGTTCGAGTGGCGGCCTAGGATTTCGAGTTATGCCTGTGTGGCGCAGCCCCCGAGTGATTCGAGTGGCGGCCTAGGCTGGACTTAGACCTGTATGGCGCGAGCCCCCGAGTGGTTCGAGTGGCGGCCTAGGATTTTCGAGTTATGCCTGTGTGGCGCAGCCCCCGAGTGATTCGAGTGGCGGCCTAGGCTGGACTTAGACCTGTATGGCGCGAGCCCCCGAGTGGTTCGAGTGGCGGCCTAGGATTTTCGAGTTATGCCTGTGTGGCGCAGCCCCCGAGTGATTCGAGTGGCGGCCTAGGCTGGACTTAGACCTGTATGGCGCGAGCCCCCGAGTGGTTCGAGTGGCGGCCTAGGATTTAGGTTGATTGCTCACAAAGGAAGAAATGACAAGTGTTTTCCTTCAAATATCTTTATTGATTCTCGCAAACAGGCCGCCTCGTTAAAACCCTTCCAGTCCCCTTAGGTACCCTGGCGAGGGAAAGAGTGCGTAAGAAACCTGCTACTACTTAACAAGGTGAAGCTTACAAGCTGGGATTGATCAGGCGTAGAAGCGGCGTAACTGTGCCACGTTCCACGGATTGCTGCAGACTGTCCCTGTCTTCGAGTCCTTCAGGCGGTAAGCTCCATTGCCGATTGCCTCTGTCACAATGTATGGCCCCTCCCATGGGGAGGCGAGTTTGTGCACCTTCTTCTGCTTGAGCCGGAGAACCAGGTCTCCTGGGACGAATGCTCTAGGCCGCAGTCGCCGACCATGGTAGTTGCGCAGGTCTTGCTGGTACACAGCTGTGCGGCTGAGAGCGATGTCGCGTGNGCGCTCCTCCCGAAGAGTCTTCCAGCAAGAATGTCGACCTGGAGACGGCTGTTGGCTTCGTTGACCGCGCTTATGCGTATGCTTCGACTGCACTGCAGCAATCTTCAGCGGCGCTGCAGAGGTCGAAGAATGCCCTGGCGAGTGTGCACCAGGGCTCTTCCCCAACCAGCCGTTGCCTGCCGAGTTGATGGACTGGCGGCTCCTTTGAAGGCGGGGCGACCACCTTAGCGGACTACACGCGTGCTCAACGGTACGCGGCTCAGAGTTCACTTTCCGGCTTTTGCTGGTCATGAGGTTGCAGGCGACTTCGAGGCTGTTGTCAGCGACTTCCCTCGAAGCCCGATGGCAAGACCAAGTCGCTAAACAGCGTCAAGGTGAAAGCGAGTCAGTTAGCTGTTAAGCTAATGATACCTTTGAGAAGAAGCTTGCCAGGGCTGCAGAGTTAGCCTCCAAGAAGAGTCGCTCGCAGTCGGAGTCTGCAGTGTAGTATGGTAGTGTGTTCCCTTTTGCCTTAGGGTTCTTCTTTTGGTTATAGACTGTAATGAACCATACAGTTTGCGGGTCTTCTGGCCGCGGGCAAACTGATTCTGAAATGTGAATATGTGTCTTCGAGTCTTTTGTCATACTTTCTTCTAGGACGTGCTCTTTTCCTTGCTTGACACTGTCGAATTGGCAGCCTGAGATGGGTGAGACTCCCGAAGGTTGCTGTTGCCGCTGGTGTGGGTGAAGACGAGGATACTTCTTCGGCTGCACCCACTCGCCCTCGTCGTCGAGCGCGTGCAGCCCACGCGCGGAGCGCCAATGACCAACGAGTGTTCACCTATATGAGGAACAAGATTGTTGAACTTGAGTCGAAGGTGAGGACCGCCAAGTTGGAGTTGGAGCGCTTGAAGTCACGGCCCGCTGCGCCGTTCTCACAGCGTGAGGAATTCCTTCTTGGCCAGATGGAACTGATCAGTCGACAACTGCAAGGTTGGTCTTCTGACGCTTTGCTCTTGTTTCTTTATGCTTGCACTGTTCTAAGTGCTGGTCTTCGTGCAGATGTGAATGCTGACCAGACGGCCGAACAGGGTCGAGGGACGAGCGAGTGGGTAGAGAAGCCGCCGGTGACTCACTCGAAGCCCGTCAATTTTGGTCGGACAGGTCCCAGGGGAGTATACTTGCAAGAATGCTGGATCGCACCTGGCGGGCTGCTTTGCTCTTGGAAGGTTGCAGAAACACTCTATTGCAGGTCAACAAGGTGTTCTTTCCGCACAACGAGCAACCTAGCGGACTGGCTGCGCTGCTGGAGAGGTATCGTGAGGGTAAGGTCAAGGCGTTGAAGGAAGTCGTGCACGCCCAGCTTGTTGCCGGGGCGAACGTGGCGCTGGCGTACGTTCGAATGCATCGCCCCATCTTCCCTTGGACAAGGTGCTTGACGGCTTGCTGGAGCGGATGATTATGCCGATACTCTTGCGGCTGCGCGTCGGATGATTCAGCAAGTCCAGGCCTTCAGCGAGCAGCTTGTGGGGCCGCTTGATGCGCCCAAGGAGGAACCTGGAGAGTAAAAATAGCAGTCTGTTGTTGTATGATTTAGCTTGTAACATAAATATGCATGTATGTATGCCCATATGATGTTGTTCACTGAATGTATAATGTGTGATTTTGCACTCGTAGACCTGTATGGCGCGAGCCCCCGAGTGAATCGAGTGGCGGCCTAGGGTTTCTGAGTTTGTGCCTGTGCGGCGCAGAACCCGAGTGATTCGAGTGGCGGCCTAGGCTGGACTTAGACCTGTATGGCGCGAGCCCCCGAGTGGTTCAAGTGGCGGCCTAGGATTTTCGAGTTATGCCTGTGTGGCGCAGCCCCCGAGTGATTCGAGTTGGCGGCCTAGGCTGGACTTAGACCTGTATGGCGCGAGCCCCCGAGTGGTTCGAGTGGCGGCCTAGGATTTTCGAGTTATGCCTGTGTGGCGCAGCCCCCGAGTGATTCGAGTGGCGGCCTAGGCTGGACTTAGACCTGTATGGCGCGAGCCCCCGAGTGGTTCGAGTGGCGGCCTAGGATTTTCGAGTTATGCCTGTGTGGCGCAGCCCCCGAGTGATTCGAGTGGCGGCCTAGGCTGGACTTAGACCTGTATGGCGCGAGCCCCCGAGTGGTTCGAGTGGCGGCCTAGGATTTAGGTTGATTGCTCACAAAGGAAGAAATGACAAGTGTTTTCCTTCAAATATCTTTATTGATTCTCGCAAACAGGCCGCCTCGTTAAAACCCTTCCAGTCCCCTTAGGTACCCTGGCGAGGGAAAGAGTGCGTAAGAAACCTGCTGCTACTTAACAAGTTGAAGCTTACAAGCTGGGGTTGATCAGGCGTAGAAGCGGCGTAACTGTGCCACGTTCCACGGATTGCTGCAGACTGTCCCTGTCTTCGAGTCCTTCAGGCGGTAAGCTCCATTGCCGATTGCCTCTGTCACAATGTATGGCCCCTCCCATGGGGAGGCGAGTTTGTGCACCTTCTTCTGCTTGAGCCGGAGAACCAGGTCTCCTGGGACGAATGCTCTAGGCCGCAGTCGCCGACCGTGGTAGTTGCGCAGGTCTTGCTGGTACACAGCTGTGCGGCTGAGAGCGATGTCGCGTGCCTCATCCAGGACATCCACATCATCTTCGAGTGCTTCTTCAGCATCAGACTCGTCGTATGCCACCACTCGTGGAGCGTCAAATTTGATGTCGCAGGGCAGGACTGCTTCGGCACCGTACACCATGAAGAATGGTGTATACTGGGTAGATCTGTTTGGCGTGGTGCGTAGGCTCCACAGCACACTTGGTAGCTCTTCCACCCAGGCTCCTGCGGCTCGCTTCAATGGTACTCGCAGACGCTTCTTGATGCCTTTGCCGACTAGGCCATTGGCCCTCTCGACTTGCCCGTTGGACTGCGGGTGCGAGACAGATGCATAACTGAGCTTGACACCTTGTTCAGAGCAGAAATCCCTGAATTCTTCGGCTGTGAAGTTAGTCCCGTTGTCGGTGATGATGCCGTGTGGCACACCGAACCTGAAGATGATTGACCTGATGAAGTTGACCGCTGAGGTTGCGGTTGAGCTTGTGATTGGGACCGCCTCGATCCACTTCGTGAATTTGTCGACTGCCACCAGGAGGTGAGTGTGCCCGCCTGGGGAGGATTTCTTGAAGGGACCTACCATGTCGAGTCCCCACTGCGCGAAGGGCCACGCGAGTGGTATTGTCTTCAGTGCCGACGCTGGTGCATGCGGCTTGTTGGCGAACTCCTGACAGCCAACGCATTTTCTGACCAGTTCTTCTGCGTCTTGCATTGCGGTGGGCCAGTAGAACCCTGCTCGCAAGGCCTTGGCCACCAGTGCTCGACTGCTTGCGTGGTGCCCGCATATGCCAGCGTGGATGTCGAGTAAGATTGCTTGGCCGTCGGCTGGATCGATGCACCGTTGGAGGACTCCTGAGATGCTTCTCTTGTAGAGTTCGCCGTTGATGATGGTGAAGCCTTTGGAACGGCGGACGATGCGCTTGGCTTCGACTGGGTTCTCCGGCAGCCGTTGGTGCAGCATGTAGGCCAGATACGGGCTTGTCCATGTGGGCTCGACTAGCATTATCTCCGTGACCTCCTTCTCCGTGCTTGGCGGGTTGGCGGTGCTTGTTGTCGATGTAGAAGGTCCCGGCGGGTGCCGGACCTTGATTGAGCGCTGTGTGATGCACTCGAGGAAGACTCCGGGTGGCACCGGAGCTCGATCCGATCCTAGATTGGCCAGGATGTCAGCTTCTTCGTTGCTTTCGCGGCCGATGTGCCGCAGTTCACAGCCGTCGAAGAGGCCTTCCAGCTGATTGTACAACTCCCTGTAGGCTATCATGTTGTCCGCGATGGCGTCACACTGCTTCATGGTTTGCTGCACGACCAGATAGGAGTCGCCGTAGATCATGAGGCGAGTGGCACCGCAGTTCTGGGCCATCCGCATGCCGTGGATCAGTGCTTCGTACTCTGCTTCGTTGTTGGAAGGAGTTGGGAACTTCATCTGTAGTACGTACTTCAGCTTGTCGCCTTTAGGTGAAATGAGCACGACTCCTGCTCCGGCTGAGTTGAATTTCTTGGATCCATCAAAATACATTGTCCATGCATTGGACAAGTCGGGCTCATCGGGCAGTTGTGCTTCTATCCATTCTGTGGTGAACTCTGGGAGGACCTGAGCCTTGATCGCCTTCGGGTGTGCGTACTTCAGCCCCCATGGTCCTAACTCGACAACCCACTTAGCGACTCTTCCTGTCGCGGCTGGGTTAGTGAGGATGTCGGATAGGGCAGAGGAGCTTACCACCGTGATCGGGTGCTCGGAGAAATAATGGACCACCTTCCTGGACGTCATGAAGACTCCGTATGCCAGCTTCTGGTAGTGCGGGTACCGCTGCTTGGAATCAGTGAGCACCTCGCTGAGGTAATACACTGGTCGCTGAATAGGGTGACTCTTTCCTTCTTCCTCCCGCTCGACTACGAGTACGGTACTAACCACCCTGTTCGTGGCCGCCACATACAGGTACAGTGGCTCATTCTCATGTGGTGCCACTAGCACTGGAGGAGTTGTCAGGGTCTGCTTCAGTTTGTCGAATGCATCTTGTGCTTCCTCTGTCCACTCGAATTTGTCTGCCTTTTTCATCAGTTGGTAGAAGGGCAGGGCCTTTTCTCCCAACTTACTAATAAATCGACTGAGCGCTGCGACTCTGCCGGCCAGGCGTTGTACTTCATGGAGCTTGGTCGGTGCAGGCATGTCGAGTATGTTCTGCACCTTCTTAGGATTGGCTTCGATTCCTCTCGCAGAAACAAGATACCCCAGTAGTTCTCCAGCTGGGACGCCGAAGACGCACTTTTCTGGGTTTAACTTGATCTGGTACTCGTTGAGCGCGTGGAAGACCTTGCGGAGGTCGTCGATGAGGCTGTCCTCTGTGCGGGTGGTGACGACTATGTCGTCGACGTAGACCTGGACAGTCTGTCCTATGAGCTCCTTCAAGCAAGCCTGCATCGTGCGCTGGTACGTCGCTCCAGCGTTCTTCAACCCGAAGGGCATCATCTGGTAGCAGAATACACCGTGTGGTGTGATGAATGCTGTCTTCTCCTGATCCTCGACTTTCATCCTTATCTGCTGGTACCCAGAATAAGCATCCAGGAAGGATAGACGTGCACAGCCTGCAGTCGAATCGACGATCTGATCAATCCGCGGGAGCAGAAAGTGATCCTTGGGGCAGCACTTGTTGATGGCGGTGAAGTCGACGCACATGCGGAGTTTCTTCGTCTTCTTCTTTTCCACCAGTACTGGGTTTGCTACCCACTCTGAATCTTTTATTTCTCGAATAAATCCGGCGTGGAGCAACCGGTCAATCTCCTTGCTGATAGCATCTCTCTTAGGACCCGCAAAACGCCTCATGGACTGCTTGACTGGTCTGGCATCTTTGCGGACGCGTAAGGAGTGCTCGGCGAGTTCCCTTGGTATACCTGGCATGTCAGAAGGTTGCCAGGCGAATATCTTCCAGTTCTCGCGCAGGAACTCGACGAGCGCGCTTTCCTATGCGTTAGTCAGGCTTGAAGACACCCTGACCGTCTTGTCGGCATCCGTCGGGTGTACCTGGTGAGCCCTTGTGTCGTCGCTTGTGTTGAATGTCGAGTCCTTGGATGATTTCTTCTTTGGGGGGAAAAGGGTCTTGTCGTTGTCGACTGCCAGCATCTCCAGGTGATCGTCCATCCCAAAGAATTCAGAGATCCTGCTGAACTCGCGGTCGCAGCTGTCGGACCGGTCGAAGTCGCCTCTCACCGTGATGACACCCTTGGGTCCAGGCATCTTGAGTATGAGGTAGGCGTAGTGGGGTACTGCCATGAACCTTGCAAAAGTTGGACGCCCGAGGATGGCGTGGTACTGTGATTTCCAGTCGACCACCTCGAAGTCGATTGCTTCCCTCCGGAAGTTGTCGGGTGTGCCGAAGATCACGTCGAGTGTGATTACTCCCATGGGCGTAACTGCTTGCCCTGGTACTATACCGTGAAAGGTATTAGATGACGGCGTCAGGTTGGTAATTGACCTGTTCA
Source organism: Puccinellia tenuiflora (assembly GCA_012064385.1). Lineage (NCBI taxonomy): Eukaryota > Viridiplantae > Streptophyta > Magnoliopsida > Poales > Poaceae > Puccinellia > Puccinellia tenuiflora. The sequence goes on from QRDG01000472.1 coordinate 251,266, forward strand.
TGCGCCTGAGGGTGTCAGCAAAAATAATGTTGATTCCGCTGCCTCCATCCATGAACACCTTTTTCAAGGTGTACTCCCCGATCTGAGCTTCGAGTACCAGAGCGGCGTGCCCGGGCCGTGGTATTGCCGGCGGGTGGTCAGCCCTGGAAAAGGTGATGTCTGTCTCTGATCCTCTCAGGTACTCGGGTACTGCGGGTGGATTGGTGATTGCCTGAAAGACTTGGCGAGTAATGAGCTTCTGGGTCCTGTTGGAAGGACGCCCCTTCTGTATCATGTTCATCTGCCCGCGTGGTGCTGGGAACGCGTTGGCAGGGTCCTGTTGCTGCGGCTGCTGCTGCTGCTGTTGCGGGTAGAAGGCCAGCGCTGCTTGCGCTGGGTTGGCGACTGGAGGAGGAGGTGGCGCCTGGAGGGCCAGTTGTGCGGCTGGCTGTGCCACGGGTGCTGCTTGATTATCGCGCTGTCCGTTCTGGGGGACTATTCGCGCAAACGCCCTGTATATCTTTTGCGCCTTTCTGCAATCCTTCAACAGGTGGCGGGATCCCCACTTGCCTGTTTCTGGGTCCCTGAACATGTGATGCTTGCAAGGTTGTTCTAACTCCTCTTCCTCAGTCAGTGGGCGTCTCCGCCACTCGCGTTTGCGACTTCCGTCTCTATGGTAGCTGCTGCCACCATCCTGGTTGTACTGCCTTTCATTCTCACGGGGGGTTTCGAATCCCGCCGCTACTAACTCGATCGAGTCGTTGCCGACGTAACGCGGCTTCTTCTTCAGGCGCCCTTCTCGCCAGTTGCTGGGTCCTGCTTCTTGCCTCGGGGATCGTGGTGCATCACGAACAGAGTCTTCTCCATCTGCCCACTGGTTGGCTATCTGCATGAGCTCGATCATGTTCCTCGGCCTGAGCCTACCAAACTCCTCACGGAGGTCGCGGCGGTAAACGCCGTGCATGAATGCATCCATCACCCTGTCCTCTGAGGTGGCTCCATCCATGGTGTTGCGAAGTAAGGTCCACCGCTGGATGTATGAACGGAGTGGCTCATCTCGACCTTGCTTGCACGCCTGGAGCTCGATGAGGGTTGTTGGTCTTGCGTATGTCCCCAGAAAACTCTTCACGAAGGCGTTCCTGAACTCTTCCCAGGTGCTGAAAGCGTCCCTGGGCTGAGTGTTGAGCCACCCGCGAGCAGATCCCGTGAGCATCAACTGGATGTACTGCATGGCAGTAGTCGAAGTACCACCTTGACAGCTGCACGCGATGAGGTAGTCTTCCAGCCAGTCCCTTGGGTCTTGCTTCCCATCATACTTGGGTGTCTCTGCCGTTAGCTTGAAGCCTTTGGGCATCTTCGTGTCGCGGATGTTGAAGCTGAAGCATGCGGCTCCGCGTGGTTCGAAGTCGTCGTCGTCGTAGTCGTTGGCTTGTGCACTCGCCGCTCGCAGCCGTCGACTGCGGTCCACCCTTCTCTGCGCGACGACGTTACGGACATCTTCGCCTGGCTGCGGCTGTCGCAGTCGAATTGGGGCTGGGTCTGCAAGTGGTGCGGGTTCACGATCGCGGCGGTCTCGATTCTCGCGCACCCTTCCTGCTGGTGCTGACTTTGCCAAGACTTCCTCGACTTCCCTGAGGGATTGAATTTGTCGCCTGTGGAGGCGGGCGTGGGCGTCACCCTCCGGCGGCTGTGTTAGTCGCAGGTAGGTTTCGACCGCCATGAGGGCCGAAGCGGGTGTCTTGGGGACGGGGATTCCGTCCGCATCTTCCGTCATGAATGACGACTCCAGATTGCGAGTGAGGTGGACGCGATCAGCTTCTGGCACCCGCGGCATGCGAGCCCTGTGACGTCCTCCTTGCGAGACTTCCTCCGATCCGGCCAAGAACGAGTGTGCTGCCCTCCTGGCACTCGACGCGTCGGCTAGTTCTTTGCGCCGAATCAGATCGGCCTTCTCTTGGCGAACTCGCTCGGACTCCTTCCAAAGCAAGTATTGGACCGCCAGTTGGTCTTCTCGGGGTTCATCTGGTGAAGGGAACGTGCCCTCGTCCACGTGCTTCATGGCCTGGATCGCCATCTCCCGAGTGATGGTGAGTCTTGTCACCCTGTCCGGCATGGTCACCTCCAGCGGGTATACGTCTTCCCCGCCGTTGGATCTTGCTGGGCTGGCCATATAGACCTGCGCGGGGTAAACCCGTCGAGTGGGGCTGATGCTCCCAGTCCTGCTTCCTTCGTCCGAGCTATGCTCAGAGTCGAAGATCACAGCAACGTGGCGGGTGCCACGGTCGCTGCTACTGGCGATTCCGCGACGCAGAGGCGCGGTTGGCGTAGGCGAAATTGGCGTAAATTTTGGCTTCGTCCGAGGCGTGGACAAGAAGGTCGGAGTAGACTTGTTCCGCGCCAAGGTTGCAGTAGATGCGATTTTCCTGGCAGCTGCGGGTGTGGTCACCGCAGTCGCCTTTGACGTGGATGGTGCTGACGCAGTCGAAGCAGATGCGATCTTCACGGCAGTCGATGGCGCGATCGCCGTGGCCGCAGTAGATGCGATCTTCGCGGTGGGTGAAGCCGCGGTCGGCGCAGTCGGTGTAGATGCTGGCGCGTCAGTCGCGCGCAACGTGGCCAGCGTGGGCCGGAGCGTTCCGCGACTGTCCACCAGATAGCGCAGACTACCAAAGGTAATCCACGTGCTCTGCTGCACCTCAGAGTACGCCGGGAGATCCGCCGGCGAGTGGTGGACGAACTCGAGGAAGCCGGTGTAGATCGACTCCCTGGCGCTGATGCCGTTCTTCATTGTTGATGAGGCCGGCGCAACCATGACTCCAACGATCCGTTCTTTCCCACAGACGGCGCCAATTGACGAGGTTAGGGCTCGGCAAATCCCAAGGTTGTACACCCCGGGTTGATTGAGGGGGAGAGAGAGAACGTTGGTGTGACGGCTAACAGGGGGCGAGTTTTACCCAGGTTCGGCCCCTCGAGGTGAGGTAAAGACCTACTCCTGCTTGTCTGGAATTATTGAGGTGGCTACAATGGCGAGATGCAATCTCGCTAGGGTTTGCTTGCTGGTTGCTTGACCTAGACGACGCACCCTCCTGGCCTTTATATCACAGGCCAGGTCTCGGGTGGACGGTGCAGATCGCACGTTACAAGATAAGGGGAACTCTCATCGGCCTAACCGACTACTTGGGCCACCCGGTATGCTTCATGGGCTTCAATGGGCTTCACTTGGCGTGACCCAGGTATCACCACCGTGAGGCACCTGAAAGGTAGCCCCACGACAGTAGCCCCCGAGTGCTTAGTCGAATCGCAGAGTCGAGTAAAGGACTCCTTCCTCCGGGCACGCCACCTGACTTCTTCGCGAGCCAATCTTCGACTGCTACTGTCTTGAATGATCGAGTGCGCTTCATGATTTTTCTTGACCCGCCAGCTTTCGACTGTCGTTGTCCTTAGTCATCGGGTGCGCGAACAGCGCTCCCGATGGGAGTAGCCCCCGAGATTAAGCTGAATTGCTTGCAATTGAGGTTAAACTCAATTTTTCTTCAGTCGAAAAAGCCCGCTCCCGATGGGAGTTAAAAGATGACTCGAAATGCCCAAGTCAAAAACTGGCCTCGTTCGACTTACTTTGTACTCAGCCTGAATGGCTTACGGAATCGACTTAAACTCAGCTATGAAAGCTTACTGGTTGGAGTCCACTCGAATGATGAATTCGGGTGTCATCAGCTTTGTAAAGCTTACTATGTATTTACCTCACTCGAATGGATTATCGAGTCGACTCAGCTCTCAGAGCTTACTGTTCTTGTTGCACCCGAAAACTGTCCGGGTGCTCCATCAGCCCGTTGGCTTACTTTATACGCTTCCGCTGATGACGTCAGGGCTGACGTGTTCGGCGTGCGCTGCGTCCGATGGGACGTAACAGAGTGGTCCCGGTGTCAGTGTTGACTGTTCTGACCGTTGGGCGCGAAATTTTCGTGGCATGATGATGGCGCCTCGATTCCCGCGCGTAGTGGGCGGCGTGGCCGGCGACGGTTGCTATCTCCGCGCGACACGTGGACGGCCAGATGTTGCCTCGGGTTGCGGCTGCGTGGAGGACGGCCAGGATGAACTGACCCCGCGGTACATAATCTTCACCGCGGTGGGGAACAGCTCACGCCTTCCTCATTTCGCCGCCATCTCATCTGCTTTCTTCGCCATTGCTGTTCCTCCATTGCTGCCCTTGCGCCCAATTCACCAGAGACTCTCTCCTCCCCCGCTAGCACCATGGGCCAGAAGAGGGTGAAGGGAGCGGAAGGCTCCGCCGCCAGCGACGACGCCGGGATGAAGAAGCTGGAGGGCGACTGGGGGAAGTCGTCCGTGAAGGCGGCGGAGTTGGACGCCCTCCGCGAACAAGGGTTGCTGCCGCCGACGAGCACGGCGACGACGCGCGCCCCCGGTAAGGATGTGATCCCCTCTCCTCGTGATGGGGAGCGCGTGTGCTTCGTGGAGTTCCTTCCGCGAGGCTTCGGGTTCCCCATCCACGATTTTGTTCGTGGTCTTCTCTACGCCTATGGGATTCAGATGCATGATCTGAATCCCAACAGCGTATTGAACATTGCGAGCTTCATTGTGTTATGCGAGTGCTTTTTGGGGATCGCACCCAACTGGAACTTGTGGAAGTCGCTCTTCATGGTGCGACGCCGGGATGAACATCATCCACTATTTGAGTCATTCATTTATCCATGTCATCACCACATCATTCACTATTTGAGACATTTATTTATTCATATTTTTCCATATCTATTAATGATATCCATCCATAAATGCAAGCTATTAATATTATAAATTCTTGTAGCCATACAATTTTGCACATCATCAAATTTTAGCAGTTAAATATACAAGCATTTCATACTAATTAAATTAAGATTTTCGACTACTATGGCTAATCAAATCCTCCATATTTCCAAAAAAATCATTTTATGCATCAAATATATCTCTTTTAAACTCCCCGCTGCAACTTGTGGGGTATCTTTCTAGTTCTATCAAATTCCGAGCCATAGCCCAGTGGCTGCGACCTTGCTTCCATCCCGGTTCAGCCTAAGTTCAATTCCCAGGCAGAGCATTGTCCCTCCCCCTTTTTCTCTTTTTATTCAGTTAACGCCGCTCCTGTTCCCTCTTGTAAATTCGAATCCAGATCCTACCACCAGCAGCGAGTTAGCCCAGTGGCTTGCTCTCTTCTCCTCTATCCATATCGGCCCAAGTTCAAATCCCCGAGGCTGCAATGCCCCCTCCTTTTTCTTTTTTATTTTTGTTTTGCAAATTATGTTTTAACTCGTATCTTCTAATCTATAAGTCCAAATTGAAAGTGTTATATATGAAATCTGTTCAGAAAAATGTAAGGAATTTAAACATGCCATCCATGCTCATGTTTGCATCATATAGTTTAATCTTTAGTTGTGTTTTGCATTTCACCTAAATAATTAAATATGAAATGTGAGGGGAATAAATTTAAATAATGTCCCCGTTCCATTTAATTTTGTGTAGCTCACCAATGCATTGTTAGACTTGCTAATAACATTTAATTTGGATGTATAGAAAAATAACTTGAACCTTATAATTAAATATCGGAATCTCGGTTTCGTTTAATTTTGTTAAATTGCATCTCTCATTTTGCCATGCCATGCATTCATGTCATCAACATGCCGGTTCTTTTGCCGTAGTAGTAAAATGCATCTTTTCCGTTGTCCAGTGTTCGTTGCTTCTTCGGGATAGGCCGTTGAGTTGATGTGAGCAACGACAAGTTCTGCTACCTCTACCGGATTGCAGGCAAGTGATACTCCCTTGCTATCTTTGCTTGTTTTCTGTCTCTCACTCGTCCTATCTTTTGTTCCTTGCTAGCCTTATGTTACGATGCTTGTGTCCCGAACCTATTTGCATGTTTACCTTGCAGCCATGATATAGCCACACCCCCACATCCTATTACCTGTTGCTTGTTTATCTTGTTAGCCTTGCGAGTCGTAGTGCATGCTTAGCTGCTTTGCTTGAGTCCTGTTGTCTCTTTGTCTAGTCTAGTTGTTAACATGATAGCTAGGCTCAACTAAAATGGTAATCTTTAATTTCTGTTGCGATGGGAATAATATAATAAAGATAAGGCACCGGCAGAAGGCCAATCGTGGTGATTTGTTCTGCTAGTGTCGCCTAGGATCCGAATTCTTTTCCGCTGATCCAAGACTGAGCGCACTAACCACATGTGGGAGTTCTATGGGCCTCCCCGCAATCTATTACCGGATCTTCAAACCTATCCAGGAGCCACAACTTAGTTCGGGTGTTTCCATTTGCGCGCGTACAATGATGATGATGATGAGCAGGTAAGATGATGATGGATACGTGGTTACTTTACGGTAGGGTTTGCGGCATGGGTGTTTACCGCATGTGGAAGGAGGGCAATCGTATGAGTGTTCCTCTCGAAGCCATGTGCACAACGGTTAGGCCCACCTCGAAGTTTGACCGGAATCTCAAGGTGGATCAGACCTAGCTAGGTGGCTCCCTGGACTTGTTTGTAGAGAAGGGAAGTATTGTGTCGAACGCTCCACCGGTACACCTCTAAATGAGTGTTTCGATGCGTGTGGGTTCATTGGTGCATCCCTGCAGGGTTAAATCTTTTTGAAAAGCCGTGTCCGCGGTTATGGACGACTTGGTGAAATGCGCTCGCTAAAAAGATCATAGACAACTTGCACCTAATGATTATAACTTGACTAGTAAGATAGATTACTTGAATAATTATCTGACTAAAACTTGATCAACCGTGTGCGTTCCTTTGGGTTGCTCCTCGTGGGTTGATCGTGGAGTAACAATCGGCTGGGTATTGTTTTGGTGTTAGTTTAGTTGGTTCCTTATGCGCTCTCTTACCTTGTCTCTGTTAGACGGAAGTTGTAGCGTGTCTCTATAAGTTGTTAGTGTTGCTTGCTACCGCCTCAATCGCTAACCCTCTTCCCCCGGAATTCCAGCTTTGATATCTTGTGAGTATTACTTGCCAGTACTTCTACTAGTACTGACCCCTTCGGGGCTGCTATTCCAATGCAGCCAACAGGTTTGAAGTCTGACGACGTTAGCTTGGGAATCCCTCCGGCTAGGCTTGGCCTGGACAGGGATATGGTGCCTTCGTTTATCTTCAGGACTCTTAGTCCAATTTGTATCTTGTCCGTAGTCGGACGCTACCCGCTTCAGTTGTTATTTTGGATCTTTGTATTGTATCTTTTGTTCTTGACTCGGTGAGTCGTTGTTGTATATATATGTTCTTTTCTGGGTTCCATTGAGAACTGGTGTAATGTTATCACAATTCCACCCGCATAACGTGTGTGTTGCGACGTGCACGTTATGCCTGGTGGGCGTCCTAGGATCGTTATTATGCGGATTTGGCGGGAATCGCTCAAGTCTGCATAGTACCGATCCCGGGGCGTTACATATCTCTCTCAAGCAACCCTGCAATTAAGATACAAGAAGTCTCTTGTGTCCCCAACACACCTAATGCAATGGCTAATTGTATAGGTGCACTAGTTCGGCGAAGAGATAGTAAAATGCAAGTGATATGGATGGTAAAATTCTGTAATAAAAATGGCAGCAAGCAAACAAGTGACAAAAGTGACTAAAAACGGTGTATCAATGCTTGGAGACAAGGCCTAGGCTTCATACTTTCACTAGTGGACACTCTTCACAATAATAATATAATTGAATACATAGATATTTCCTGTTCACAATGCTACCCCGAACTATCCTCCGCTTGGATAACGAACACCAATCCATTGCGTAGGGCTATAAAAGCACACCTTAAAGTCGCATTCCACATCTAGGGAACCCCACACTGCCAACTTGAGTGCCCTAAATAGTACTAGACAAACACCACAATTTCAGAGACATCCACCACAAATAATAACTCATGATAAGTATTCATGTAATCTTTATCCTAAGAGCCACACACGGTGCACACACTGTCAACTTCACACCATGGGACAAAAGTGACTCCAGAGATTACATTAATAAAACCACTTGAGTAGCATAATTCATAAGATAATGAGAGTAACATATATGGATTCAACTAGATTACAAAGCTCATGATCACATAAAGATCACACCATGGGAGAGAGAGATAAACAAAATAGCTACCGGCATGAGCTCTCAGTCCCGAGGGAGACTACTCACACATGGTCATGGTGATGAGGAGCTTGATGGAGAGGTTGATGAAGAGGTGCAGCCCGGAGTGAAGACGGAGGCTCACGGCAGCCACGGCGCGGCGGCGGCGGCAGCCCGTGGAGAGGCGGCGTCGGCTGCCCTTGGAGAGGCGCGGCGGCAGCCCGGCGGCGGCGGCCCTTGGCCCCCCTTCAAGCTTGGAGATGGTGCTAGTATGGAGGAGGTCCTCCGGCTGTAGGCGGCTGCCTAAGAGGAGGAAAATTCGTGGCTTTTGGTGGCTGCCTCCAAAATTAGGATTTCCTCTCTTTATATAGGTGGAGACAATGCTTCCCGGCCCTCCGATAGATGGTCCCTTGATCCAATGGCTCTTGGGCACCTATAGAACCTTCCTAGGGACCCCTCATATCCTTAAAGAGGTCCCAAAGTCGTGGCTTGGTCGAATCCTCCAAATTTGGTAAGAGTTTGAGTCAATCACGTCACCAACTTTCGGAATCCCGTAATCAGATATTTGGTCTTCAGTAAAACGGGGATTCCCAGAGCTACGGAACTCCGATTGGGCTGTTCTTGGGCTTAACTGAAAGCTATGGAAATTTCCCACAACTTTGTCCATTGTGAGATCTTCAGTTGACGTCGTCTTCAGGTCTCAAACTGACGATCTCTGAAATCTGTTGGAAGAGACAGATTTCAGGAAAGTCAGAGTCCACCTCCAACAAGTCTCCTTTTGCGTTTTTGCCAATTTCCAAGCGATTTCTACACATCAAAGTGTAAAACAAAAACATTGTGCACTTTTGCAACTATTAATAGGTTAGTCCAAATAAATCATAAACTTAGTATAAAATCAAGTGTTAAAGGTATAAAAGTGGCATGAAACAATCAAAAATTGTAGATACGTTTGAGACGTATCAGTAATGCAAAAAAAAAAGATATTGTGATTTGATTGTAAGGGATTAAATGGGGAATTATTTCCTAAGATAGATCTAGCAGGAACAAATAAAAACAGAGAAGTATTTGACCAAAAAATATAACAATGGGCCAGATTAGGAGCAGATCCGAGCAGCCCGGGGCTGGGCCGACCCAGGGGGATACATTTTAAGTGAAGGGGTAAGTTACCCTAGGATTTAGATCTAACGGCTGGAAATAGAATGCAGAAATGCATGATCTTAGCCGTTGATCTGAAGATCGATGGCGCTGGTTTATCTTCTACCTAGCAACCTGCAGATCATGAATGTGGGCAGGAACTTGATGTTGGGGTCCAGGTTTCTCACTGTGGGGAGGGTCTGAGGCGGCGGAAAGGGTTCAGGAGGGTAGAGGTGGCTCGGGGAAGCTCGGTGATGGTCACAGTTCTTGGCGGGAAGCTTCTAGTTGACGGCGTGGTCGAGGACGCCCACGACGGCCCGAGACGGCGACGGTGGCTTCGGTGTCACCTATAATAAATGGACTGCATATTGATGTATATATCGAATAGGGGAGCGCAATGGTAAATAGAGAGGGAGTAGAGGTGGGCGGAGTCGATGGCAATCTCTGTGGCAAGGTTGCAACAGCGAGATTTTCATCTCGCTCTTATCGCCTCCAGAGAGCGAGGGATCTCGCTCTAGTTGACAGGTTGGGAAAGGAGTGGCGTGGGTGCATAATGGAAGCTAAATGGATGAAGGAGGGGTCTTGGTCTTCTAATCCCGAAGGGTGGCGGTCCACGGTGCACCGACCAATCAAGGAGAGAGGGGGAGTGGCGCGATTGGTCGAGAGAGGCGGTGTCTGGCCGTTCCCGCGTGCCACAGTGAGGGTTGGACGCTAGCAGCTGGCCGGGCGTCGCTCCAACGGGCAGGCCGCCTACGAGGTGCTCGAGTAAATATCTGCGTGCGGGTGTGGGTGGAGTGTCACCTCGGGTACAGGGTGGCATGGCCGAAGTCTACCAGAGTCGAGGGTGGGGTGAAGAACATGGACGAGTCCATGGTGGCGTGCTCGTCATCTGTCATGGTTGCCTTGGTACTGGGGTGCAAAGGTCCAAAGGAGAGACGGGGAGTGTGTCTATGAGGTGAGTAGAGGTTCAGGGCACACACCCGTGAGTTTGCTGGAGAGGAGTGGTGTTGGGCGAGTTATTGCCATGCAAGGCAATGATGCCAACGCCACCCTTGTCCACCCTCTCTCCCTTGCAGATACAGTGTTGAGCACTATTCTAGATTGATGACAGGGTTAGATAGGATTATAGGAAGGTCAAAGAGAGTTTGAGAGGGTTTGACAGGATTTTGAATTCATTTGTGATGTTTGAACTAAGACAGAAATTTCAGCAGAATATGTTAGGTTAGGCATCAAGAGAGCCGTGGAAGAATTAGTTGTTGAGAAAGAAATCCTAAAATTTGGACATTGATTGATGGATCAGGTGTCTAATAAGGATGACCAGGTGGTGCATTAGCACTAGGTCCATTCTTTCTAATTTTTCCAGTGTCGCCAATATTGGTAAAGTGTACAGGAGTGGAAGGTCACTGTTTTGGGTAGGTATCAAAGTGAACTTGGAAGAATTAGAGACTGAGCCAGAAATGCTCAAAGGCCAACTAAGTCCGGTAGTTCAAGTGTTTATCAAGGATGACCTGGTGGTTCGTGCGTCCAAACTCTATTCTTTATAATTTTGCTAGGGTAGACAAAAGTGTTTAAGATATAGATAGAAATGGTGACTGTTTTGAGTAGGTCTCAAAGTGACCATGGAACAAATAGCAAATATATTCAGAAGAGTTAAACTCTTGGAGGGATGATGGTTTAGATAGAGTAGAAGGGAGCTAGGATGGTGCATTGCCATAAGGATCAAGAATTATAGTTTTAGCGAGTCTCTAGAAATGGTAACCATTTAACAGGAGTGAAGTTAAGGCACAAGTTGAATTTTGAGATATTTTTGCTGAAATTTTCTAAGACTAAAGATCATTTTTATTTGGGTACATACAACTATACAAGCACACAAGTCATCACAGGTACATGAATTCAGGACAAGCAAAGCACATACACCAAAGAACAACCATACAAGCAAGTCAACACAAGTCAATCAAGCAAAACAAAAATTAATTTGTATTAAACACTCAAATTAAGTTGGTGAGCAGGTAATCAAATATAATCAAGACAAGACATTTTAAAAGAGGGTTAAATCACCTCATGGTACCTTTCCAACGTATTTGACACATGAAAAATAGACGGGATGATATATGTCCCACTTGTGGTTCAACCAAAGTAGGTTTTGCAAATAGGGGCACAAATATTTGTGAAAAATTTATAGTTGAAATTATCTTAGTAGATGGCACACTTTATGTCTCCACTTTGTTTTGAAAATATTTGTCTTTCTCAAGGTCTAGGCCTTTGGGCTTTTGCTAAAACAAAACTTTTGAAATAAGTCTTTGGTCAAAATAATGTGTAGAAAAAAATATAGATGGAGTGTAATTTCTTGTCATGACCTGATCACAAGAGTTTTTAGTTTATCTAGCTTGCGATCAAAGGTTGATACATGGTGATCACCATCACAAACAACACACCACACAAAGTTAAACAGAGAAATGAAGAGGGAAACACAATCATTAGTGAAGCATTTCAAATAGTTTTTGTTGGCTCTAAATTTTGGGTCTCCTATAACTAGGGTTTTCTTAGTTTCCAAAATTTGGGGTATTACACCTAGCGCACACTTGGCTGACAATAGTATATACCAGTTTTTTTTTTTTGAAATGGAGGTTGTACTTCCACCCATGCATCGAAAGAATGCACACAATCATTTTTATTAGATTATTCAACAAAATCTCAGAAGACGAATATAAATGTCAATCCCAGACGAATCCACCAACCTAGCGACAGCTCACTACACCTACAAAATTGATGAAGGGGTGGCCAATAACAGGGTCGTATGCGCTCACGACACACCAACGTGCATCATCAAAAGACCGAAGGCCACAACAAGTTGCCCAATAGCAAATAAGGGGCACAACCAGTCCAATAGACCTTAGTGGCATCGATGCACATGCTACAAAAGTCACTGCCTCCGTATTCCTCGAACCCATCTTCATCTTCAGGATAAGGACCAAAGCATTATCCTTGTTAGGCATGTCATTGAAGCCGCTGTGATGCCAGACAACTCCACCATCCTGTGTGCGTTCATCATCTCGTCCGGCGCCGAGGCTCCGCTGCGCCACACTGCCGAGACACGCTGTCGTCGACGCGGTTGATGCACACCAGTCCACCACGTGCTACCATCTTCAAACACCTTCTCCAAAAACAAAGCCTGAGACCGTTTTTTTGGGGGTAAAACTTTTTTTTGCCTGGTGGGTCGGGCTTTTCTTCCGGATGAGGCTCGTGGCTTGACCAGGCCCGACACGAATAGGCCCAAGCCCAAGAAGGCCGTGCTATGCCGGGCCTGGTCTGGCTCGATGGTCACCACTATCCTGAAGGCATCGAGGGGTCCCCCTATACCTTGCCTGAAGCAAGTCATTCGTAGCGCTCGCCCGCGCTCGGGAGCCCCTCCGTGCTACATGGGCCTGGCCGGGCTAGTGCACTCGCGCCCGGCGCACACTCGCCCGCTCGACTCCTACACATGGGATCGGTCCACATGTGGTTTATTTTTATTTTTTCTTTCCTGTTTATTTTCCTAAAATAGATTTTTTTAATGGTTCATATTTTAAATTGTGCATTTTGAAATGGTTCATGTTTGAAAAAGTTTTCATTTAAAAAGGTTTAAAATTTTGAAAATGATTCATTTTTGAAAATTGGTTCAGATTTAAAAGAAATATTTATTTTTGTAAAGGAAACAAAGAAGAGAGAATGAAAACAGGAAAAAAAAAAGGTAAGCATGAACGCGACCTTGTAGCAGCGATTGCAGCACTTACTGGGCCGCGGCCCATCTGCTCCGCGCGGGCGAGATATAGTGTTGCGGAGAGTATAGGTGGCCAAATGGGCCGTGCCAAACGGGCCAGCCCGAAGCACGGGGAATTTGGCCTGGCCCAGGCACGGCACGACACGAAACTAAACGGGGCGTGCCACGGCACGGGCCCGTTAGTGCCCGGGCCGGCCTCCAATTTGAGGCACGCGGACCGGCCCGGCACGGCACTATTAGCGCATTTTTTTTAGTTTTTGGGTCATATTTGTGCTAAATGGACCGTGCCCGATGGACTAGGCGTGCCTAACGGGTTGTTGGTGTGCCTTCCGGGGCGTGCCGGAGGTCTGGCCGCGGCACGTTGGCGCCGGACCCTATTTGCCGCCTTTTGCGGCGCGGGGGGCTGGCGCCGCGCACCCCCGCGCCACAATGGGCCGGCCCATGTTCCGTTTTTTCTGTTTTCTTCCTTTTCTTCTTCTTTTCATTTTTATTTTACTTTATGATTTTCGTTTTTTTCTGTTTCTTTTTTCATTCAATATTTTTTCGTTTAATAATTTATTTTATGTTTCTTTTCTTTTTATTTTTCGTTCATTTTTCATTTTTTGTGTTTCTTTCATTTTTCTTTTTTTCTTTTCTCATTTTTTGTTTCTTTCATTTTTTAGTTTTTTTTTAGATTTTGAATTTGTTCAAATTCAAATTTCGTTCAGATTTTGAATTCTTTAAAATACGAAATTATTTAATTTTAAATTTATTAAAATTTTAAATTTGTTCATATTTCAAAATTGTTCATTTTTTCGTTTCTTTTTTTTCTTTTTTCGTCACTTGTATATGATTTTGAGAAATTTATTTTTTTCATTGATCTTTCCTGTTCGCTTTTAAATCATTCAAAATAGTTTCCGTTCACCGCCATTTTCTGTTCACTTTTAAAATCGTTCAAAAATAAATTTCGTTCAAAAATAAATTTCGTTCACCGCCATTTTCTGTTCACTTTTAAAATCGTTCAAAAATAAATTTCGTTCGCAATAAATTTATTTTCTTCACCGACCTTTCCTTTTCACTTTTTAAATCGTTCAAAAAAATGTTCGTATTTAAAAAATGTTCAAAATCGAAAACTGTTCAGATTTGAAAATGTTCAAATTCGAAAACTGTTCAAATAAAAAAACTCATATATGGAAATTATTTAAATTTAAAAAGTAAATTTTGTAAATTTTTAATTATAAAAATTATTTTCGAAAATAAAAATGTTCAAAATAAAAAATGTTCAAATTTTGAAAATGTTCATGTAAAAATGTTTATTTTTGAAAATGGTCATTTTGAAAAAATATTTAAATTCTTAAAATGTTTATTTTAAAAACTTGTTCAAAAATAAAAAAATGTTCAAAATTCGAAAATGTTTATGTTTTCCAAAAAGTATTTTTGAAAATGTTCAATTTTAAAAATATTCAGTTTTTTTAATTCTAAATTTTAGAAACAGAAAAAAACAACAAAAAACTGTACCTGCTACTGGGCCGGCCCAAGAAGCCGTGAAACGAACGAACATCGCCATCGTTATTCCCATGAAACGAACGAACGTCGTCCAAAAAACTGTACCTGTTACCTGCTACTGGGCCGGCCCAACAAGCGTTGCGGGGTGGGTGCCGGGTGCGCGGCGCGGCGCTATCGCGCCGCTAAAGGCGGTGAAAAGGCACTCCCCACGTTGGCCGACCCGGCACGGCACGAATAGTAATCGTGCTTCACGGGCCGGGCCGGCCCGTTTGGCCACCTATAGCGGAGAGGCATCCAGGATCTTCCCCAATTGTCCCGCCGCCACAAACCCGCCGTGGGAGACCGAAGAAATTCCCGACCCCCACATTCCAATCGGCCGAGAGAATGTTCAAATCGCGTCTGGAGGAGCTGTGCCAGCGGCGGCGGTGGGCGCCGCCGTCGTACACCGTCCGGCACGAGGGGCCGCCCCACACGCCGAAGTTTTACGCCACCGTTGCGGTCAACGGCGCCGAGTTCCACTCGCCCGACGAGGACGCGGGGGCGGGCACGGCCAAGAAGGCCCAGCACCTCGCCGCCATGGTCGCCTTCGAGCACCTCTCCGCCCTCCCGCCGCAGCCCAGTGAGTCGCAGATTATTATTCCCTAGTTTCCTGTGGGTGTGCTACTCTTTGTGAATCGATTCCAGTTTTTGTTGCAATTGAGTACTAATTCCTCTGGGAATCCCCCCTCATGACTGTTCTCTTCCAAAAGAAAAAAGAAACCTGTATGGTCGCTGTTGGTTCAGTGTCAGGACCTCGTGTCACCGACGACGGCGTTCGCCGGGGGAAGGGGAGGTAGTAGCTGCGGCGGCGCAGCAGAACGATACAAGGAAATAGTAAATTGCAGAAAAGGGAAATTAGGTTTTCTATTGCTTGGCCTCCCATCCACCCTCACACCCCCTTTATATTGAAGAGGGGTGTCCAAGCATAGTTTTACAATTGGAATATTAATTAAGACGCTAAGCTCAGGTTTAAGATAAAGGTTTAACATGACAACCATCAATGGCCAGGTCAGCTCTGCTGGCCGTTGCCTGTAGCTACTGTCTTCTGAATGTCGATCTTCAGAGATGGCATCCTGACAGTGCCCCCCTTAAGGCAAGACCTCAGGGCTTGAAGTGAGGAAAGGTGGCTTGCACGAAAGATGCATCTTCCCAGGTTGCCTCCGCCGGGGTCATGTTCTCCCAGGGTATGAGCCACTGTGGTACTGCGACGTCGTAGTCATCTGCACTTCTCGGAATTTGCCTCCTGTCTAAGACGGCCAGAGGAGCAATCTTGACCTTGCCATCAGATGTGACCAAGGGCAACTTAGGATTTGGTACAGCAAATTGGCCCAGGTGCTTCTTCAACTGATTGACGCGGAAAACATCATGGATCTGACTGTCTGCTGGTAGTTGGAGCTTGTATGCTACCTTGCCAATTCAACTGATTGACGTGGAAAACATCATGGATCTGACTGTCGGCACGAGGGGCCGCCCCACACGCCGAAGTTTTACGCCACCGTCGCGGTCAACGGCGCCGAGTTCCACTCGCCCGACGAGAACGCGGGGGCGGGCATGGCCAAGAAGGCCCAGCACCTCTCCGCCCTCCCGCCGCAGCCTAGTGAGTCGTAGATTACCATTCCCTAGTTTCCCTACAAGTGTGGGGGTGTGCTAGTCCTTTGTGAATCGATTCCAGTTTTTGTTGGAAGATTACAGCCTACTCTTTGGACAAGTTCTCTGGAAGATCCTTATTGCAACTGACTGAAACATCGATGGTGTGCAGTGTTCAACTAAATCCCATAGTGTACTGTAGTATGTTGGCACTTCATTTTCTTGGAATTGTTCTTTCTGTTATGTTGATTGTCCTTTACTTTACCTAAATAGTTATATAAATGTCCCTTGTTCCTTAAAGTGATTTGATTTTCTTGTCTGTTGTTCTGAACTTTTTTATTCCTGCCACTAAAAAATTCGTGACGCTCTCTCGCACCTATTTCTTCTATATTTGCTGCACTCACTGTTTTGATATTGCAGAAACCCAAGTTAATTACAAGTCTCAGTTGCAAATTTATGCTCAGAAGGGACACAAGTGTCTGCCCTTGTATCACACCACTCAGAGTGGTTCTGTTCACATAGTTCAGTTCAAGTCATCCGTGACAATAAATGGGCAGACATTTGAAAGTCCTCAAGACTACCACACAGTAAAGGAAGCAGAATCTGCTGCTGCAAGAGTTGCTCTGATGTCACTACCACAAGAAACAAAACGACCAGAGAAAATGACGGTTGGTTCCAGCTATTCGTTATTCTTGTGGATGGTTTTAATTTGCACCACCTCACCTAGGCTATCGATGAGCAGAAACATCCTTCAGCATTTATTTGTCTCTCACCTTTGAATTTTATAATATTCAAGAATAGAGTGAAATAAGTTCATGTCTCACCTTGGATTTTATCACCTCTTTATGATAATAATCTAACCATCATTATTTATCTTTTTATCTTATAAACATTCAGTCATTTATTACCTGTTAAATAAATTGTTAGATAACATCCAAATTGTCACTGGTACATGTTGGAACAGTGAAGTTCATTGGACGACTTCGCTTTTGTAGTCAAATTGTAAGAAAAACAGCCTTTCAAGGGGAACATAGGACAATGGATTTTGCATTGAACAGTCATGGAATTGCATGCGTTTGTAATATTATAAATAGCTTGCAAATGCTCTGTAAGGTATTTGCTGAATTTGGTAAATACTAATTTGATGGACTGCTCTAACTTTGGTAGGTTCATGCAATGCCGTATAAGAATTCTCGACACGATACTTCATCAGTTGATTCAAATCATTCCTATATCTCCAAAATGACCTTCGACACTCGAGGCAAAAAAATTCAGGGGGGGGCTGGGAACACTAAGAAGCAAAAACAGATGTATGTTGCTAAGGTTGCTTGTCAACAATTCACAGGTAGTAAGTAATTCAAGCTTCTGAAATCAAGCTTCATATTAGTAACGAATTTCCAAGAGTAGTTATTGGCAGTATCTGTTGTGTTCACTTTCTTCCAAAAAATAGTTGCGGCTATATTTCAACTCGTTTGTTTGTTGTATATGACTCATACTTTCCAGAGCCAAGCATCAAGGCTGAACGAATGGACGTTCCACAGCCAAGCATCAAGGTTGAACGAATGGACGTTCCAGAGCCAAGCATCAAGGAGGATGTGATGGATGTTCCAGAGCCAAGCATCGAGGAAGAAGCAGTGGACTCAACTCCAGAACACACGTCTCTCCCCTCAGCCTCAAGGCCACCAACCAATGGCTTCAACTTTGACGAATGGATGCCAACGTTGACATCGGGCGTGGTGTACCCACGCTGCCCTGACATACCGGGAGCGGTGATCATGCTTCCCGGGAGTGACAACAAATGGCACATGTGGCAGACCATTCCTTTCTCAACCATGAAGGTATTCTTAATTTAGCATCCCGCGTTTATCGTATCTGTTGCCCTCTGCCCACCACTAAAATTATTGTTTTCTCGTTTCTGTGTCCAGATGTAGGCAGCAGTGCTGCGGCTTAGGTCCATGCATTGAAGCGAAAAGGTGGATTGGATGCGCATAGTTGTCCTGTTGTAGGCTGCAGTTTCAGTTTAACTTCCTCTTGTGTTTATGCTAGTAAGCAGGCGAAACATGTCCGCGCTCTTCCATGGTGAGAGTGATGTAACTTCTATTTAGCTGATGGTGCCTACTGAACCATCTCACCAGAACTTGAATTATCTTGGCGCCGAGTTGTTACTGAATTTTAAGAGACCATGCTTTTATTGGGACCATGTACATTTATTGGGACCATGTACAGCTTTCGGTGCAATTTGCACGTTGTTTTCTCCTTAGTGGTAATTCTACATCGCTAGCACGCTCTGCTCTGCAGAGACACTGAGTTTTAAAAGCGAAAACACATTTTTAGTTTGATCGGATGACTAAACTTGGTTAACCTAGTCTGAATTTGTGATCTACAACAAAGTGGATTTATTACCTAGCAAATAGTACATTTACATCATTCACCAGAGATGGTGTAAGAAAACAGGGGAGCAACGAGCCAAAGAGCTAGGATCTTGGCTTCTTTTGCTAGCTAACACATCGGTGTCCGTGGCCGAGCGTCCACAGGTCCATCTGTAGATGCTGTTCAAATGTACTCAGTGCCGCAGATCCCGCTAAACAGCCAAATTTTGGGCGAACAAATGGTCCGACAAGATCCCTATAACGGCCTGATCTTTAAAAGTAAATCGGTAAACTTAAAATTTTGCCCAGGGTACCACATATCATCGATACGAGACCCGAAATTTTTAGCGTTTCCCACAAAGAAGAAAGCTTTGCGCGAGTGAAATTTCATGACGAGGCCGCCCCGCCGCAAACTCCCATTGTCGATTTGAGTCATCCCCGATTCAGGGCCCCCTCGCCACCGCGCCACACCAGGGTGTAACTACAAAAAGTTCCCTTTGTAAAGGAACTTTACGAGCTGGTAAACGCACTACGTGGGTGACTCTCCAAAAAAGCAAAATCGAATTTGAACACGAATTGAAAAAGGTAAAAACGAATTTCCCCAGCCACTCAGCGTGCACGTACGTCCGCGAGTGTACGCGCCTGGACCGAACTCCCCCGCACGGCGTACATCCGCGCGAACGTGTATATCCGCGCGAAAGTACACATGACAGAAAGTACAAAACTCACAGGATGTACAACTATATTGCTACTGATGTACACTCATGTTGCTACTGGATGTAAAGAAATTAGAGTTGATGTACAAAACTGAAAATATACAACCACACTGCTACCGGATGTATAAAAACTAGAGATGTACAAAATTGAAGATGTACAAACTAGAGATGTACAAAAACTGAAAATGTACAATCACAGTGTTACCGGATGTACAAACTATATATAACCGGATGTAAAAAAAAAAGTTTATCGAAACCTATCAACATGGGATCTAGTTTTAAAGATCTCGACGCGAAAAGCTCAACAGTGAAAACGGTTCGTAAGCGGTTCTCAAGATATTTCTTTTTTTTAATTTCGGTTTTGAAAAACAAAAGACAAAAACTGCTCTCCCACCTCTCGTGTCCCTTTCTCTCTCCTGCTCCCCACTTTCAATCTGGTAATGACACTTGACGAACATGCATGTAATTGTTGATACCGCACGAAGGAGAAGGCGACACTTGTCAGCATGAGATGGTCCGCTAGGTTCCCTTCGCAAAGGGAACCCTTTTTCTAATGATTTCGTTTTCACCTCGTTGGAGCTCATATGGCATATTTTCCTTCTCCATAAGCCTTTAGGAGCCTTTATGAGCCTTTTTGAGCCTATAAGAGCATCTTCACGGGGGTCGTAAAAGCGGTTGTAAAGCTTATTTGGGCGGCGGAAAGAAAAACAGGCCACCAAGGAGTCGCAAAGCCCCAAAATCTGTCCGGCACCGCGAACAGGGTCTCCAACTCTGGGGGCTGCCTTCGCGGTGCTGGACACTGTCCGGGCATGCCCACTGACAGGCTTGGCCCGCCAGTAATCCTCACAGCCGTCCCTTTTGAGGGTTTAATGGCGGAGCAGCCTTACGAAGCGGCGCTGCAGCCGATGTGGTGGAGACGTATCGCCGGCAATAAATCGGTGTGTCGCCTCACCACCCACCCGTCGTTTCCCGCACGCGCCACCGTTTCCCGCCGCTTCCCACCTTGCTTTCCCGCCGCTTCTCGCCGCCTATAAAAACCTCGCTCACATCTCGCCGCGCTCACACCTTGTCGTAGAGAACAGAAGCACACCGTCGTCCCACCCACCAACATGACATGCACCCTCCTATGGGACACTCTCACCCAGACGGCGCGCCGGTGTTATGCGGCGGAGGGGGGAGCTCCTCCTCCGGAGGCGGCAGACGACGAGTCCCTAGACTTCAAGTGGGAGAAGGAGGGTGAGGAGGACCCTCTGGAGGAGCAGGTGCAGGAGGAGGAGACGCTGCCGGAGGAGGAGCCGGTGCTGAAGGAGGAGACGGTGCAGGAGGAGCAGCCGCTGCCGGAGGAGGAGCCGGTGCAGGAGGAGGAGCACGAGCCGGTGCAGGCACCGTCGATCTGGACGGACTAGCACACGGCGTACTCCTCGTTCGTCATGGCGCGTGAAGAGGAGAGGCGCCGCCAGTTCCGGGAGTTCCTCTTGGCCGCCAACGACGCGGCGGAGGCGCGCGCCATGGAGCTATCACTCCAGACGCTCGTCGAGGACGAGTGCGCTCGCTCCTTCGTCGAACCCCAGCGGCAGGCGTAAGAGGAGCTGAACACGGCGAGGGCGCTCGCCCACAGCCGCCTTCTTGCTGACACCTTCAACTGGGATGCTGATGCGCGGGAGCTGGAGATGATGACCCAGGAGGCCGCGGCGGAGGACGCGCAGGAGGACTGGTAGATCGCAGAGAGGGAGCTGCAGGCGGAGCAGGCGACGGAGGCAGAGAGGGAGCAGATGGCAGAGCAGATGACGGAGCAGGCCTGGCGAGCGGCGGAGAGCGCTAAGCGCGCGCAGAGGCGCTGGCGTCAGCGGGAGCGCACCCAAGCAGCGGAGCAGCACCGACAAATGGTGGAGGCCAGGGCGGCAAGGTCGGCGAGGCGCTTGTGTGCGAATGCTGGCAGCCTAAACATGCTTGGCTCCCCCTCTTTACACGAGGGGGCGAACGACGACGAGGCTGGTCCTAGCGTGCCACCTCCGCCCGGCATGTTCTAGACAATTAGTATAGGTAGCTTTAGTTTAAATTTTAGTTGTATCGCCTCTTTTGCAAATGAAATCGCTGGAGTCGTATGAAATAGCCTACTTTGCAAATTTTGATCATCAATTGGTGGTTTTGTTTAGGGGGTGTCGGTGTGTGAGGGAAAAAAAGCACCGGGCAAGTGTCCGGCACCCCTCCCCCCCCCCCCCCCCCCCCCCCCCCAATTGGGCCTCCAATGGAGGTGTGCCGGACACAATTTAGGCACTCCCCGTGGAGATGCTCTAAGGGCTCGGAGTGGGTGCCGCCAGACACTTTTGAGACACCCAGCCATCCTCCACCTTGCTCCCGTCCCAACCGTAGTGCTCAGGGTAAAACATGGTTTCAACAGCACAGGGCCGACCAACCCGATTAGGCCGCTCCGTGGAAGGAAACCGTACATGCTCGGTTGATTTGAGACCACCAAGCTTTCCATCAGCGACCCCGTCTGAGCTTTCCTCCTACTAGATGACATATTGCGCCGATTAACGCAAATGGCGGATTTATGCAGAAATTTATTTTTATAAGAAAACATGATATGTGATAACCGTCTTATATATTGAAATTTTAAATTATTATAAAATAAGGTATAAATTGAGAGATGTGTTCAGACACTTAATCAAGGCAGCGTGGCCCGAGAAGTGGGCGGTGATGGTGGAGGAACATAGGAAAAGTAGCATGATTTGTAAGTAATGATTATGCACAATTAATTAACTAAATCTTGACGCTTGCTGAATGACCCGCTTGTTGAAGCCACTCCCACCATGAGTGATAGCAGTCGTTGGATCTTAGAAATGGACCATCCAAATCATTCATCCTCTCGCCCCTCTCGCTCTCTCATGCCCAACAACTCCATCACCTCGCCCCACTTCCCTTCCCCATGCCGATAACGAACAATCCATGGTGGATTTAGATTGCCCAAAGGCGGAGCTACGCGACTGATGACTCCCAAGTGCAAGAGTTCAATTGTAGTACCTTTCGATTAGAAAAGGTTGTCGTACCCACGAGGAGCTGAAGGTATTGGTTAGCAAGAATGATAAATAAAACAATAAAAGATGCAAGTGTTTTTGGAATTTTTGGTTGTATAGTTGCAATAAAGTAAAAAGCTGAAAATAAAATGTGACAAGTAAAAGCTCTCAAAGAGAGAAAGCCCAATCCTCTATGTGGCAAGGGGACAAGCTCAAGTGATGTGTGCCTTATATGTGGAAAATGTTTCCGAGGGCAGCATGGATATTGCTTGGCATAGAGATTTATTAAACAACACGTTGAATATCTTGTCAAGTTTTAATCATCTTTGGACGGAGCCATTGTTGGGTATAGCTAAATAAATAAACTAAACCCCTTATGATGGATCATGTGGCTAAGTAAATGACTGCACAAGATTTATTAAGACATAAAGTCCCACCATAGCATTACACTCTAAGGTCCCCGATACTAATACCCCATAAAGTAACTTCATGACTCGGCCTCAGGTTTACATGTCCCCCCAAGTCTCCCTCAATTCATTACACTACGGTGTTCTCCTATGAGCCCATATAGGTGAAGTGTTGTGCAGTCGACGTTCGGACAACACCATCATAGAATCACATAAAAAGATAAACACTTGACCAAATACCAACACATGTCACATATAAATCATTGCCAATTCATCCTATGCCCTCAGGAACATACGGGAATTACTCACAACGTGCAAACATGATAATATTCAGTGGCATAAGTGGTACAACACAATCTGAAAATATAAATTCACCTCCAAATAATGACAAGTACTCAATCACAATCATGAATAGGAGCACAAGACAAGTATCTAGGGTATAGCAACTCTCAAACTACGAGGGGGACGGAGTGGATCAGGGAGGTGATGATGGAGATGGTGCTGGTCTTGGTGATGGTGATGATGTAGAGACCTCCTCCCACGCCAAGAAGGAGAGGTGATGATGATGACGATGATTTCCCCCTTCTCTGGAGCTCCGGAGCAGCAGGATCTGATCCCCCTCGAAGGGAATCAGGAGTTTCGCCGCCGCCACGACCTCGGATGGACTTGGAAAAATTAGGGCGTTCCTTTTTTTCCGAGACAACGATGTGTTAAAAAGCCCCGGGCGAGGAAGTGCCCGAGGCTCAAGTTGGTGGGCCCCACGCGGCCAAAGAATCTAGCCGCGTGGGCCCCCTCTTTTGGGCCTCGTGGCTCTCCTCGCTTTGGTCTTCTTCCCTCTGTTATTCTCCCAATGAAAAACCAACTGTGCAATTTCCTTTTTCTATTTGGGTCCCCGTAGCTCCTGAAACATTAAAAACAAGAAAAAGGAGGTTTTCTGCCTCCCAGAAATTAAATACCAAAAATAGGGACTTTGTGTGAAAGTCCCATAAATCATCTAAAACATGTAAAAATAATGATATAACAATGCCAATAACATTCTAATATGATAATATAAGATGTATAAATGATGATATAAAATGCAAGTATCAACTCCCCCAAGCTTAAACCTTTACTCGTCCTCGAGTAAGTAAGGACATAGATCATTACATGCATCAATGGACTTATGGTTGATAAATAAATACGAGCATTGTATCATCATCATATTCAATTGCAATGTAAGATTAATGAACTAAAACTCATACACATAAGGGCAACATAAGTAGAAGCTCTAGCAATCACCCCTTACTTTTGAAAGCAAATAACCATTGTATGTTGGACAATTGAATCATGCTCTTTTTCACATGTTTTTGCTCTTATTTGCAAGCATTATGATATTTGATACTTTGCTGAAATTTAAAGACAAGGTAAACTCTTATTGAATAACTTGTTAAAAGAAGATAAATAAAAAAGATAGATATGATATTGTTTACCACCTTGCTTCACTAGTAGCTAGTACAAACTTTAGTCATGGATATTTCAATCAAGTTCTTATGCTCAATCACACTTTCCATGGCTAACCGAATCCTCGGGTGCCCACATTTTCATTCACTTTTCAAGAGCATAAGTATTGAAATATCCATGATCATTAATTTGCTCAAAAGATACTAGAGTATAACAAGGGTGTTTCATATTCTTTTCATTGACCTTCCTAACTCTTTATTCTACAAGACTGCATCTCTACTTTAAACTATTTTTCTGATGTCATATTGACTTATTTCCTTATTTGCTATTTTGATGAGATAATTCTACAATTGTCCAACATACTCAAGTTAATTAAATTCAAGGCAAGATTTGACTAAAACTTCTAAATATGCCACGCTCACTTGCATGAGTGTTACCCATAAATATCCAAAACAAGAGACCCATGGATGACACCATACTTTAATATTCATTGATAAACCACAAGAGGATACATGATAATGCTCTATGAGCTCACACAAGCCTAAAATGAGATTGATAACTAAACGATAAAAGCAAAACACACCATGACTAAATAGATAGATAAACTAGTAAAGATAAAGGCTAGGTTGAACTCCCCCAAGCTTGACGTTTTGCTAGAGCCTCTTTATTTCTCTTTCTTCTTGCCCTCATAATAATTATCTTCAAGATCTCCAACGATCTTCATCATAAGATTGTAAGCTTCCTAAAACTTGCTTGCAGCTTTTCCCAGTTTTTCCATGAGATCCTTCTCCACCGTCTTCTGGCAAGGCTTCCACTCCGGGCTTGGTACTTTTACATTAGGGATCTTGCGATCCCATTCATCAGGATAGTTCTCATGGGTGGCACGCCGAAATTCCCTGTCAATAAGAGTAGAAGCCACGTTTCTGCTAGCAAGTGCATGCCTAGGAGCCTTCCCTCCTGTGCTCATGCGCGCCGTCTGCCTCTTGTTTCCAAGAGACATGTTCACCTTTACACCAGCAACAGGGATGGGAGAAGGTGGTGCTGTTGCGAGAGGTGTGATGTCGACGAAGGGCTTGTGTTCTTCCTCTTCTTGTTCTTCTTCTTTCTCCATCTCCTCCTCGTAGTCTTCATCTTCTGAGTAGTCCTTCCTCTTCCTATTCCTCCTCCATATGGACGTGGGGTTGTTGCCCTCTAGTTCATCATCATCATCGTCCATGGAGGAGCATTGGTAGGAGTCTCCCGAAGACATAGCTAAAAACCTGACAGGCAGAAACAACAAAAGCAAAGATCGCTCGAAAACACTCGGTGCGAGATTAGATCAACAGAAGGGGGTATATATTGACGATTTTTAGGTCAAAACAAAGCGTCGGTGTCGAAAACAAGATGAAACAGGACTCCGAGGGGCAAAATGAGTGGTCCCACGCGGCCAAAGAATCTAGCCGTGTGGGACCCCTTCTTTTCCTCCTCGGGTCTCCGTTCCTTCCAATTTTCTTGTCTCACACGTTAATTTCCATAAAAAATTACTTCCGTAAAATCTTACGCAATTCCGAGAAACTTTCCAACACAAAAGTTACCTATTATTGATTTAGGGTTGCTGAAACTGCTCGACCTCTCTCTATTACCTCCTCCGGTGTTTGTAAGTTCAACTTTTTCACCGTTCCGATGAAGCTCTTTCCTGCAATATAGTGTTGAAGATGTTGTCCATTGACTACATGAGGTTTACCTTTCATGTCACCGTGAAGACGGATAGCTCCTGAACGGTACACTTCCTGTATAACTAATGGTCCCTGCCATTTTGAGGCTAACTTCCCCGCAGAAAACTTGAAATGATAGTTGTATAATAACACTTGATCCCCTACTTTGAATTTTTTCTCTTAATTTTCTTGTCATGCCAAATCTTAACTTTTTCTTTAAACATTTTAGTATTTTCATAAGCTTCGTTCCTCCATTCATCTAGTAAGTTTAAATCAAGAATTCTCTTCTCTCCTGCAGTCTTAAAGTCAAAGTTCAATTGCTTAATAGCCCATCTAGCTTTATGTTCTAATTCAACAGGCAAATGACAAGCTTTTCCATAAACCATTTTATAAGGAGACATTCCCATAGGGTTTTTGAAAGCAGTACTATAAGCCCATAATGCATCATTAATTTTTAAGTGGCCAATCAGACCTAGACTTATTCACTGTCTTTTCCAAAATGAGTGTAATTTCCCTATTACTTAATTCAACTTGTCCACTTGTTTGAGGGTGATAAGGAGATGCAATTCTATGGTTAACATCATATTTTGCCAATGTTTTCCTAAGAACACCATGTATGAAATGAGAACCACCATCAGTAATTAAAAACCTAGGAACACCAAACATGGGGGAAATGATGTCCTTTAGCATCTTCATTGCTATGGCATGATCTGCACTTTTGGTTGGAATTGCTTCCACCCACTTTGTAACATAATCCACTGCAACCAAAATATGAGTATGCTTTGTCTTTGAAGCTGAGAAAGGTCCCATAAAGTCAAAACCCCACACATCAAATGGCTCAAGTGGTAAAGAGTAATTCATAGGCATTTCATTTCTCCTACCAATATTTCCTACTCTTTGACATTTATCACAATATTTAACATATTCAGCACAATACCTTAAATAGAGTAGGCCAATAAAAATCAGATTGTAATACCTTTGCACCTGTACGATCTCCTGCATGATGCCCTCCATAAGGACTGTCATGACAATCTCTTATAATAGCTTGTTGTTCATACTCAGGTACACAACTTCTAATAATACCATCCACACATTTCTTATAGAGGAAAGGATCATCCCAAAAATAATGTCTAAGATCATAAAAGAATTTCTTTCTTTGTTGATAAGTGAAGTGTGGAGGTAAAACTTTACCAACAATAAAATTTGCATAGTTGGCAAAACAAGGAGATGCAACTTTAGCACTAGAAACATTAACATTTGCAAGTTGTTCATTAACAAAGCTATCATTAATAGGAATAGGATCATCAGGTATATTTTCCATTCTAGAAAGATGACCAGCTACTTGATTATCTTCCCCTTTCCTATCAACAATGTGTAAATCAAATTCTTGCAACAAAAGTACCCATCTTATTAGTCTAGGCTTAGCATCTTTCTTATTCATTAAATATTTAATAGCAGAATGATTAGTATGTATTGTGACTGTGGAATCAGTAATATAAGGTCTAAATTTGTCACAAGCAAATAGCACTGATACGTCACCGACGTATCTATAATTTTTGAGTGATCCATGCTAGTTTTGTGATATTGTCACATGTTTTTTACTGTCATTCATTTTGTCGTACTAATCTATTGACAAGATGCCCAGTGCCAGTTCCCTGTTTTTGCTGCCTTTTGTTTCAGAAATTTACTTCTGGAAATATTCTCGGAACGCACTGGAAATTTTTGAGGATTTTTATACGCCAAGACAAAGTCTCAGTCCGAAGGAGAGCCGGAGGGGAGGCCCAGGGGGCAGGTGTGCCCCCCTGCCGCGGGTCAGGGTGGACCTGTGCGTGGGGCCCGCCCCTGCCCATGGGACCTCACCTCGTGGCCCTCCGACGCCTATAAATTGCGTTTAATCCTAAAAACTTCGAGGCGGCCATTATTTTCCAGAAACTCGACCCCGACGCGCCGTCATCTCGAACCCTAGTTCGGAGTCCCATCTGAAGCTGATCCCGGCACTCTGCCGGAGGGGAGATCGATCCCGGAGGGCTCTTCATCGCCATCCTTCCTCCGGTATGATGTGTGAGTAGTCACACCTTGGACTACGGGTCCATGGCAGTAGCTAGATGGTAGTCTCTCACCTTTTTGCTTCATGTCTTATAATCTTGTGAGCTGCCTAACATGATCAAGATCGTTTATTGTAATGCTATGTGATGTGTTTGCTGGGATCCGATGGATTATGAAGTTATGTTCAGATTGTGCATGATTCTTATATGAGTTATTTATGTTCTTGCATGCTCTCCGATGTGCGTAGTTAATTTGGCCAAGTGATTGTGTGTATCTCCAAGAGAGGGTAGTTATGCTAGATAGTGGGTTCATACCCCCTTTTGTTCCTGGGCACGAGTGACAGAAACGTCTAAGGGCGAGGGTGTGCTGTTGCTACTAAGGGTAAAACAGCGGTGCTAATGTCTCATTTGATATTAGTGTTGCTTACATCATGCGTTTTACTTAATGCATTTGCCTGTTGCTTGCAACTTAATACCATTGGGTGACAGGCTGGATAGCGATCCCACGGTGGACTTATTAGACAAAAACGCAGTTGGACTCAACGGTCTTGTTCCTTGTCGTGATGCCTCCATAAATATTATCATGTTCTTTTTGTCATAGCTAAATTGGGTTTGTGTCATGATCTTGTCAATTGCCTAGCTGTAATTTGTTCACCCATCACATGCATATTTTATTTACTTGAGAGACTCCACTAGTGAACCCATGGCCCTCGGTCCATCTTTTTACATTGGTTACAATCTCATTTACTTGCTTTTGATCATCATTACTCCTCTGGTCACTTTTGCATTTATTCCATTTCATCATACAATTAACCGCTTTGTGCTCTGCGAGACCGGAGAGATTGACAACCTCTCCGCCATTGGGGGCAAAGTATTTTGGTTGAGTGTGTGCAGATCCACGTCTGTTGAAGGTTAAGCGCCAGAGATCTTCAACATTCACCTCGTTGTTGATTTCAAAGTCCTACTGGTTCGATAAACCTCGGTTCTTTAATTGACGGAAAACTGCTACTATCTACAATTCCGCCTTCGCTTGGGGCACCACCCAACTCTGCCAGTGCTTATTAATTCCCACAATCAAGCACTGCTAAAAATTCCTTTTCAGTTATAGCATAATTCCTTTGAGCAGCATCAAGTGTTCTACTAGCATAATAAATCACATTAAGTTTCTTATCAACTTGTTGGCCCAAAACAGCCCCAACTGCATAATCACTAGCATAACACATAATTTTAAAAGGCAAATTCCAATCAGGAGGTTGAATAATAGGAGCACTTATTAAAGCATTCTTCAAAATATTAAAAGATTCAATACAATCATCATTAAAAGAGAAAGGAACATCCTTTTGCAGAAGATTGGTTAGAGGTTTTGATATTTTGGAGAAATCTTTAATAAACCTACGGTAAAAACCTGCATGCCCAAGAAAACTTCTTATACCTTTGATGTCCCTTGGGTATGGCAGCTTTTCAATAGCTTCTATCTTTGCTGGGTCAACTTCTATTCCCCTTCCTAAAATTCGATGCCCAAGGACAATACCTTCAGTAACCATAAAGTGACACTTCTCCCAATTAAGAACTAAGTGTTGGTCTTCACAACGCTGCTAAACTTTGTTAAGGTTGAACAAGCAATTATCAAAGGAAGTACCATACACAGAAAAATCATCCATAAAAACTTCCATTATCTTTTCAATATAATCAGCAAATATAGCATTCATGCATCTTTGAAAAGTAGCAGGAGCATTACACAAACCGAATGGCATTCTCCTATAAGCAATTGTACCATATGGGCAAGTAAAATTAGTCTTTTCTTGATCATCTTTATGGACAGAAATTTGTGAGAAACCCGAATAACCATCTAAATAGCAAAAGTGAGAGTGTTTATATAATATTTCTAGCATTTGATCAATGAATGGCAATGGGTAATGATCTTTACGAGTTGCTTTATTTAACTTCCTGAAATCAATACACATTCTATAACCAACAACAGTACGTTGAGCCACAAGTTCATCTTCATCATTTGGAACAACAGTCATTCCACCCTTTTTAGGAACACAATGAGTAGGACTAACCTACTTACTATCAGCTATGGGATAGATGATACCAGATTCAATAAGTCTTATCACCTCTTTTCTTACCACTTCTTTCATTTTTGGATGGAGACGGCGTTGATATTCAACAACAGGTTTTGCATCCTCCTCCAAATTAATTTTATGCATACATAGAGTTGGGCTTATACCTTTAAGATCATCAAGAGAGTATCCAATGGCTGGTCGGTGAGCTTTTAGCACATCAAGTAATTTCTCTTCTTCTTCAGCGGAAAGATTAGCACTAATAATAACAGGATATACGTTCTTCTCATCCAAGTATGCATATTTAAGATTTTCAGGCAAATGTTTTAATTCAAAACTAGGATCTCCTTTAGGTGGTGGTAGCACTCCTAAATTATCAGGTGGGATATGCAATTGTAATTGTGGTGGTTGTTGCGAAAGTATTTGTTCTAAAAACATCTTTTTCTTCATCGTTAAATGGTTCATCTTGATTAAGCATATAACGTTCTACCACGTCTGATGAAGCTACAGCTATATGAGCAAGAGTTTCAATTATATCTTCAGAGATTGGCTCTTTCTTTGAATGTTTATCAGCAAATTTAGAAAAGTTGAATGCAAGTTTTTCTCCTGCACACTTAATAAACACTTTCTCTTTAAGCAAATTAATTTCAGCACCAACAGTGTGTAAGAAGGGTCTACCAAAAATGATAGGACAGAATGAGTCTTGAGGGCAACCAAGCACAATAAAATCAGCAGGATATTTTATTTTGCCAACCAATACTTCAACATCTCTAACAATTCCAAATGGACTAATATAATCTTTATTAGCAAGTTAAATTGTCATACCTGTCTCTTCCATAGTGATAGGGTCAATATCATGTTTGATTTCAAGATAAAGAGAATATGGAATGACACTAATACTTGCTCCAATATCACACAAGCCATGATAACTTGAAGTCCCAATAGAGCATGATATAACAGGTTTACCAACCTTGGCCAAATTGCCTTTAATAACTTTAGTAGCATCTTCGCATAAATAAACATCAACAAGATCTTCTTCATTTAGTTGTTTGATAAGGCTGAGAAAATCTTCTGTTACTCTTGTTAGTAACAGCAATAAGTAAATTTTCCTTAACTTGGTTTGGATATGGAGGTGCTTCGACATACTCCTCAATTGTCACAGATGACACCGGTTCTACTTGTTTAATAACTTTAGGAACAACAATAGATTGTTTAACAGGTTCAACATAAACTTCAAACCCACTTTTAGGAACACCAATATGACTAGCAAAAGATTTAGCTATCTCAATTAAAACATAAGGATCAAGACCAAAATTATCACTCAGATTCTTAAACAAAATAGAAGTAGAGAAGTTCTCTACACATGAATATTCATAGTCCAAATAGGATTCATTACCTTTATCAAGATCGCAATGACAAGTATTCTCAGCAATAGTCTCCAGTAAATTCCATTCTTCTTCTTCAGTATTATTTGTAAAACTTCCACCAGATGAATTATCCAAAAATTCCTTGTGTTTTCTTGATAGCCTTACATAAAAGTTTATCAATATAATTTTCCTTGTAAGATCATGACAAGGATTCTTGCGAAGGAGTTCCTTTAACCTCCCCCAAGCTTGAGTGATACTCTCTCCCAGATGTGGCCAGAAATTAAATATATAGCAACGGTTCTCATAAGCTTCTTTAGGAGTGAATGTTTTAGAAAGAAAACCTTCCTCAAAATACTCCATTCAATAGTGACTTCTTCATCCAAAGACCTGTACCAATCACGAGCATTACCAGATAAAGACAAATATAATAGCTTCCTTTTTACCTGATCTTCAGAAATACCAGGAAGCCTAAATAAACCACATATGTCTTCAATTGTCTCCGCGTGTTCACGTGCAGACTTAATTCCATCCCTTGTAAATGGATTTTTCATAACTCTTTTAACATGACCAATGGGAATTTTAAATCTCACTTTAGGTACTTCAGACATAGTAGTTTCAACCACTTTAGGAGCAGTGGCATAAGCACTTTCATATAAAGCAAGGTGTAGCGAGGCACGATTCATAAAAGCCATAGTAACAAGGAGATAAAACAGTAAATAAAATTCAGCTTTCAAGTTTCCTTACCAAACTTCTTACCAATAGTGCTACGCTCCCCGGCAACGGCGCCAGAAAAGTATCTTGATGACTCCCAAGTGCAGGAGATAATTTGTAGTACCTTTCGATTAGAAAAGGTTGTCGAACCCACAAGGAGCTGAAGGTATTGGTTAGCAAGAATGATAAATAAAACAATAAAAGATTCAAGTGTTTTGGGGATTTTTGGTTGTATAGTTGCAATAAAGTAAAAAGCTGACAATAAAATGTGACAAGTAAAAGCTCTCAAAGAGAGAAAGCCCGATCCTCTATGTGGCAAGAGGACAAGCTCAAGTGATGTGTGCCTTATATGTGGAAAACGTTCCCGAGGGCAGCATGGATATTGCTTGGCATAGAGATTATTAAACAACACGTTGAATATCTTGTCAAGTTTTAATCTTCTTTGGACGGAGCCATTGTTAGGTATAGCTAAATAAATAAACTAAACCCCTTATGATGGATCATGTGGCCAAGTAAATGACTACACAAGATTGATTAAGACATAAAGTCCCACCATAGCATTACACTCTAAGGTCCCCGATACTAATACCCCATAAAGTAACTTCATGACTCGGCCTCAGGTTTACATGTCCCCCTAAGTATCCCTCAATTCATTACACTACGGTGTTCTCCTATGAGCCCATATAGGTGAAGTGTTGTGCAGTCGACGTTCGCACAACACCATCATAGAATCACATAAAAAGATAAACACTTGACCAAATACCAACACATGTCATATATAAATCATTGCCATTCATCCTATGCCCTCAGGAACATACGGGAACTACTCACAACGTGCAAACATGGTAATATTCAGTGGCATAAGTGGAACAACACAATCTGAAAATATAACTTCACCTCCAAATAATGACAAGTACTCAATCACAATCATGAATAGGAGCACAAGACAAGTATCTAGGGTATAGCAACTCTCAAACTACGAGGGGGGCGTTGTGGATCACGGAGGTGATGATGGAGATGGTGCTGGTCTTGGTGATGGTGATGATGTAGAGGCCTCCTCCCACGTCAAGGAGGAGAGGTGATGATGATGACGGTGATGTCCCCCTTCTCCGGAGCTCCGGAGCAGCAGGATCTGATCCCCCTCGGAGGGAATCAGGAGTTTCGCCCCCACCACAACCTCGGATGGACTTGGAAAAATTAGGGTGTTCCTTTTTTTGCGAGACGACGATGTGTTAAAAAGCCCCGGGCGAGGAAGTGCCCGAGGCTCAAGTTGGTGGGCCCCACACGGCCAAACAATCTAGCCGCGTGCCCCCCCCTCTTTTGGGCCTCGTGGCTCTCCTCGCTTCGGCGGTCTTCTTCCCTCTGTTATTCTCTCGATGAAAAACCAACTGTGCAATTTTCCTTTTTCCATTTGGGTCCCCGTAGCTCCTGAAATATTAAAAACAAGAAAAAGGAGGTTTTCTGCCTCACAGAAATTAAATATCAAAAATAGGTACTTTGTGTGAAAGTCCCATAAATCATCTAAAACATGTAAAAATAATGATATAACAATGCCAATAACATTCTCATATGATAATATAAGATGTATAAATGATGATATAAAATGCAAGTATCAGCGACATCGCTGGTTGAAAGAAATCAGGGGAGGAATGGAGGCAATTTGATGTAGCCCAACCCAACGACAACACCATGTCAAGCACTCCAACGTACGACAAGCCACCAAGGACTTCAAAGGGTGGCGAGGAACTCCATGGACTCCAATCAACTAAGGGATACGCGTGGATGAGGAGGAGAAAGCGTCAAGGCAAAAATACAAGGCAGGAGCCAGCCGGCCCCCAGGCCGGCCTAGGCCGGCTACCAGGCCGGGCCCCCTCCAGATGCTGCCGGCCTCCAGGCCGGGCCCCCACCAGACACTGCCGGCCTCCAGGCCGGTCCCCCACCAGATGCCGCCGGCCTCCAGGCCGGCCCAGGCCGGCCCCCAGGCCGGTCCCCTACCAGACGCTACCGGCCTCCAGGCCGGCCCAGGCCGGCCCCCAGGCCGGACCCCCACCGTTTTGTACTAGACTATAAATAGCTCTTCCCCTATTCCATTTTAGGCAGAGATGAATGAACTTGAGAGTTGAGCGTTGCTCCTTCCCGTGATGGGCTCCTCCGCGGAGGATGATGTATCTCTTCTTGTAGCTACTCTCTCACTGCGGTGATTCTAGTACACCAAGCCAATCTTTCCCTCAAGGATTCTATTGGATCGGTGGACCGGCCGGTAAGAGAAATAGGTTTCATTAAGCGTGTTGTTGACTTGGGTTTTGAGATCCGGAGGCTACTCCGTTGGGGGCTTGTTGCCGGGTGATTCTCCCTCGTAGGCTTCGCGAGTTATCTCTCTTTTTGCATGTGTTTTTCACCGTGTTCATCGTGTTCTTCACGTTCTTCCTTGTTTCCCTCCACTCGTGTGTGCAAATCCGTGAAGATCGGGCCAACCGCCTACATCATATGGTATCAGAGCAAGGGTTGCCACGGATTTGCCTTTGTTTCCACCTCCAAATCCACAAAAATTTTCTTTGATTTTGTTAATTTCGAAAATTTCCACCAAAAATAGCCCAAATTGCTTTTGGATCGATCTGAGATTCTTGTGAGTTTTGGTAGGTTTTGATCCGTGGATTCATTGCTATACTTGTTGATCTACCTCCCTTTGCGTTCCCATGGCCAAATTCCTTTGATTTCCCCTCCGATTTGGTGTTTTTTGGGCCGTTTTTCCGCCCAAATCGCACTTTTTCGCGTCACGGAAGGTAGTGCCGGCCGGCCTCCAGCCCGGCCTAGGCTGGCCCCCAGGCCGGACCCCGGCAGAAGCCGCCGGCCTCCAGCCCGGCCCAGGCCGGCCCCCAGGCCGACCCCCCTGCAGAAATTTTGTTTTGGCCATAACTTTTCACTCCGGACTCCGTTTTTGGTGATTTTCGTCTCTAATCGAAGCTACGGACAAGCTCTACATCACCACAGCGGTTGATCCATGATATATTGCCACCAAATTTCGTGATCAAGGAAGAGGCTTTCCACTCCACGGATGAAGATCGTTGACGAAAGGTATAACATCCCCAAATCTTCTCCCACCTGGGATCACTTGTTATCCAAGCCATTTGTGCCTATCTATCCTATTGAGACTTGCTCATCTATGATTGCTTGGGCTTTGCACACTTGATACCTCGTAGTGTTCCGAGCAAACCTAGTATGCGCTAGTTGATATAGTTGTCGTTGGCAAGCAAAGTGAGAGGCAAAAGAGAAAAAGAGAGAACGATGCCAAAAGAGAATATAAAAGAATCAAAAGAGAGAAAATAAAAAGAAAGAGCCTCAATGCCATATCTCTTTTAGGTCGCGCAAGCTCGATGAAAAATTCATAGGTGTGGTATCTTTGTGCAAATCTTGTAGCCCACCAATAATTTGCAATCGAGTTGGTTTCTCTCGTACTTGTGCGACTTGAGCTTTAGTCTTCGCTAGGTCCATAACTAGCTCATTTTGGTTGCACAAGTTCCACATTTCATAGCGTGTGTTTGTATGAGCTTCACTCTTATCCTTTGAGATCGACTTGTATTTGCTTTGTGGTCATCGTGGTTCTCTACTTGCCTTTACAATATCTTGGTTTCCGGTTGTTCCATTTGCTTTCCACATTTCATACCTATCCACTCATAAGCCGTGTGTGTTTTGGAGTTGCGTTTGGATCTTTGAAATTCAAGTCACCCGCATTCTTGTGTATCGGTTTCTCTTGGCATGGTCCACTAGTTCCAATACTATCTACTAGGTGAGGTTGGTTTCTTAGTTCCTCCCACTCCACATATATATACATTTGTCTTGTGATTGACCATGTCAAGTGAGAGCGAAGCATCCTATGGAGACCATGATGAGGTGAGCATGATGAGCGACAACGACTTCGAGCCCTCAAGCATCACCGTCATGGCGGACCACTACAACGACTACAACTCCAATGATGTGGCGGGACCATACATGGACTACGACTCCTCAAGGCACGTCAAGGATCTCCCACGAGACGCTACACATCATGTGGATGACGACACCGACGAGGAGTACCCACCTCGACGATCCTCAAGGCCACGAACACAAGAGCGCCACCGCCATCAAGCACCTACTTCAAGCTCAAGGAGACGGAGCACAAGGCATCTCCGCCTAGAGGACAAGAAGACACACCCTCCTCCTCGACGTCAAGCTACTTCACCCTCGAGACGGCGGCCAACGCAACGTGCCTATGCATACGAGTCTTCGTCAAGGACCACCAAGGATCTTCATCGGCGTACGTCTACTCATGTTCATCATCGACGTCACTATGAGGACTCAAGCTACTCAAGGCCACGCCATCACGCGTCTACATCAACATACAAGATGGTGGCAAGTACACATCATATGGAGTCTCCTCTGCGCACCACAACCAAAAGAGCGTCCAAGAGTAGATCACACTCCAAGACGGACCGGGACATGTTCTCAAACTCAAGGCCGACCTCGACAAGTTGAAGACCAAGCTCAACACCGACAATGCCAACTTCGAAATTGAGCAAGCCGAGCTCAAGTCCATCCGCGAGGACTTCATCGCCGGGTTATCCAAGTTCTTCACGCCCCCACATGACTCTTCACCGAGCTTATCGTCGACTCTACTACAAGATGGTGACCATGAAGATGGCGAGAAGACGGTCGAGCATGGGATTTTCCCTTCGACCAAGGAGGCGAGCATGGAGGAGGCTACCACTATGGGCGTCGAGGTAAGTGAAGCGGTTGAGCATGGGAATTTCCTTTCAACCAAGGTGGCGAATGGAGTTGATTCTACCAGGCCTATCCCTATGTGTTTGTATGATGAGATGGTACCAATCCCATGTGAGCATGAGAGCCACCTAGCCCACTTGAGTGAGAGTGCAAGTGAGATGAGTGCCTCCACCATATGCGAGATTGAGTGCTTCCACTTTGAGGGAATGAGTGATACACCACTTGAGTTGGGAGAGGTAGTTGATAGGTCAAGTGAGGCCATTTCGATTTCTAACAACTTACCCTCTACCTCTAGTGTGTTTTCTCATATTGTACTAGGTCCCATGGATGTTGAGACGCCAAGCTTCGACATGCTGGTGCCTATTATGGAGAAGATGTTCATGGAGGATGAACACGATGCCACCCCATGTCTACATCATGATGAACAAGTCGGCCACATGGACGCCGCTACTTCTACCACAACACCTACCTCACA
The DNA here is from genome assembly GCA_012064385.1 of Puccinellia tenuiflora. NCBI lineage: Eukaryota > Viridiplantae > Streptophyta > Magnoliopsida > Poales > Poaceae > Puccinellia > Puccinellia tenuiflora. The sequence continues at coordinate 288,409 of QRDG01000472.1, forward strand.
TGAGCGGGACTACAAAGGTACGCATATAGGTGTTGATGATGCCATGATCCCACTAGTGGACATGATGACTTGTGATTGCTTGCATGCTATGGAGGATCATTTTGATGTCACCTATGCTTGTTTCATATTCCCATGTGATACCTTGTTTCAAACCAATGTTGATCATGCAGAATTACCTATTTGTGATGATCTTTCCATATACATGCCTTGTTATGAAACTTTTGACTTTTCTCCCATTGTTGCATCCAAGAAGTTGCACAATTTCTCTTTCCAATGCTTGGTTTGCAATAATGTTGATACGATGTCTTATGAGAATGCCCCCATAGCTTTCTCAAAATTTGGAGATTCTTCCTTTTGCCATGTTGATAATTTTCCCTTCCTTTTGCATATTGACCACTCACATATGTCATACATTCCTTTTGACTTTGGTGTGTTTGGTGATGTGCAAATGGATAGATGCATCATAATGGATGATGCATTCATGTACCCTGCACACAATTTCTTTTTATGGAATTTCGTGTGTAATGGCTCACGCTTCATCATGTCAACCTCAATTGAGCATGAGTTGACAAAAAGAGCTCTTGAGAGCATTTTCCATGAGAGTTGTGGATCCATTCCACCTCTTTTTGCTTTTCCATGCTTTACATCGAACAAATTGAATAATTGTTCTTTCCTTTGGTTCGAGTGCAAACATGTGACTATTTTGGTTTCCCATTGTGACATGCATGCTCCCTTGATCTTCCTTGTAGATGATTTATGTGTCGCCACAAACTTGATGAACAATTTCTCTTTCCTTATGTTTGTTGGCCACCATAATGATATTTTGAGCATGTCTTGTCATGAGGCCTTCGGATATTGTCTTCTTGGTGTTGCAACAAAATCGATAAAAACTTGCTCTTCTCTTTGCTTTGTTTGCACCTATGATGGCGATGCTAAGAGCCTCTCTCTCCTTGTGCGGTTCATGAAATTCTCTTTCCGATGCTTGCAATGCGATGACCATCATATGGTTCACAATGAGATGGGTATCTTAGCCTTCTCTACTTTTCTTGGAGATTTTGTGTTCCCTCATCTTGATGAGGTTCGGCCGAGTTGCTTGCACAATGACCTTGCATTTGTATTCCATTCGATATATTTGTGTTGTGCTAATGGTGTTATGAACAAATTTGGACATGTCGTCAATGATGTGCTCCTTTATCATGCACACACATGTTTTGCTTGGTCTTTGATGTGTGTAGGTTCAAATGAGTGGATCGCCACCCACAACTTCATGGCACAGGATTTCGCATCAACGGAATTTTGGCGTCTTGCTAAGGTGACTTCTTTCTACTTAAGTGCCCATGTCATGAACTTCAAGAATTGGCTACTCTTTGAGTGTTGTTCCGTCTTCTTTGTGAGCTCTCTAGGTTCAATGAAAGGCGAACAAACATTGAAGAGCGGCCATACATTTGGCGTCAAGAAACCCTACATGGTGATTACTACGTCAACGTCAAGCCATCTATCTCCTTCACATGATGAGGATGTGCTAGCGTCGAGGACGACGCTTTTCGAAGGAGGGGGAGATGATGTAGCCCAACCCAACGACAACACCATGTCAAGCACTCCAACGTATGACAAGCCACCAAGGACTTCAAAGGGTGGCGAGGAACTCCATGGACTCCAATCAACTAAGGGATATGCGTGGATGAGGAGGAGGAAGCGTCAAGGCAAAAACACAAGGCAGGAGCCAGCCGGCCCCCAGGCCGGCCTAGGCCGGCTCCCAGGCCGGGCCCCCTCCAGACGCTGCCGGCCTCCAGGCCGGCTCCCAGGCCGGGCCCCCACCAGACACTGCCGGCCTCCAGGACGGCCCCCAGGCCGGTCCCCCACCAGATGCGGCCGGCCTCCAGGCCGGTCCCCCACCAGACGCTGCCGGCCTCCAGGCCGGCCCAGGCTGGACCCCCACCGTTTTTGTACTAGACTATAAATAGCTCTTCCCCTTTTCCATTTTAGGCAGAGATGAATGAACTTGAGAGTTGAGCATTGCTCCTTCCCGTGATGGTCCGCGGAGGATGATGTATCTCTTCTTGTAGCTACTCTCTCACTGCGGTGATTCTAGTAGACCACGCCAATCTTTCCCTCAAGGATTCTATTGGATCGGTGGACCGGCCGGTAAGAGAAATCGGTTTCATTAAGCGTGTTGTTGACTTGGGTTTTGAGATCCGGAGGCTACTCCATTGGGGGCTTGTTGCCGGGTGATTCTCCCTCGTAGGCTTCGCGAGTTATCTCTCTTTTTGCGTGTGTTTTTCACCATGTTCATCGTGTTCTTCGCGTTCTTCCTTGTTTCCCTCCACTCCTGTGTGCAAATCCGTGAAGATCGGGCCAACCGCCTACATCACAATTTTGGTGCAAGTCAGGCGGTGCAGTCTCGGCAGCCTCGGGCGCCATGGGCGAGATTCAAGGAGTCGCCGCCAAGGAAGCGGGGAGCACCGAGAGAGTAGAGGGTATCTTGGAACAAGGATTTAGCATTGCCAAGTTTCCCAACCAACTTCCAGGTAATCGGAGGCAGAACGGCAAATGTTGGAGGAGTCAGAGGAGGGGGCACCGCAGAGGACTTCTGAGAAACGAAAAGAGTGAGACGTTCATCACTTATACCTACTTTACTATACATGAATTCGTTATGGACTACCAGGAAAAGCATTATAGGGAGGTTGCCTATCTGTGGCGCACCCTTAATTTATGCGCCACAAAAAATTATTCTGTGGCGCATGGCTGTCGATGCGCCACTGAAATTTGAACATTCTGTGGCGCATCCTTAGCCCATGCGCCACAGAATATCAACTTTCTGTGGCGCACTGCACGCCATGCGCCACAGAAAGAGAGACTTCTATGGCGCACCACTCTTCATGCGCCACAGAATACGCGTGGGCCCCACCTTCAATCAGTGGGCCGTGGTCCATCTCGGCCTTTTCTGTGGCGCACCGTGGCTGGTGCGCCACAGAAATTCATCTTTCTGTGGCGCATGGAGAAGGATGCGCCACAGAAAGTTGAATTTATGTGGCGCACTAGCCACGGTGTGCCACAGAATAGCTACTTTCTGTGGCGCATGAGGGCCCGTGCGCCACAGAATGTGGACGCCCAGATCTACAAAAAGGTGGTAGACCACATTTCCCCATGTGACCCCCCTTCTTCTTCCTAGCTCCCATCTTACTAACCCGAGCTCCTCCTCTCTCACATGCCATTTTGACCATCCTATTCTCCATTATTTGTTATTAAACCTACCACAATTATATATATAATTGGTGAGGGCTTGGGGAGAGTCTCCATATATATTCTCCTCCTCTCTTTTTGTCCACTATTTTCTCTCCATCACCACACACTCTCTCTCATCGATCACGGTCACGTCTCGGCAACGGATCTAGATCTACAAGGTGGGTATTGGTGTATGGATGTTTGTTGAAGGCATGAGAAACTTGTCGGCGGGCGATTTACACGTATATGCATGAAACTTGTGTGTGTGGTTCGATTGAATCTTTGCATGTTGTAGCTTGCGCTGGCGTGGTGCATGGATGTTTGCCGAAATGTTGATTCATTTCCATTTCGGTGAATTTTTGCACCACCCATATGTCCTACTTTAGGGGAAGTCATGCCGATTTTTTCCGTCGAACATCTCCGACTTTTTGACTTCCCGCATGAGAAGCTTGTATGTGTGTGTGCATGTTGCGAGTACTTAATTCTAATTAATAACACATACTCTATATGTATACCGCGTAGGCGACCATGGTCATCAAGATGAGCTCCGGTCGAATCGACAACTACAAGGAAGAAGCGAAGGCGGAAATGAGACGGTGCAACGGGCGCCAGATACGATGTCCGTGTCGAAGTTGCAAACTTGTGAGATGGATCGACCCTGATTCCGGACAATTGGAGGAACACCTGCTCAGGCGCGGTTTCATGCAAGGCTTCAACCAAGCGCCGACAGCAAATGCTGCGCCTGAAGACGAGGGCGGGCAAGATGATCGTGACGACGGAGATGCCGACATACATGGTCATGATTGTGGTGGAGAAGACGTTGACACGCCGCAGAGCTCGCTAATGTCGGCATTGATGGATTCTCATGTTCAAGAACTCCTCCTGAAGAACGCGAACACCGATAGAGAGAAAGCCAAGCTGGCGCAAATGGAGATAGATGGGAATACTCCGTTGTATCCTGGGTGTCGGCCACAGGATACGCACTTGCAAGTAACGCTTGATGCTCCGGAGATGAAGTCGGAGAACAAATGGACCGATGCGAGCTTCAACAAGAATATGCAATTCTTCCACGAGCGTCTTCCCGAGGGGAACACATTGCCAACTAGTATCAAGGAGGCCAAGAAAGTCGTTTGCCCTCTTGACCTACCGCACGTTAAATACCACGCCTGCGTCAATGATTGCGCAATTTATCGGGGCGAGTACGAGGACCGAACCACATGTCCGGTGTGCGGCCAAGGACGGTACAAGAGCCGTGGGAAGAGAGTTCCTCAAAAAGTGGTATGGTATTTTTATATCACTCCCCGTCTGCAGCGGTACTTCGTGGACCCTAAGGAAGCAAAGCTCATGCAATGGCACGCGGAAAGGGAGAAGCCCGAAGAAGATCCGGAGAAGGGCAGGATCCTTACACACCCTTCAGATGCTAGCCAGTGGCAAGAGTTGGACGCCGTCGCCAATTTCGGAGGCGATGCAAGGAACGTCAGGATCGGTATGAGCACCGATGGACTCAATCCGTTCGGTAACCAGAGTAGCACGCATAGCACCTGGCCCGTGTTTGTATGGCCTTACAACCTTCCCCCGTGGTTGTGCACGAAGCAAAGGTATATACACATGAGTATTCTCATTCAGGGGCCGAAACAAGCAGGTGTCCACAAACATACGTATCTCGCGCTGTTGAAAGAGGAGTTAGCCACGTTGTGGGCCACGCCAGTCCGTACGTGGGATGCCTACACTGGAGATTATTTCCCCCTGAGAGCCGCGTTGCTCACGACGGTGCAGGACTATCCTGGTTGCGCATATGTATCTGGCCAGGTAGGCCACGGATTCTGCGCATGTGTCAGGTGCATGGATAGGACCCCGCATCTCCAGCTACCAAGGAATCCCGGGTCTTCGAAAACTGTGTACCCAGGGGCTCGAAGGTGGCTTCGCATGGATCACCCGTGGAGAAAACGCGGTGACCTGTTCAATAGTAAAGACGAGCTCGACGGAGCCCTGAGCCCAAGGAGCGGCACAGAAATCGACGAGCTGTTGAGAAATTGGGAGGAGTGCCCCGTGCCGGGAAAGAAACGACTGAAGGTAGATCCGCTGCTGGGTGTATGGAAAGCGAGGTCTGTTTTCCATGACTTGCCGTACTGGAAGGTCCTCAAGACGCCACATAGCCTCGATATGATGCACATTACGAAGAATGTCACCGAGAGTCTGCTTGGCACTCTTTCCAACATGCCGGAAAAGACCAAGGAGGCAGCCGGCCCGTGGGACACGACTTTCAACCGGGCGATGAACGTTTACAAGGGGAGGGACAAGTCAAAGCCTCCGACGTCAGCAGGCCGTGTGACCGGCTTTGGTACGTTGATGAAGTTCATCGAGTACTACAGCACGGACACCGACACGAAAAGGGAGAGGAGGAAGCCGGCTAAAGATAAAGCCGAGGTTCTCGAGCTAAGGAAGAAGCTGGAGACACTAGAGAAAGAAAAGGTGGACTCCAGCATGGTGGACAAGCTAGTGGCCGAGAAGCTGGACGAGAAGCTCCGAAGTTTCTTACCCCCTGGATTGTATGAGGGATTAACTGCTTGGCAAGCGGGAGGTCAACAGGGGCCGATACACTTGCCCAGCTTCGACGGCAGCACCTCCAGCAATAACGTGTCGCCGGTCCTGCTGCCCCCTGTCGTGTCGCCGGTCCTGGTGACCCCACCGGTGCCCCCCCGGCCGGAGAATAATTACAATGCGCACGAGCGCCCGGACAATGATAGGCCGGCCGCCGGCACCGGCGCCCTTGTCTCGACATTAGCCGAGCTCAACGCCATCGACAAGGTAACTAATTAGTTAGTCCGCGACATCTTTTATGACTACATATGCCTTTGATGACTGCCATATCTCATGCATGCATGGTGCCCAACATGTGTTGACTCCCAGGACATGGCTTGCATACTCCTGCATAGGGTGGGGGCCGGCGGAGAGTTGAAGGAAGTCGTGTTGGCCAAGATAGTACAACCTCTGACCCGCGATATACACAACACTCGAATGAGTGAGGCCGTGATGAAAGTCAATGTCACGGAGGTACTGCCTGAGTTCCGTGACATCGACCCCCCCCCCCCCCCCCCCCCCCATGCAACCTCCGGGAGCTGAGAAACACATGAAGCTTGGCGAATGCGGAAAGTGGATGATGGAATGGCCGAAGACCCAGATTCGTCTTGGGGATGTTCTTCATGGGGTCGGTCGCACCGGCGGTGCCACCTCGAGGCCTCGGCTCCCGCTCGTTCGGCCCCCGTCGAGGCGGCCGCAAAAAACTATTGCAGAGGAACCGGCGCCACAAGTAGCCGTCGCCACCACCCAGAAGGAACCGCCGGTCGCCGCCCCCACCGGCCGGAAGCTACCGCCGGTCGCAGCCACCACCGGCCGGAAGCTACCACCGGTCGTCGCCGCCACCAACCGCCACAAACAGTTGTTGGGAACGTCTTCACCGGTTAGTTCTGACTTTCCGAATTCCCCGACTTTCCGACTTTCCCGACTAACGGATGTGCTATCGTTTATGTTTAGGACAAAGCCGTTGCACCTGAACTTGGTGGCAACGAGGATGAGGACAATGATGTCAACCTCGATGACTACATCAACACTGGCGCCTGCAAGGATGATATGTACATGCCTCATGTGGATGAAGAACCCTTCCGCGACCACCGCGGTCAAGCTGCTCGTCCCACTTCATGCACACAACGCCTGGCCTTCACGCCTCCGGATGCCGGCGATCATCAAGCTCCCCCGGGTAACGTTTTCAGCCCTAACACTCTGATGGAAACTGTTAAAGCGGGGTTCACTGCACCCCCACAATCCCCAGAGAAGAAGAACAAGATCAAGAAGCATAGGAAGAGAAAAGGATCCTCCACCTCTGCGAGCCAGCCAGCTCCTAAGATCCGGGGTCTTGAAGACACGATTCCACCCCGTGCGGATGGCTTCCCCCGAGTTCATGAAGCGGGTAACCTATCTTGTCTGGGGACTTGCTCCGCCTCGCAGAAGGACCCATGATTGCTTTGCAGCAAAGTATCTTGTATCTGGAGGAGCAGCTTCTTAAAGAAAAGCATCCGAGTTACCCGGCGTTCGCGGTCCAGGTGCCAAAGGAGCTGGTGGACTTCGTCCAGGAAGACCCTGCGGATGTGTTCTTCATCGCGTACGAGGACATCTTCAAACTCTTTCACACTCAACGGCTGGACTATAACATGGTCCGTCTATATGCGCTCGATATGGCGATGAAGATCAGGAGAGATGCGACCCCGTACATCGCGATAGTGGATCCTTACTACATGCGTGACAGCCATCTGGAGGAAGGGTCAAAGACAAGGGAAACGGCCACGGAGTACCTTGTAAAGGTCATGCTGGCCAACAAGAGGAAGAACGCCCTTCTTCTGCCTTTCTTTTTCGAGTAAGTACACATTCGCTCGCCACCGTCGGATCTTATGCCTCTTGTGCGTTTCTTCCATCGCTCATCGTTTGTCCAACATTCTGTTTCAATTGTGTTGAGCAGGGACAAGTACTACGCACTCATCTGCGTATCCCCGAGCTGGTCCATTGCCACTTATTTGGACTCGGGGAATAAATCCACGCCGAGACGATACACCAGAATAAAGGGTGTTCTGGATGACGCTCTCGAGGCCTATGCCCAAAAGGGCGGCCCATTCCATAACAAGTCGGAATTCTTCACGGAGGACAACACACACAAGTTTCAGCATGGGACCGGCGTCCATTGCATCAAGCAACTGGATGGCAGCGTGAAGGAGGCCTACTACGCCCTCCATCACCTTAAAGGAATTGTCCGGGATTGCGAGAAAACGAAGTTTCCATCGGGTCTCGCAGAATACACCAAATCAGAGGATGCTCTCACCGATGCTGATTACAGAGCAGACTTCCATCGCATCCGGCTGCAGTTGACAACGATCATCCTCGAAGATGTCCTTCACAGATCAGGGTCCTACCACCACCACAGAGGTATTATATATAGAAGTGCATGCGTAGGGTTATCTATTATATATATGCTATGCTATGAAACCCAAATAGGATAGCCATATGATTGTCTTGCCTCTCTACTTAGATGAATAAATTATACTCTATTTTATATCACTAACCTATATATATATCCCAATTTATCTTCAGCGTTGTCTCAGAGGAGTATCGAAGAACGACTAGAGGCACAGTATGACACCAGGGAGTGGAGGACAAAAGAAGGCTTTCTACCGTTGCCGGAGCCGCGAAAGTAGAGGACTCCATGATTATGCATGCTCCCGGATCATAGTTAGGGCGGCGAACACTTGATTTGTAATGTGTAGTGTGAAATGTTGAACTTTTGGTTGTATATACATGACTAGCTAATTGTGTTTACATTCGGCACTTTTGTGACTATGTGTATATATATATCTCGATCGGGCCCACTAAGTAATATGTGTGATGATATATTGATTAATACCTTTGTCTGTTTATATACCTGTCAAATATAACTGTATTTTCTATATAAACCTGTATAAATACTGTATATACGTGTATTTGTACAGCAAAATGAAAAAATACAGTATTTCTGTTTAATATTTCTGTGGCGCACGTTTTTAAGTTTTTGTGGCGCACCACTTTCTGTGGCGCACCATGTGGAGTGCGCCACAGAATGACTCTTCAAAGGGGTCTGCCGACCTATTTCTGTGGCGCACTGCCCGTGGTGCGCCACAGAAAGTTGGGATTTCTGTGGCGCATATCCTTGGTGCGCCACAGAAAAAAAAATTGTGGCGAGAATTCTGTGGCGCACCAGGCATACCTACGGGTGCGCCACAGAATTGTAAAACCATGCGCCCCTGTTCTGTGGTAGTGATGTCATCAATCATTTGTTGTTTATTTGTCTCTTTTTGTTTAATTGTCTCTACGAATCCTTTTTTATAAAGTCTCTTGTTTTAAGTTAACTGTTGAATGCAAAACATATCAAGTTGTCAACCCACCAGCACTACGGGAAAAAAGAAACTTTGCCAAGTGTTGGGGCTTTGCCGAGAGTTCTTTTTACGGTGCTCGGCAAAGAGGTCTTTGCTGAGTGTCTGATAAAAACACGCTCGACAAAAAATACACTCGGCAAAGAAATACGCTCGGTAAAGAAATAGAAAAACATGTGGCAAAGAAATACGCTTGGAAAAAAATAGAAAAACAATCGGCAAAGAAATACATTCGGCAAAAACTTATAAAAACACATGGCAAAGAATTACACTCGGCAAAGAACTGGAACGGTCGTCCTCCATTACACGAGTCCGACGGAACTGTAACGGTCGTCCTCTTTGGCGAGTGTTGATTGTAAATACACTTGACAAAAATATTGATTTTTTCACGCCGAAATTTACTGCTGATGTAATATTATTCTAGCAATAATTTTTATTTTTTGCTAATTTTAATTCTTTGTCGAGCGTATCCTTTGTCTTTGCTCTCATCCTTTGCTTGGGGCGCGTTTGGTGGCGTGCAGATTGCCCGGCCAGGCCCGCCAGCTGCAAACGCCCGGGGTTTGGTTGCCTGTGTGGGCTCAAAAAGTTGGGCAGCGCGAAGATTAAAGCAGGCTCGGGCCAGACCCGAGAGGCACGGTCGAATCGACCGTGCCGCTGGAGCCAGACTGCCTGCGTGCGAGCTGGAGGAACACCTCGTGCACTGCTGCAAGCTCCGGAGAGGCGGAGATGGCGTGAGCACGAAAATTGCGGCGGGAGAAATTCGATCACCGCCACGCTATTTTGTCTCTCTATTTAGTGCCTCCGCGCTCACCGGCCAAATCCAAATCACCATTTCCCCCACTTTCGGGCTCGGAGGTAATGGCGATGGAGGGATCTTCTCCTTCGAAGCCGGCGGCGGTGGTGGTGGATCTCGTCGGCGACCAGTCTTCTCCTTCGAAGCCGATGGCAGAGGTGATGAATCTCGTCAGCGGCCAGTCTTCTCCTTCGAAGCCAGCGGCGGAGGTGGTGGATCTCGTCGGCTCTCAGTCTTCTCCTTCCAAGCCGGCAGTAAGAAACTCTGCCCCATGTTCTTCTCTTACATCTGTGGTTCATTCCAAAGCTTAGGTTGAACTGCTCAGTATTGTGTCCCAATAATCCGTGGTACATCTATGCAGTAGTGCTGCTTAGTATGAACACTTTCTTCCATATGGGTCATAGATTTGTATTTCGTGTGTTCATCGCTATTGTAGGACATCGTTTCGCCTAGCTCTCCCGATCTGTATGCTCCTTCAGTATGCTCCGTAGTGCCCGACATGAACGAGGTGCCGCTGATTAGTACTGAGGATCCTATAGCTGTCATCCCTCTTCGTATTGCTCGGCCAGGTCCAATTCAGTGGTCAGCTCCCATGTCCCTGTTCGTCTTGAATAGGGTTTGTGAGCTCATAAAAAGGGGATCTTCTTTGATAGAGGTTTCAAGGAGCAGTACATTAACAAGGTTAGCAACAATGTTCTTGACTTTACTGGGATTACTGTGAGCACCTCGCAGACATACAACCATCTGCGTAACTGGAGGTGGAGGTGGATGAGGGTCAGCCGTCTGAAGAAGCTAGAAACAGTGACTTGGTGTGAGGATACCTCCACCATGAAAGATGGATGAAGACAAGTTGATTACGCACATCATGGTCAGAATTGAAAACTAACAATCATTCTTTCTTTTCCCTACTTCGTGATGAAACAGAACTAACATGCTTTCTCAATGTTAGGCGTACCGGAAGGATGAGGAATCGCTTAATAAGCCCATCATCAACTATGTCCAGATGAAGACTATCTTCATGGTGACAAGTATGCCAGCTACTATTGTCTACGCTCGAGTGATCCTCGCCAAGGCTTTGAACTACCTTGCGGATCACGAAGATGAGAATTGCAAGTATGCGGCCATGACAGAGAGAGAGAAGTTTCTGGTTCCGTACTTACTGCCACGCTCAGTTTAGATTTTCAGATTAGGTTTGATTCCAACTATGTAATATTCTGGGAGGTGGTACATATTAATCCCTCCAGTGATGAACTTGATGATTCTGGGAGGTGGTAACCCCTCATATTGCTGGTTAACCCCGCCGCTTCAGAACTTGAGATGTAATATGTTGGGAGGTGGTATATATTAACCCCGCCGGTGATAAATTTGATGATTCTGGGAGGTGGTAACCCCTCCAATTGTTGGTTAACCCTACCGCTTCAGAACTTGAGATATAATATTTTGGGAGGTGGTACAAATTAACCCCTTCGATGATGAACTTGATGATTCTAGGAGGTGGTAACCCCGCCGCTTCAGAACTTGAGATGTAATATGTTGGGAGGTGGTATATATTAACCCCTCCGGTGATGAACTTGATGATTCTGGGAGGTGGTAACCCCTCCAATTGCTGGTTAACCCCGCTGCTTCAGAACTTGAGATTTAATATTTTGGGAGGTGGTACATAATAACCTCTCCGGTGATGAACTTGATGATTCTGGGAGGTGGTAACCTCTCCAATTGCTGGTTAACCCCGCCGCTTCAGAACTTGAGATGTTATATTTTGGGAGGTGATATATTTTAACCCCTCCGGCGATGAACTTGATGATTCTGGGAGGTGGTAACCCCTCCAATTGTTGGTTAACCCCGCCGCTTCAGAACTTGAGATGTAATATTTTGGGAACCCTCCGGCGATAAACTTGATGATTCTGGGAGGTGGTAGCCCCTCCAATTGCTGGTTAACCCCGCCGCTTCAGAACTTGAGATGTAATATTTTGGGAGGTGGTATATATTGACCCCTCCAGCGATGAACTTGATGATTCTGGGAGGTGGTAACCCCTCCAATTGCCGGTTAACCCCGCCGCTTCAGAACTTGAGATGTAATATTTTGGGAGGTGGTATATATTAACCTCGCCGGCGATGAACTAGAAACTGCTAAGCTATGATCATATCCCCATGAGTCTATGCTATTTTCAACTTGTGCTATTTCTGAATTTGTTTATGCTATGTTGAGTTTGTGGTATGGTAACCTCACCACTATTTGTAAGAGGTAGCCGCATCTAACTACAGGAGGCAACCAAACACTGAGCATTTTCAGTGACTGGTGCGCAATGGCGAGATGAGGAGCAACCAAACATCAAGCTATCGTTTTTCTCCTTGTGCACAGAATGAACCACCGAGCAACCAAACGGCATGCATAACATGACTCAGAGCCTGCATTAGGGCGACCTGCCCCTGCGGAACCTGGTCTGGCTCTGACGGGGACGCAAAATATGGTCCATGCTACGCAAATTAGCGCAAGGAGCAAGGTCTAGGAAAAACAATCCAAGGCCGGTTAGAGCTAGTGGTCTTAACCAAAAACACAGGGACTGGGTTATTAATCTTCAAAAAGAAATACTAGCTAGGGTTTCCTATTTTGCTCCCAATGTATCCATAAATGATACATTTGTTCAAGGAGGAACCCTTCCGAAAATGTAACTACGAATAAATGGTCTATTTCCAAATTCTCTAGAGGGGATCAATGTGATAGATAGTGTACTCGCAAACACTCCACCTAGCCAAAGTAATGCCTCGGCGCCCTTGCTGTTCTAATCCCAATTCCCTTCCTGCTGGGCTGCTACACACTCCCGTGCGATCTACATCTCGCTGAGGCTAGGTCGTCACACACCAACCCTTCTCTAGAATATTCCAACGAAACCCTCACCGATGGATCCTCTCGTTGGGTTGCAGGGGAGGCGCGCTGGTGCCGAAGCTTGCCTTCAACGCCATGGCGGGGAGGCTGAGAAGCCCACGGACGGTGACCCCTGCGGCTGGGAGGGTGTCTCCTTCTCCTTCTCCGAATTCAGGGTCCAGTCCAGTCCATGTACTGACGCTCCTGCATTCCCTCCCCCTTCCCCTCTTCTCTGTCAGATCAAGCTTGAATCTTTGCTTAGCATAATTGCCCCCAACATTTTTTTCCATGTGCCTTCTTGATTCCAAGTATCTTGTTGTATGTAGGCAGTGTCAAGATGCTCAGTATCATTCCCAGTATCATGTTTCTTTCAGTATCATAGTTTTTTTTCTCTTGGTGCAGAGCTTGACGGGGAGGGGAAGGACGTGGCCACCGACGTCCGGGACGCCAGCTAATGCAGTTCGCTGCGTGGGACGACCGAGTTCCTCGTCAGCAACTCCGCCTCCTCGTGGTACGGTACCCTAGCCCCATGCTTGTGTGTAAAGTTTGTGTGCGATTCAATCACTGCTTCTAATGGTTGTTATGTCGATTGCCGACTCATGATACCGATGATGTATCTTTCTTCAGGTGGAGGGAATATCTGAACAAGAATATGGTTTTTCCTTTTTTGCAACAGGACACATAGAGCTTATCAATCTTTTGTTTGGTGAGGGGATGGTGCCCCCCCCGGTTTGAGCTACTAGTTTGTCATGGGCGGCTGACTAGTTGATGCTAACTATGACCCTATAGCAATTACCTTTCCAAATCATGTTCATCGAATTTACTCATGTGATTTCCTTGACTTCTGTACTCAAGCTACTTCTTCCAAACCTGCTTCTGCAGACCCCCAATGGTATAACGTCACTCCTCTGGAACTTGTTCCCTCATGCTTGGAGGCTCTACTCCAGGTACATGATCTAACTGGTTGATAACTCAAACCAGGATTGTTTGATTTGGTTCATGTTTGTCACTTTGGTGTCATGGCCTGCTCTTTCGGCTACTCGATGCTCTGTTTCCTTGTTGAACAATGCAGTTTTTTTGGCCTTGGGAATTTGACAGACATACACATGGTTTGAAGACACAAATGTCTTTATTTTCTGCAATGCAACACATTCGAGTTTATGTATCTGTTAAATGTAGTGATGCTATAATTTTACATAGTTGTTAAGGTGTAGTGGTGCTGTACTTTATTCTGCTTGTGGACATCACTATGCTTATCCTATGATTATTTGGCACTACAGGTCTGTAAGCAATAATTTATATATGACCTGCGTTATGTATTTCAATTTTAAAACGGTGTATGTATTATGAAAGGTTAATAACAAATTCACTTGTTGTATTATCATCATAATTACTCATGATTCAGTTGTAGATCTAGAACTCTAGATAACAAGCAAATGTAGATAGACCTCATTATCCATTAGAAAAGTTGTGTTTGATCAAATTATCCAAGGGGTTTAGGATACCAGACACCTTTCGACACGGGTCAATAGCTCCTATGCGACGTCTTTCCCACCAAATGGATGCATAGCGACGTCGTTGGTTGGAATAGCTCAGACGCGACATCTCTTTGAGCACAAATAGCTCTGCTGCGACATTGCTCTTAATCGCAGTCAGTTAGGATTAAGGGGAGCCAGGTGGGACCCACAATTGTCCAGGTCAGCAGCGATGACCGTTACATCTCTTCCCTGCGCGGGCATTCTCTGCTTCTGCTTCTTCTCCTCCGGCGACTCTTCCCCTGTGCACGCATTCTCTACTTCTGCTTCTTCTTCTTCTCCGACGACGGCGACGCAGCGCGGCAACGCCGGCGAGGCAAAACATAAATAAATGCAGATAAAATAAACAAGCAGACGCATATAGTAGATAAACTAAATTTTTAAACTGAATTACATTACACACAGATTAGTTAAGTTCGTAGGCTCATCGGATCAAAAGCCACACAGAGATAAACTAAAAATGGGATACCGCTGCTCCTACCCCTAGCTACGACCCAAAATTGGGCTCACACCGGAGCCCCGGGGTGTGCGGCGGCGACAAGGCGGCGGCCCGCGCCGCTCAGTCGGAGTCGAAGTCGAAGTCCGAGTCGGAGCTGAGCTCGATGACGGGGTGGAGGGATTCGTGGATCGCGGCCTGGAAGCGGCGTTCCTCGAGCTCCATCTTCATCTGACGGTCCGCCTCCTCCTCCTGCCACTGCTGCTTGCTGCGCTCTATCACCTCGGCGGTGATCCAGTCGAGGTGCTCGTCGTCGGCGAAGTCCCCGGGCAGGAGCCCGGCGCGTGGTGCGTGCTCCTCCTCCTCCTCCCTCTTGGGCGGCGGCAGCGGTGCCCGTGCGATGGAGGAGCTCCCCGCGCCGGAGGAGCTTACATGCTCGTAGCGGCTGCCGCCTCGAGCCGACGCCGGCATCTCCATGCGCCGGCCGTACTCCTCCACCTCGCGGCCGAATGACGCAGGCGGCGGCGCCAAGCCCCTGTTGGTGAACCTGCGCGCGCCGCGCTTCCGACCACCGTCGGAAGCAACCCGACCAGCGCGAACGGGGTCAGTGGGGGGCCGCCGCTTCCGCCCCTTCCGCTCCTCGTCGGAGCGGTTCCCGCCACCGGAATGGCCACTGCAGCCCGCGCTTGAACCCAGACACTTGAACATTGCCGCTCGGCGGGGCTAGATCTGTAGCTGGATATGGATTTCGTCGCCGGCGGCGAGCAAATCGGAGCGGCGGCGGCAGTGGTGGCTGAGATAATAGCTAGGGCACGACACATTTCCATGGATAAGAAGGGGACGGGAGGCGGTCGGCCGTGGCGTTGGGCCGTGGCGAGGCCGTGGTTGGGCCGTGTTTGATATTAATAAAACACTACAGACAAAAAAAAACCATGAAATAATCATTTCATGGTTAAGAAGGATATTAATAAAACCTTCATTTTGGTGTGACTAAGAAGGATCCAGGCTTACTTTTCCATTTTGGTGTTTCAAACTTGTTTAAATGATGGTCAAATTTAGGTTTGACCGAATTCAAAATAATCATGAAATATTCAAAAAACATCAAAAAAATGCAAATCCAGTGCACATGGTCTTATTTTGTCATGTACTAACATCTCCAACTGATAAAGAAGGTCTAGACACATATTAAACAGGAAATGCTTCAATATGGTGTGAAAATCACACATCTCAAACTATGAACTCTCATGTGTGAAGAGAGGTGGTTTTGGACTTGCAACATGAAATTGTCCAAAACCTCACCAAACCTTCATTTTGGTGTGACTAAGAAGGATCCAGGCTTACTTTTCCATTTTGGTGTTTCAAACTTGTTTAAATGTTGGTCAAATTTAGGTTTGACCGAATTCAAAATAATCATGAAATATTCAAAAAACATCAAAAAAATGCAAATCCAGTGCACATGGTCTTATTTTGTCATGTACTAACATCTCCAACTGATAAAGAAGGTCTAGACACATATTAAACAGGAAATGCTTCAATATGGTGTGAAAATCACACATCTCAAACTATAAACTCTCATGTGTGAAGAGAGGTGGTTTTGGACTTGCAACATGAAATTGTCCAAAACCTCACCAAACCTTCATTTTGGTGTGACTAAGAAGGATCCAGGCTTACTTTTCCATTTTGGTGTTTCAAACTTGTTTAAATGTTGGTCAAATTTAGGTTTGACCGAATTCAAAATAATCATAAAATATTCAAAAAACATCAAAAAAATGCAAATCCAGTGCACATGGTCTTATTTTGTCATGTACTAACATCTCCAACTGATAAACAAGGTCTAGACACATATTAAACAGGAAATGCTTCAATATGGTGTGAAAATCACACATCTCAAACTATGAACTCTCATGTGTGAAGAGAGGTGGTTTTGGACTTGCAACATGAAATTGTCCAAAACCTCACCAAACCTTCATTTTGGTGTGACTAAGAAGGATCCAGGCTTACTTTTCCATTTTGGTGTTTCAAACTTGTTTAAATGATGGTCAAATTTAGGTTTGACCGAATTCAAAATAATCATGAAATATTCAAAAAACATCAAAAAAATGCAAATCCAGTGCACATGGTCTTATTTTGTCATGTACTAACATCTCCAACTGATAAACAAGGTCTAGACACATATTAAACAGGAAATGCTTCAATGGGTTTGCCTTTGGGGCTGTTTGGGCTACCTTTGGGGCTCATTTATAGCTCATTTTGGAGAACCGATGTGAAAAATGGGAGCATCAACCCTTTGCCACTAGGCTTTGCCTCTGTTTGCGAAAAATCTACCACCATTAGAAGGTTAATATTTTCAAATGAAATCCTCCTCATTGCAACATCCAAGCCTAGCACAAATAACATTTATATTTGAATTGTAGTTCAAATTTGAATTCAAAAATTAGTATAAAATCATTGCAACATCCATGCCTAGGCTATGCCTCTGTTTGCGAAAAATCTACCACCATTTGGAGATAATAGTTACAAATGTTTACATTTTGGTAACACTAGCAATATTTAAATTTTCGTAAGTTAAATAAAAAATTAAAGCATTTTGTCTATAGATGAAATAAGCCTCTACCTAGTTGACAACGTTTCAACTCTTTCAACTCGTTTTCAATCCGACGGCGTGCGAATGCCACAATCGGGCGTGCCCAGAGCGCGCTCCCAAAGGTGTTCGACAGTGTGCGTGCCACAATCTGACGGCGTGCGAATGCCACAAAGAACACTAAAACAAGGAACACAATAATTTATATTTTGTTTACAAGGTTTCACCCACAAAAACTAGGTTTCACCTACCGGAACGTGCCACGGCACGTCCAGAGCACGTCCAGGGCACGTCCACAGCACGCCTCCAAGGTGTTCGATGTACTGCTTACATTGCCATTTCGCAAAAGAACTACCACCACACGCTCCCAGCGCTGGGCAAACACTGCCTGAAATGGTTTCAGGCACCTAACAAAATTCACTAGACTAGTTTTACATAATGCAGCACGATCTTCCCTCCGCCATGGCTCTGCAGAACAATCTTCCCTCCGCCATGGCTCTACAGCACAATCTTCTAGCTCGATTTCATCTCGCAGAGGATTTCGGAGCAGACCAATCTGTCCGTCGCCATCCCGGCAACTAGGCTGAAAGCCTGTAGGCTCAACGCGGCATCGAAGTCCAGGATCGGGGTTGAGCGTGCTGAACTGCTGCTCGATGAGCTCCCGCCCGAGCTGCTCTCGTCGCCCGCAGCACCGCCCGAGCTGCTCTCGTCGCTCGCAGCAATTTTGCGCATCGACGCAAACCTCTGCCTCATCATCGGCGGCGAATCACCGCCGAGCAGAAAACCCTTGCAGCCGTAGTAGCCGTGACGCTTCCACGCCTGCTTCAGTACCTGCTGGACTGAAATCCGGTAGGGTCGCTTGCCGTCGAGATAGATGGAATCCCTCGCCGCTGCACGAGACACAAATCGGGCCGCCGGTCGCCTCTGCGACCGTGTACCCGCACCACCCCATCCTCCATCCTCCCTGGCCGCTCCCTCCACGCACCAGCTTGCTCGACTTCGGGTGACGCCGCTGGACTCGCGCAGCCGCTCTTCCCTCCGCCGCTGGACTCGCCGCCAACTTGCTCGACTCCATTGCCGGCGCTCCAGTCGCCCGCCCCCTCGCCGCAGCTCGACTCGCCCGCTCCATTGCCGCAGCTCGAATCGCCCGCTTCTTTGCCACAGCTCGATTCGCCCGCACCATTGCCGCCGCTCGACTCGCCGTCGCCAGGATAATTTCCCCCAGCCCGGAGAAACCGAGACGACGGGACAGAGGAGTGAGCTCCGCGGGACGCTGGCGCGTGGCAGAGACGATCCCCCCATGAACAGAGGCCGGTTTCGCTGACGCATGGGTCCCACTCGAGAGTAATTACTCCACGTACCGGTCAAAACCTGGGTTACAGCGTGGGGAACATGACTTGACGGCCATGTCGCCGTGGAGCAATTACTGCTCGAAAAGATGCCGCATGTGAGCTATTATGAGCAACTATGTCGCTGCCTGTCCAATTCTTCGGAAAAACGTCGCATAGGAGCTATTCACCCGACACCTTTCAGTGTCTACCTTAAGACCATCGATGCATCCCTGCAGGATCATGTTTTTGAAGATTATAGTATAGTTGAGCGTTGTATGATGGCTGCTAAGACTAGTGCTAGACTGCTGTAGTATGACAATGAATGTTTGCTCAGATTAGGTTCCTGATTAAAACAGTTTTTCTACGAAAAGCGTCAAAACGGTGATCCTCTAATTTAGTCAAAGGTATTCATCTGTGTGGTACGGAAACAATTTTTTTGGTGAATGCATAGTTGTGGAATCCAATTTAAGTTTCACTTGTTATTTAATGTGCAATTCAGAACCTGCAGTAGTTTATAATATCTACAGTATTTTCCTTCTCAGCTCGTGGTTATGGTTACGGTCATGGTTAACTATTGACTTTCGGATCCATGGTTTGGTCCGGCGTCATCTGGCTGTGCCCTCCCTCGCCTCGAGCGTAGTGGTAGGCACAGTTGACCCCCTGGCTTCGACTAACTGATCGGCCGCGAGTTCACCATGCTGCAACCGCGGTGACGGTGCTATCTTGGCCTCGGCTACGAATCCTCTTCTTTTTTTTTTTTTTGAACCCACAGGAGATCTGCGCGTTTCTATATTAAGATTGAAGAGCAGCAAATAAGTTCAGTTACAAACATAGCAGGCAGGGATGCAACCCTCCGCTAGCGACTCCACCTAGCCAAACGCTTCCTTGAGCTTTGGCGCCTACAGAACAAAAAAGGAAAATTACTCCCTGATAGCCCCACATCTACACGCTGCCCAGAACCTCCATTCTTCCTCAACGGTTTCAGTAACCCTCCCGGCGGACATGGCTTAGCCTTCAAACACGCGTGCGTTGTGCTCTAGCCATAGACATGGGCGGAGCTATGTGAGGACATGGGTGTACAAATGTACAATTGTACACCCATTATTTTTGACAAAAGATTTAGAATATGTATGTATAACTCACGTGCATAAAACAATATGCCTTGAATAAATATGAAATGTGAGTAAAATACGATTCTTGGGAGTACTGTACACCCATTAATTGGGTGCTCGCTCCGCCCCTGGCCATAGAGACCGGATGACGAGCATGATGAGCGAGTTCGCCGTCTTCTGATTCTTCAGCGACAGACCTTGCACAGCCAATGGCCACCAGGTGGCGAGGCGGCTCTGTGCATTGGGAATAAGCAGCGACACTCCAAGCCTCTGGGTCAGGCCAGTCCACACTGTGATGGTGAAGGAGCAGCGCACATTGAGATGGTTCATCGTTTCGTCGTCCGTGAGGCAGAGAGGACATGGTGTATGGGACATCAGACCACGACGCAGGCGATGATCGGCTGTCCAACTCGATCACGCAGAGCCAACCACGCGTGTAACCGCTCCTCCTTCAGCGGAGCGAAGGAATGCCAGACCTGCGGGGCACCAGGCAAAACTGTTGACCCTTTAAAGAACTAGTAGGATTTGGCGCGGCGGTACGCCGCACCGGTAGTGTAATTGTAAGGTGTAGAGTGTGTAAAAACTTAATTTTAGTGCAAAATTTGTGATACATATAGAATTTTTTAGTATAGGTCTGTGTTGTATTGTGTTTCTCAAAAAATAAATAGTATAGGTCAATATAGATAATTGTGTAAGTTAGAATTTTATGTGTATAGGATGTTGAACCAGGAAGATTCCTTCCTCTAACATACATAGAATTCCTTGTGTGGCACACAAATCAGATGCAGAAATAAACCACAAAAGTCCTTCTTGATGTGATACACATTAATAATGTTTTTATTCATCTATATTTTAGGGCATTGCATACCTGTTTCGCTGAAAATTAGCGGAAACGCTACCCTGGGTATAGAGGTTTTCCTATATGCGTACATGATAGTACAAATTGCGGGCGTGCCATCTTGCTAATTAAAACAAGAAATAAAATAAAGACAGACAAAAAAGACAAAGCACCATATACGGGAACACTAGATTTTATTAATCTCATTGCATTGTACAAAAACAAAAAAACTATATCTATTTTGCCTTCTGCGTCACGCTCATGTAGTATCTGACTCAGGAGATTGCATAGTTCACTGATTCCCGACGCTTTCACAAGCATCCGGTTAATTACATCCGTAAGGTCAAGCCTACGGAATACCTTCGATTAAGCTGCGCTGATGGTCGTCGTCATATTTGGATTGCTCATCCATATGCATTGTGATATTTATGAATATAATGTGCGGGTGGCTTTATTTCGCCGATACCCGGTGACGTGTACTATCTCCATGTTGGTATGACCAACAGGATATGTTGATGAAGAGGATGACTTTTGCCTCGTCGGTACCCAGTCATGTAACGCCCTAAATTCATCAAACGCGGACATGTATGTTGCTATCGCCTCGTCGGTACCCAGCAAAGATGTGTCCGTACCCGTCGGATTTAGACATGTAGATAGAGTAGTGACCCGGCCTCGTCGGCACTTGGCCATGATTTCGTCTAGCCTCATCGGCACTAGACGTATCATAAAAATAATATGAAGATGACCTTTGTATCAATCGACACTTGGCCAAGATGTTGATGTAAAAATATCACTTTGCATAATGAACGGTGTTTGTTGAATATATTGACCTTGCTTTCTCGTGAGGGGCAATGTAGATGTGAATATAATTAATCATGCCTCCTCTTGAGGAGCAAGATTAATGTTGATGAATTGACTCATTCGCATTTGACCTTAGCCGCATGCGCTCGTCATGATTTATATATATTGACTCCCTCGTATTTGGCCCTGGCCTCATACACTCGTCATAGTTTGTACAGAGCCGCAGTCGACTACCCTCGTAAAGGAAGCCCCGCGTTCACTCATGTTCTCTTGCCAATAATCCCATCTCATTGGGAAACCAAGATTTCTGGCTTCGTTTCAACGGTAGTACTTTTAGACATGAGGATGGTAGATCGGATAATAGATGCACACACCGTAGAATAATTGCATGTGTGGAGTAACGCGGCGATGAGTTCTCGCTTCCCCCGTTTTACGGCTTTTCTCTGGCTGGGTGCGTGCGTCCAAATTAGGATGTGCTGATACATAGTGATCAAACCTCTTCGTCACTTGATGATGATTTTGTCTAGCCTCGTCAGCACCAGACATGAGGTGGATGACAATTGCCTTGTACATTTGGGATAGACAATTGATGAAGTATGTCTTTTCTCCCTCTTTAGCAATCAATCTTCTTTGTAGGAAATGAAATATTGTACACCGCCGACATAGATGAAACAATCTGGATGGTGCACTTTTGTGAGGATTATAATGTACTCCACATGGACGACGTTGATGAGGCGGTCGCGCCATGGTAGTAAATTATACATGGTCGACGTTGATGAGGCGGTCGTGCTCCACATGGTCGACGTTGATGAGGTGGTCGTTACCATGGTTGTGATAATCCTACACATGGACGACGTTGATGAGGCCGCCGCGCCATAATAGCAAAGATTTATACATAGCCGAAGTTGATGATGCAGTCGTGCCATGTTAGTACAGATTCATACACGGCCGACGTTGATGAGTCGGTCGTGCCATGATTGTAAACTTGTAATGCAATTCACATGGCCAACATTGATGAAGCAGTCGTGCTATGATTATGAAATGGATTCTAGCATCCTAATAGATGATCTAGAATAACTTGCTCTTTTTCATGAAACAAATCAATGAGCGGATCCGATCTTAGAAAATATCTTACCCTGGAGAAACCATATGGATAGGCGCAGCATGGCCTCCGGCATGTCGTCGCGGCTCTGGTGCTAAAAATATCTATATCTTTGCTGGAGGTGTATGAGCATATAAAAATAATTGGTGCAAGCCCTGCCACTCATTGCCGTATTTTTCTCCGCGTAGAGCACCCGGCAGCCTGGCGGCCGTGCGGCCGTGTGCGTGCCTCCCCGGAGGCGAGGGATTGCATGGCCTTATATAGGCGTCGAGGCCACGACGAGCTAGGCTTACAATCAATTAGCTGAAAACACATTGCGCGTTCGTTTAAATCCTCGAAGAGTCTATCCGAACCTGGCTGGCATACCTGATACGATTTGTTTCAGCGAGGCAGTATCCAAACGGATCAAAGCTTGTGCTGCTAGGAATTCACGGGAAGATGAGGCATCAATGCCATGTGGGCCTTTTATTTCTTTCCACCACTTCATGGCCAATCAATCCGGAAAATGGACCTAACTCCACATGAATAAGAATTACTCCCTCCGTTCCAAAATACTTGACTTCCATTTATCTATATGTGGATGTATCTATATACTAAAAGATGTCTAAATGCATCCATGTGTAGACAAATGAAAGTCATCTATTTTGGAACGGAGGGAGTAGTTGGAATTTCTTTGGTACTTTACATGCTTGGCTATCACGTATAATCATTGACGGCCAAAGCAAGTATATTACCAAATAGTATAATTTTTAATAAGGCCCACATGATCAGGTGGCCATGCATACGTCGTAGCAATTTTACATGTACCATCGTAATTAGCACAACACAAGAATTAGCTGCTCTATATGTTACGAATTTTTTGGTACAAAAATCCGTCAAACAATACCTTTTTCCAAAAGTTCATGAATATATCAGAATTGTCAGTTAAATCGGCCCTAAACTAAGTATACATGCTNTCCTTATTATGTCATGTGAGTCGACGAGTATCTCAAGTTAAAGAAATAACAGTGGCCGGCTCAGGTTGACCACGGAGGGGAGTTTGAACGAACGGTTTGCAAGGGCGGTCCGGCAAAACTGCCGCTGTTGGAGCCGCGACTGGGCACAGTTTTTGTGTCGGGCGCCCAGCGCCGATGTGGATGCTCTTATGTGTGTCTGATTTTCTGAATGGAGTGATTGCAAAATTATATTCTTCTGAATTACTTATGTGTGTTCATTCATGGTGATATATGTCATCAACATATTATTTGTAACAGATATATTACTTATATATGTATTCTGGACAAACATATATTTTAATGTATTTAATGAGTACATGTGTGTGCATTCTTGAAATATATGTGATCGATATGTTATTTACACTTAAGTCAACAAAGTACAAGTTCTCAGACCTCTAGGTGTATTTTAAACAAGCTCGTCTATTAGGCCCACACTACTATCCAAGTTGCAAAAGAGCATCCACACTGCCCCCTGCATAGCAGATTTCTGATGACAACACTGTTGAGAACGTGACCAGCCTATAGCATCTTTGACACCAGAGCCTTCCCAAACAAAGAGGCCCTTAACATTGTGGTAGATATGATGGCCATTTTGATTGAACTAGCAACAAGAAATAGTCAAATTGCAGAGTAGTGACACATCTTGTGGATGGTTGACTATTTATCCTACAATATGTCGATGGTATTAAGGTATTTATACAATATGACATTGAAAATACTACAAATCTGAAGTTGATACTTTTCGCGTTCAAGCACATGGAAATTCAGTTTCGTAGTCTTCTCAAGGTCAACTTCAGATTCGTAGACATATGAAATGGAATCTTACATGTTGTCAAAATGATTTCGGTGGTTTTAGTATTCATGATCTTGAAGTTTAAAATATGGTCATCCTTAGTATTGAATCCATGCACTAGCCAACTCAACCAAAATTCTGAACTGGTGTAAAGGGCTATGCAATATATTTCAACACTCCCCCTCACGTCTAGACCATTTTAGTTTTTTCGATGTAGGGTGCATAATCTTTTTTTAA
Source organism: Puccinellia tenuiflora (assembly GCA_012064385.1). NCBI lineage: Eukaryota > Viridiplantae > Streptophyta > Magnoliopsida > Poales > Poaceae > Puccinellia > Puccinellia tenuiflora. The sequence continues at coordinate 313,008 of QRDG01000472.1, forward strand.
AATATTGTGTTGAGAGGGTCTTGAACTTAATTGATACAGCTTAGCTCTGATACTATCTTGCATTCATGCACTAGCCAACTCAACCAACAATCTAAACTGATGGAAAGAGATAGGAAATATAATCTCTTCTTACCGAGGATAGGGATTATCACACTTTGAATATTAAGTTGTCGTCGGCCTGTGCTGAATCGAGATGCTCTATGTTGCCAAGGAAGGATATGTGGCTAGTAAGCATCGCGATAGTAGGGCACGTATACACACCATCGTAAATATTAAGTTTTCTCATACGCCGAACGATATGTTGCTAGTAATCGAAGTGGCTTAAACCTAATACCTGCCTCGTGATGTTGTAAATATTTTTGGCAATTTGATATGCAGCATTGATCCCATGTTTAAAATTCTCATTCACGCGAGAGCGGTTGTACTGATTAGGCCACTATTGCTATGTAGAAATGATACAGTGTTTTAATGGCTTAAAATTACTGTTCAACATTAGAAACACCGCAAGATGTTTACGACGGTGTATATATATGGTTGAAGTATGTGGCCAAAGAAGTCTTATTTTCGGCGCCGGAGTGTGTCTCGCTATCTCCCTTGTGCTAGGTGCCCGTGCCGTGCATGCCAGCCAGCTCTAACCCTAGCTACGTATATATAGAAATCGCACACGGAAAACCTTGAGGTCGGCGGTTGGTGCAAGACAGACCTGGATGCCGCCGGCCGGCGACAGGAGGAGTTGATTTTTAACAGCCCCGTGGCCGCGAGATTTGCAGATTTCTGGCGAAAACGACATGGACGATAAATTTGTTTTTGCAGACAAACATGGAAGACAATTGGAGCCGCGTGCATGCTGCCAACAGGACTTAAAAACGGAGAGATTCCATTCCGTTTTCAGGCTTGCTTTGCCGTTTTCTGCGTGATCGATCCCCGGTCCAGCAGCCACGTACTGGTTTGGTTGTTGCCGAGGGAATAATTGTCGCGAAATCAATTCATGCATTCCCAGGTTGCGTCTTCCGTGATCCACTACACTGTTCGCGGCGAACACTGCCACTGGCGCCCCCTCAAGTTGCAATTGGCCATACGTGCTGCTGGCTATCCACTGACAGTGTATATGTTGCTTGCTTGCTAATATAAGCTGCTGGCTGCCCAAAGCTAGCTGGGAAAAGCAAAGCATTTTTCTGAATCTAGTACTAGAACTTGATTAGGCATGGATCCGCGGCTTGACGAGGAGTCCTACTTCCTGGACGAGCTCATGTCGCTGCGGCGGCCGGAGGAGGTGCCCGCGCCGGAGCCGTGGCAGCCGCAGGCGCCGTACCCGGTCAGCGGCCTAGTGATGAGCGACCTCCTCTTCTACGGCGGCGAGCAAGGCGGCGCCCCCGGGGCGAGGAGCGGCGCCATGGACGTCGCGCCCTACGGAGACCTGCTGACGGCCCCTATGGCGCCGCCGGCCGCGCCTCCCCAGCCGCACCAGGAGTTCAACTTCGACTACTTGAGCGAAGTGTGCAACCCATACAGGGGATTCGTCCCTGGCGTCGTCGACATGGCCGGCCAGGCGCTCGCTCCTCCCCTCCACGATGCCATGGCAGAGGACGACACGAGCGGCGGCGGTAAGCTGCATCACGGTGGTGGGTCCTCGTCCTCCCCGACAATGTTCGTCTTCGGAGGTGGCGCCGGGGAGATGAACGGCATGACCAGAGGCGTCTCCGGCGCACACCCTAGGACAGGCAAGCTGAACAGCGCCGCCCCGTCCAAGAACCTCATGGCCGAGAGGCGGCGGCGGAAGCGGCTCAACGACCGCCTCTCCATGCTCCGATCCATCGTGCCCAAGATTAGCAAGGTACTAACACATTGCCGTACGTGCTTGCTCCTGTGACCTAATTAATTCGTATGTAGTAAGTACTGGTATTAAGTATATATATCAACTCGAATACTCGATGAAATTGTGAATCATGGATCGGAGCATGAACTATAGTTGGTTAATTAACACGCGTGGAATTAATCGATAATTGAACTGCAGATGGATAGGACTTCGATCCTTGGGGACACCATAGACTACTTGAAGGAGCTCACGGAGCGGATTAAAACCCTCGAGGAGGAGATGGGCGCCACGCCGGAGGAGCTGAACCTGCTGAGCACGGCGAGGAATATCTCCAGCGGCAGCAACGAGGAGATGATGCCGATGAGGAGTTCCACCAGGGTACGTTGCGTGTGCAGGCACAGATTGATATATCACAGATATGGCTACTGTGCACTCTACTGTGCGGCTGACCCGATTCTTATCCATGGGGGAACGCGCGCTTGCAGTTTGTCGTCGAGAAGCGAGGAGGAGGCGACGACGGGGGCACGAGCATCGAGATCTGCTGCGCGACAAATCCTGGTGTGCTGCTCTCGACGGTGAGCGCGCTGGAGGTGCTGGGGCTGGAGATCGAGCAGTGCGTCGTCAGCTGCTTCGGTGACTTCGCCATGCAGGCCTCCTGCTCACAAGTAAGCGGTCAATCACGAACATCTGAAGCTCTCCTCTCTGGATAGAATTTTCGTCGATTTCTTGGTTGAATCTATGTTTTCTGCGCCAATTATATTTGATTGTCAATGCATGTATGGTGTGGTACGTAGGAGGAAGGGAAGAGGCAAGTAATAAGCACCGAGGAGATCAAGCAGGCATTGTACAGGAGTGCGGGCTATGGAGGTAGGTGTCTCTAAGCTAGAGATCGAGCCGGTCTGTTCATTAAGCATGCAGAACAAGCTATTTGCATATAGTACTATTGCATGAACTCTTTTGAGGAATATATATCTGCATGATTGAATGTAGAGAGTGTTTATCTTGAATTTTTTTTAAGTTCAGCTGTTGTGTGACCGGATTATTGTGTAATCGTTGGGCGTGTATCTGTGTTAGTGATGTACGTATGGTGTGGAGTATTGGATTTGGGCGACATGCAAAGATACCAATTGTTGCTGTATCAGGTTGCACAATTCTGCACCTTCCTGTTTCTTCTGCAATTTTTGCTGTTTCCAGACAAGAATGACTCGTGAGATTTTGTCCTTTCCTATCATGTGGGCATATATGAACAAACAGTGCTGAAAGATTAGACACCATAGTGGCATATATGAACAAGTACTGAAGAGTAACTGTCAATGTACACTCGATTTCAAGGGGGGGACAGGTGATCCTCTGTTGATGAGGGAGCAGTCTAATTGAAAAGTGGACGAAATAACATTAACACAATATGCATTTTACATCATGACATACTGACATCCCTAGCTATATAAGGGATGGACTCCATATTTCATGTTCTTGTCTGAAACGATAGAACTGAAGATGAGCATCCATGACTGTGCGAAATATACCGACATCTATACTAATATGTAAGTTTGAAAGATATTGAAACTGTAATTCATGTTTTCTCAAAAGAGAAATTGAGTTTCATGTCGAACACTTTAAATATAATAATATATAGGTCAATTTTCCATGTAAGTTCTAGTTCTAGGTATAGATATACATTTGGCCATAGGACAGATACCCACATGCGTTTCACACGATTTAAAAAGTATTTATCATACCAAAGAGCATATACATGTAATATGAAGTATATATGACTATTTTGGTAATATATATACTACTTTGTAGGTAGCATATATAGTATTTCCCATACTACTTTTTAATGTACAAATATGACAATATATAGTGCAAACTACATAATCACTTCATTTTTTTATGTAACTTGATATGAAGTATCTTATATATAGTATATAAACATACTCAAATGGATAAAGTATTACATATACTTCCGTATAATAATATTTGAGATGTGGGTGTAACTATACTCGGGAGTAGAAAGTATTATTTTCCCTTTAGACATATTGCTTTATAAGTGTACTTAAGTTACAATCGGTGCGTGCATGCTACTGGAGCACCCATTTTCTTGATGTTAGTCGCCTAACACAGTTTTAATAGAAGCGCAAAACGACTTTACTAAGTAAAAAAATATTATAACAAGTAAAACAACTAATAGAAAATGATCAACAACAAAAAAACACCGATAATAACTTCAGTGTTGTATGGAGTCGCTATCTCCGACTTTTTATGTTTGTTTTTCATAAACACTTAGTGTAGTTGTGCTAAACTAATATGCACAAATCGATCGTGGTTGTTTCCATAAATAGGTGGAAACGACAAATCTTGCAAGATGGTACAAAAATTCTCCGAGTATAGGTCATACGAGTACTCGACATTAATAGGCTTTTAAACCCATAGACACTGGAGGTTTTATGTAGTAATGGTAGCTTGAGTAAAGTATATTTTAGGGAGAACCAAACATTGCTTTGATCGTTAGTGAGATGATTTTATATCTAGACACTAGCGAAGAAACAATAGATTTAACGACTTGTGTATCTGTATGGCAGATTTTCTCCGAGTGGCCTTTTCTCTCCGTCCCAAAATGTGAGTAGGAACCACTAGTAGGAAATAGCCTACTGATGGCGTGCCAATTTGGCCTGTAGTGTCGCGTTTTTCACACGCCGCTGGTTATGCGTCACTGGTAAAAACTAGCAGCGGCGTGCTCTCTGCGCGCCACTGTTGAAGTGTGTTCCAATGGCGTTCGTGGAGAACACACCACAGGTTGAAGTGCGCTTCAGTGGCCTTCGTGGCGCCACTGTGCAGAGCCCACCGCTGGATGCGCCGTCAGGGAACTCCAGTTTAATATTTCAAAGCTCGAATCTAGCTGAATTTAATAATTTTAAACTTGAAATTTCATCCATTCAACTGTAGAGACAAAAGAGATTCAAGTTGAAAACAAAAAATACATAAATTTGCCTACATAATTAAAGGCCCTATGAAAAGTCTGGTCATATTGTCCGACTAGATCTAGTCGCTTTCCCCGCAGCAGGACATATGGCACAGGGTGCCGTCAAACGCCTTGACGGAGATCACACCTCCCTCTTTGAGCTTGAAGAGGACGAAGTACTCTCGCCGTTGCTGGTGCAGACCGGTAATATGGCTCTAGCCGCACGTGAGGAACACGTGGCCCTCGCCATTGGAGAGCACGTCCACCACGACGGCACTGTTGGGACAACCTATCATTACCGACGTGAAGCTGTGTCCAGTGCGCTGGGCTCCAGGCTTCTCTGCAAACCTATCCGGGAGCTTCATCCGATCCCCCGGTTCAGCTTGGTACAAAGGCACCATGGACTCGAAGCCGTACAGCCGGTAGCGAGCCTCCCGAGGACGAAGGCGGTGAAGGCGATGAAGGTGTTTGTGCAACGGCAGCCGCCCGAGTCTGCGTCCGCGGCTATTTGAAGCCTCCTTCACCGCGTCAAATGGTTCGCGCAGCCGCCCTCGTCCGTGTTTGGCCAACGGCGGCAGCCCACGTCCGTGTCCGCTACCGGTGCGGGCTCCCGCCATGGCGCTCAAGCGCGGTGGATGTGAAAGGGCGGGAATAAGAATTGAGGAGCGCTGCTCCTTAGATTTTATGGCACTAGCGTCTGGCGCCTGCTCTTCGACTTGACGTGGCGTGGGAAGTGGCAGGAGCGTCTCCTCGGTTTCTCTCCTCTCCTCGGCGTGGGCCTGCCAAGTCCGGGACGGCGAAAACTAATGGCACGCATTGAACGCACGCACCACGGCTCGCCTATAAGCACTGACGCGCTAGCTGGACGCGCCACCGACGAAATTTAATTGTGGTGTGTCGTGAAAACCACGCGCCACTGACACTTTTCTCCCGGCTGTTCACGTGGGTCTCACGTACCGGTGGTGTGTCATTCTTATCTACATACCACTAGTAAGCTAGAATCAGTGGCGTGCCCAAAATTGACATGCCACTGACAATTGTTGTGGCGCGCCAAAACAGAGAACGCCACTGCTACTAGTACTACACTAAGAATTTTCCTACTAGTGAACTTTTCAAATCCGTGATTGAGATCCACCCCGTCGTCAAAGAGATACACTAGTCACATGTAGCTTTAATGCACCATGTGCCTTTTCATTGCATCGATGACAGATTTTTGGTTTCCGTTGTTTGCAATGTGCATTTTTCATTGGGGAACCACATATTTCTTTCACAACACAATTACTCAACATATTTAAATAATTCGCAACACGAGCATAAAACACTACATCAACAACAACAATTTCATTCATAATATAGACACCGCCACATAAACATATGTCATATTTACACAATTCCGTCACAATGTCAGCAAATATGCAATGACATGTTCACAACAAAAATAACTCTAAATTTTAACTTGCAAAGGAAGAAAAAATAATACATTTCCTGGTTATGTCATTTCACGTGCAATAAAGGGTGCCTGGCTGCCTGCGATCCCACCATACCCGGCCCATCAATCTTGCCTTAGCTCGGGTTTGTGAGAGCAGAATGTAGACACACAGGGAGGTGTGATCCTTAAAACATCGAACACTACAGATCTTCTCACCACATGAACCAATCAAAATTTTACACTAATAAGAGAACATACAGAATTTGGATATATTGAAATAATAAAGCACTACGCACTAAGGTGGTTATGGTGAAGGAACGAGAGTAGTTGACCATTGCTTGGACATCAACATATGTTTCTGTCACCTACATCATCTAAATCTTGGTGGGAACATATCTTGCCATCGCTGAGTTCCTTAGATTTGTTCAAATCATGCCCTAGGTTACTACCCTAGAGTTACTTAATGGGGTGGAGTAGGTATGACCTTCTTATGATATCCCCGTTTGCATATAAATAATGAACTTATTCAATATATATTATGGTAATAGCGAGTATATTAAATTCAGTACTCCCTCCGATCAAAAATAAGTGTCGCAGTTTTTAACTGGGTTTATATAGTTCAAAACTGTGACACTTATTATGGATCAAATGTATTATATTTTATATGAATAGGTTTAATCACTGAAACCAATGCAAACTATCGCTCGTTCCTGACGGTAGGAATGGAAAGGATGAGTTCTGTAGGGAGTTTTTTTCAAAGGTTACAAAACTTGATATCCGTCGTTGAATGTCCAGACGTCCCAATCACCATCGAGAAGAACACGCGGCATGGTGAAAAGAATCATTTTGTACGGTGTCGTCAAAATAGGTCCATGTTCTGAAAAGACTTCCACCTTGGAAACGAAAAACTAGGATCACTACATGACGTACTTAAGTTGAGAGACCAAATCATGAACGAAGCTGGGAGAGTGATAGAGATAGGATTATCCCTAGACCTCAGATAAAATAATGGACCAAGCTCCTGGCAATATATTTCTTCCTAAGCTCATGTGAGGATAGAGCGGATGGATGGCTGGTCCTCTAGAACTTCCAGAGCCAAGTTCCTTAGGGAGTCTCTTTGATATTTGCCACTAAATTCCCATATATGCCACGCTCATTGAGAAGACCGACACGAGGCCTATGTCACCAATTGGGGGCTTTTAGTGTGAAGTGATGCAGTAGCGGTAGAGTTTACATTGAGTTTGTGACTTGGGTTTTAATATCGAACACAATAGGGCTTTACATGAATCTGAATAAAACTAAGTGTTTTCTATTTTTATGTCCCATTTCGCTTATTACTACTCAAGTTTTGTCCCACACCCTTAGTTCTCCTCATTTTTACCCCACTTCGCTCCACTTGAGTCTCGCAAATGCTCAAAAGGGCATTGTTGTTGGGTCAACCTCGGTGACCGTTATTTGGCTGAGTTCTAACGAGTTGGACGCTTAAAATACTGATAGGTAGGGATGTTTCTGTTTGAATAATATTTCTTTCATGGGAATACTCCTTGCCTCTCTGCTAATTCATGTGTCGGGTGCTTCTCCATTTTTTCCCGCACAGATCGATCGTACGCAGCGGCAGGCCCTATCCATACACTACACAATCGTTTTAAGCACCTCAATAAGCGTTATGTGTTGGAGTTATGGACACTAACCATTATGTTATAGGATAATTTTCTTGTCTAATCAAATACATAAATAAGAATTTATCAGTGTACATGGCCTTACTAATTCTTCTTCTTCTTCAGTATAAAAGTTGTTATTCTATCTACATTTACAATCTTAACTACTAATACTATTGCTAATAGTACAACTACAACTTCTTATGCTTCTTTGAGGGCGATTCCACGTCATCGTCGTCGTTCCTATCCTCGCCGTCTTCCTCATCATTCTCCTCCTCCACCATCTCTATCTCCGTGTGGTCCTCCTGCTCATCCTCCTCCTTCGAGTCCTTATCACGGGGTCATCGTCATGGTCGCTTAGAGACGATGTTCGGAGTCTGAGGGATCTCCTTCATACCAGGGATGAAATCCTCCTGGTCTTCTACGCTAGTGTCATTTCTAGGGGACTCCTGCCACCAGCGGCCGGCCATTATTGTGGAGAGAGAACAGCTCGATAGAATGAGAGAGAACTTTGAGAGAGAACGAGAGGGAACTTTGGATTCATCAATGGCAATGGGGTCTTTTTGTTGCACAGTACATTGGTTTATTCGGTGGAACAATTAATCGCAGTGAGGAGATCGAGAGCACATTGAAACCGTCTGTGAAAGTAGAAGAGACTGGGCATTGAAACCGCCTCGGTATTTTGCAAAATCTACGTTTTGACAAGACAGGACATGAACCGCTTATTCGTCGTGTCATCATGACACGTCAAAACCATCTTGAACGTGAACTACAGGAAAACGTACAACTACAATGTTCGTTGTGTCATCTAGATATGTCACAACCATCTTGGACGTGTGTTGTACATCTGTCTAACAGTTAACGTGCATTGACGGTTTAGTTAGTGTACTCCTAAAAATCGGATAGAATGGTATGATCCATCTAGACATGTCACAACTATCTTGCACGCAAACTGACACGATAATTGGTGTTTGCATGCATACGAGCATTCGGGCACTAGTAGAAAAAGGGCCTTTGGTCCCGGGCCGTAAGGGCCTTTAGTCTCGGTTGTGCAACTGGGACTGTGCAATCGGGACTAAAGGCCCCCCATTTAGTCCCGGTTGTGTTACGAACCGGGACTAAAGGTGCTCCACGTGGCCACTGTCGAGCGTCCGGGCTGGAGGACCTAAAGACCAATTTTTTCGAATATTTTTTTTGAATTTTTTCGATTTGTTTTTGAATTTTTTTCAATATTTCGAATCTTTGAATTATTTGTCAGTTTAATCTCGAATCACCCCTAATCTCAAGATCTCGAATCACCCCTAATCTCAAGTCAAAGTGCAACTCGTGGTCAAACTTCCCGGTAGGTCACCTATCCTCACACTACTCCACCCCAGCACGCTTAACTTTTGAGTTCCTTCCCAATTAGCTTCCAAGATTACACTGATAACATCTTGATAATACTATGTTATCAATCTTATTATCCCCTAGTCTTTGAAGTCACATAATATTATTTTTTGAATTCAAAATCTATATTAACATAAACAACAACGATTATGTAATAATAATCTTTATGCAGAAATCAATTATTAATTCCAAAAAAATTGAATTTCCGGCAAAAACTTAAATCTTCCTGCTTTCATAGTTCCCTTTGGAATTTTGAAAATCTAAAAAAATCCCAAACGGCCTTTGGATGTCTCGAGCGGATTCAGATTATAAATATTTTTAATAGAAATTCATATAAATTCATAAAATTCAAATAAATCACTATAAATGTGTGGATTATAAATATTACCCTATTTTTATATAAATTCATATAAATCCTAATATATAAATATTACCCTATTTTTTATATATGGATTTATTTTGTATTTACATGATTTATATTAAAAAAGTTTATTATATAAAAATGGATTTATATGAATCTATATAAAAATAGGGTAATATTCATATATTAGGATTTATATGAATTTATATAAGAAATAGGGTAATATTTATATATTAGGATTTATATGAATTTATGTAAAAAATAGGTAATATATTTATATATGATGATATATTTCGCGCTAAATTTTTTGATATATTACATAATTTTTTCCGAGTTCATACGTAAAGTAAAAGTTGTTGCCATTTTACCGAGAAATCAACTTTTTTTGCGAAAAAAATCAAAATTCAAAGTTTTCAATTTTCCCAAAAAGTAGGTTGCGTGAGGTACATACATGTCAAAGGATTTTAAAATTTGAAGTTTTTACCATTTTCGTTTATTCGTTTTGGACTTTTTTTTTGCGTGGGGACGATTAAAATTCTGATTTTTTCCCCAAAAACCTGTAGTCCGGGTTGGTGGCTCCAACCAGGACTAAAGGTCTATCTTTAGTCCCGGTTGGAGATACAAACCGGGACTAAAGGTGCCGCAACCTTTAGTCCCTGGTACCGGGACTAAAGATCCTGTTTGAACCGGGACTAAAGCTGGCCGGCCACACTAGGCGTTTAAACCGGGACTAATGTTACATTAGTCCCGGGTCCAAACACAGCCAGGACTAAAGCTCCGGACGGAAGGCCTTTTTTCTACTAGTGGGGTCATGCCACCGAGCGCACTCTGGACGTGAACTAGCACGTACAGTACACACTCTGGACGCGAACTGACATGAGAATGATGGGTTTATTATTATTCACTAAAACTAGTACACTAAAAAGTAAGCCTCACACAAATTTTCCATTTGTTTTAATTTTTCCTCAATTTATGTGATTTTTCTCATAATAGGGTCAAAATTGTGAGCCTTGCCATTCATAGCTAGATGGTGAATTTTCCAACTTTTTGAGTGATATTGCGTAGAATCATGCTAGAGTATTTATTATTATTATTTATCTCTAATTGTATGGTCAAACTATAACATACTTGTCTTTCATATTTGAATCAGCTTCGATAAATCTTATTAAAGTTTTTAATGAGTGGAATATAGCTAAAAAGGTTTAAAAGAATCAATATATCCATGGATTGTGCCTCCAATATGATATACTTTATGTAAAAAAATTGAAATTCCAATTTCCTATCTTATTTGTGGTACTTGTTCACAAAAAAATGACATATTTGGCCCTAAAATGTGGAAAAACATCTAAAATATTTTGGGATCGTTATATTGTTAAACCACATGCTTGTGCCAATTTTAGTCATGACAGCAATAACTTAGCGAATTAAGTCTAAATTCTAACTTGCACTTTCTTTTCTCCATCCACAATGTCGATTGTTCAATTTTTTTAGGCTCATCTACTGAAAGAAACACAAATTCCTTCCATGTTTTGCAAACCAAACTCGATAAAAGAAACCCCGATGAATTGACGACTATGTTCATATGTCGAATCAAGCTCGATGATGTAAATGAAATGCTAAATTTAGTTACTATTCAATTTGTTGAGATTATGTAAAAAAAATTATAAACCTAGCAGTTGATGTATTATTTTGTTATTTTGTACAGATCAATTATTTATTATAGTCGAGTTGCATGTTTATTCACATTGGCTCTGAGTTTTTGACAAAGATAACTCCTTGATAGTGCTGGTTGTAAATGTGTCTTATAGTATCAGACTAATTAGTTAGCCCGGTAATAGACCTTTATTTGTCGGGCAACTATCGCCCTCTCATGGACATCAAGTGGGTCAAATTAAATCGGACCAGGCACCTTACATAACAGTGATGGGCCCATAGTTATACTAGAAAAAATCGAGCCAAACATTTTTCGTGAGTAGTAATAGGACATAATTAGTTCTGACGCGCACATTTTCTAAAAATAAAAATGAGCCAACCCACTTAATCTAAACAGAAATTAGTTGGACTCTATGTTTTACGGAAAACTGGTCGACACACTAAAATTAAAAGGCTGACCCATGTGACATTATGATACGTGTCAAACGTATCTATAATTTTTGATTGATCCATACTTATTTATTATCACCGTCACATGTTTTTACTATCTTATTATATTATTTTGAGGCACTTTATTGAACTAACCTATTGACAAGATGACCAGTATCAGTTCCCTATATTCTGTTGTTTTGTATTTCAGAAAATTCTCTTTAGGAAAACTCCTCGGAATTGCACCAAAATTTACGAGAATTATTTTTACGCCAAGACGAAGACGGAGTCCAAAGGGCAGCCTCAGGGGACTACCCTAGGCCAGGGGCGGCCTGTGGCGCGGCCTTGGGCTCACCTACGGGTGGGACCCGCCCCTGCCCGTGGTGGGTCCCCTCGGACCCCTCCGACGCTTATAAAATCTATTCAACCCTAAAAAAGTTGGGACGGCCATTATTTTCCACGAAATCGTCCCGAAGCCGCTGCCATCTCGAAACCCAATTCGGCGTAATTCTGAAGCTGATCCCGGCACCCTGTCGGAGGGAGATCGATCCCGGAGGGCTCTTCCTCGCCATGCCTTCCACCGGGATGATGTGTGAGTAGTTCCACCTTTGACTACGGGTCCATGGTAGTAGCTAGATGGTTGTATCTCTCCCTTGTGCCTCGTTGTTTATGATCTTGTGAGCTGCCTAACATGTTCAAGATCGATTATTCAAATGCTATATGATGTGTTTGCTGGGATCCGATGGATTATGAAGTTACGATCAGATTGTTCATGGTTCTTATATGTTAATTTATGTTCTTGCAGGCTCTTCGATGTGCGTAGTTACTTTGGCCGAGTGATTGTTTGTATCCCCAAGAGAGAGTATTTATGCTAGATGGTAGGTTCATGCCCCCTTTTGTGCCAGCGCTCGAGTGATAGAAACGTGCAAATGCCGAGGGTGTGATGTTGCTAATAAGGGTAAAACAGCAGTGTTTATGTATTCGCGATTATAAATATTTCTTACATCATGCACTTAATGCAATTGTCTGTTGCTTGCAACTTAATACAGATGGGTGATAGGCTGGATAGCGATCCCTAGGTGGACTTTTTAGACAAAGATGCTGTTGGATCAACGGTCTTTGCTATTTGTTGTGATGCCTACATGAATATTACCATGAACTCTTTGATTTGGATAGATTAATTTTGTGTCATAATCTTATCAATTGTCTAGCTGTAATTTGTTACCCATCATATGAGTATTTTATATTATGAAGAGACACCACTAGTGAACCCATGGCCCCCGGTCCATATTTTTCCATTGATTACAACACCGTTTACTTGCTTCTCATAATCACTTTCTCGTTGGTCTGTTTCCATATTTCATCCACTTCACCGTACGTTTTAACCGCTTTGTTTTCAGCAGACCAGGAAGATTGACAACCTTTCTGCTGTTGGGGCGAAGTAATTGTTTGAGTATGTGCAGGTCCATGTTCATTGACGGTTAAGCGCCAAAGATCGTCGACCACTACAAGAAATGTGTTGATTTATGACTTTCTCATAATGACCCTCAAAGAATTGGTCATAGATCTATGACCATTTCGAATTAATTGGTCATAGGCTGTTTTGCAGGGTCCAGACCCAAAAAGATAATGACCAATTTGGTCAGAAAGGTCATAGTTTCATTACACGAGTTGGTCATAACGCTGACATCACTAGCCTGACACATGGGACCCACCACCACTTGACGAGCAGGACCCACCGCATACTAACACGTGGCCACCAAGTGACAAGTGGGAGCTGCCACTTGGTTCCAAGTGTACGACCACGTTGACACGTGGGACCCGGCCGCCACCACCTGCCGAGCAGGACCCATCGCGTACTGACACGTGGCTACCAACTGATATGTGGGACCCACCATCGAGCTGCATACAGGACTCAACTACCATACGGACCCCACTGCCACACGGGACCCGCCTTTGACATGCGGGACCAACCACGTATTGTCAAATGGGACCCACCACATGGCTCAACGGTACAAGTAAACTGTAAAATCTAGATCTGTTTTTTTAGTGTGGAAATTAGCTTTTTATCTACCTAAGTAGTGACCCATTATTTTTCACTAAAGTAAGGTAAGAAAACTAAACTAAAAAACACTAATTTGGGCCGGAGCCCCTGAGAAGTGGATGGAGGCCCATTCGTTTCTAGGTCACGGGAGCACGCCCCTTATAACCAGTCGCCTAGCACCGACGCCCCCAGCTCTCTTTTCTCCCCCTTCTCCTCGCCCCGGGGTTGCTCCCGCCGCCGCTTGCCTTGCCGCTGCCAGCCGCCCCTCGTAGCCGGCACAGCTCCGCCCCGTTATACTCCACTGATTCCCGCCTCCACGACGCATCCTCGCTCTCGGGTGCGCGCCCACGGCCATCCCAAGATCTAGATCGAGACTCCTATGAGGCCACGACCTCCTCCTCCATTCCCCCACTCTCTGCACCCACCACTTGCCGACGGAAACAAGCTGCAGCCCTAAACTATGCTCTCTCCTATGGCATCGGCGTCGACGGTAGCAGCAGTCCAGGTGAGCGCCTCTCTCCGCGTCCATCCCCGATCTGCATCTTGGTATTCACCGGCTGTGTTCGTTTTGTAGGAGGATGTGGCGACGCCTCCTCCCCGGAAAATGGAGGTCACCGGCTCCTCTTCCCGCCCACCTAGCAACAGGATCCGCTCCTTCCCGACAAGGCCGACGCTCCTCTCCGACCACCTGCGTCCCCACCCTGCCTCTTCGGTGCCAGTGACGCGGCGGGATCTGCCGGCCTCCAGCGACCATGGCGTGTACGTACGGCGACGGCAAGCCCTCCTTCCCCGAGCTCAATCCCCTCCAGCGTGCTCGCCGCCGCTGCTGCCCAGTTAGACTCCTTGCCCCCCCCCTCTACCGAATCCATCTCGCAGGCCTAGCCGTGTGCAATTACCATCTTGTGTTGCTCTTGCTGTGTTAGGTTTCATGTCCAGAACCCTGATTGTGCATCCCTTCTACTCTAAAAATCATGTGGTTTTGATAATATTATTGCTGATTCATGTTACACTCACCTAGATTCACGCAACACAGCCCCCGGATTAGTTCCTCAATGACCACGATAATCACCCACAAGGTTCGAATCCAGTAACTTCTCCCTCCCCCTCTCTCTCCCCTCTCTTTCTCTCTCTCACACACAGTGTCTACCACTGCCAGGTACGGAGGACAGCAACGCCTTCCAAGAGTGAAGATGGACATGTTCGTGGAGGAGAGCGGCTTGCTGAAAATCACGCTCTTCTCCACCTCTTTCCACATGGACATAGACATAGCTAAGAAACTCTCATTCTCTTCCCCTGCAGTATTTGTATTTTCCTAAGTAGGAAGGAACATAATCTAGTCATTCACAAATCACAGCTAGGGCAAACCGTGTGTCATTTGTAGGTGCTTGACATAATACGTATGTTTTGATTCCTTGGAAGCATCCGTACTTATTGCTCCTGATATGCATGCTAATCGTGTATAGTTACAATTTGGGAAATTTTGTTGCCCCCATAAAATTGGTACATGCAGTCTAACTAGAGCATCTGGATGGATGTATTTTTCTGCTGTTTGTGGGCATCAAGATGTTTGAAATGCTGCTGCTTAGTGCTGACTGTGCACCATGGTTTGTATTAATGTGATATCAAGATTTTGTATCAATCTTTAGTCTGAATATCTTCCTATCTGATGTCGAACCTATGGTCTCAATATCATTCTGGTTAAATAACTACTACAATTGGTACTACTGCTTTTTTCATATCCACTAATTGTAGTTCCCTCAACTTGACTAGTTTCCTAGAATATCTCTATTCATATGATCCTTGGTTCTATATAAAAGTAGAATCATTAATTGCTAATTTAATGCTCCAGCATTGTTAATCCCCTTCATGCTTGCTAACCCCACCTCGCTCGCTTGTTCTCACAGACCCGATGATGCCATGATACTCACCTCGTTGGAGCGTATCAACCCCGTCCATGGCACCACATTCTCAGTCCCGAGGTCACTATGGCATGCCTTCTCTGGATTACATAACTCTTCGGTGAATCCCATTCTTTTCTTTTGTTACTTGGTTGATGGGCCTGATGCCATGACATATATTATTGTGTTGATTCCCTATGTGATGTAGAATCTACGGTATTTCTTTTTAAATCAGTTGTAATTGATTATAATTTGTGTAAAATTAGTGAAGAACATATGTGAAAGAACAAATGATGTCCCGGATGTCGCCTAGAGGGGGGGTGAATAGGCGATTAACACTTTTTCTAATTAGGGGCTTGATAATTGCGGAATAAAACTATGTGTTTAAATTAACAAGCCAACAACCTAATTACTAGGCTCACCTATGTGCACCAACAACTTATGCTAAGCAATATAACGACAAGGTGATAGCAAGAAATGAACTTCAAGCACGAAGGCTATCACAATGTAAATTGCATAAGTAAAAGCTCGGGTAAAGAAATAACCGAGGCACGCAGAGACGAGGATGTATTCCCGAGTTCCTCCTTGTTAAGGGAGTACGTCTCGTTGGAGGGGTGTGAGCTCGCCACAAAAGGCCTACTCAAGATGCCACAAAGGCCTCACCCTATTCTCCGATGAACCGCACCCAAGGGTTTGGTTCACCTTCCACTATCGGAATCCTTCGAGGCAGAATCCGGAGCCTTTACAACTTTTGGGGCACACACCCACAACCCAATTGGGGGCTCCCAAATCTTCCCGAAGCTTCACAAGTCGAAGTCTTCATGGCACCACCACCGTCTAGGGTACACAATGCACCCAAGAGGCACAAGCTCTTGGGAACACAATGCACCCAAGAGTAACAAGCTTCTCAACTTCGATCTTCACGAGAGAAACCCGATGCAACAAATGCAAGAGGCGAGAACACAATAAGTGGTCAAATCCTTCACTCTCAAATTCCAACCAAGCAACAAATGCTTTGGGGGGAATATGAGAGGAAGAACAGAGGGATGAACACAAAGCAACCCCCAAATCTAGATCCACTAGGTTCGCCTCACTTAGAGGAGATTTTGATTGGTGGAATGGTAGATCTAGATCTCCTCTCTTGAATCCCTAAGTTTGGGCAAGAATCATTGGAGGGATTGAGAGGAATCAAGCTCACAAGGTTAGAAGCAATGGAGGAGAGAGGAAAGCAAGTGAGCTCAATATGTTCAAAAAGGTTGGGGAACCAAAGGGGAAGAAAACCTCCTTAAAAAGGTAGCCCAGAAAAACTGGCCGTTGGGCACAGATTCCCGCAGGACCGGTAGTACCGGCCCAAGGGGCGGTACTACCACCCCACGCAAACCTGCCCCCAACGGCTCTCTTCAGAAATGAAAACCCGCCGGATCGGTAGTACCGGCCCAAAGGGCGGTACTTCCGGCCCACCCAAAAACAGCCTACCAACTGCTAGAGAAGAACACCCGCAAGGCCGGTAGTACCGGGAAATGGACCGGTAGAACGATTGATCCGGTACTACTGGAACCACTTCCGGGCGAACTTCCGGTTAAAAAATCGAAAGGCCAGAACCGAAAGAAATAGGCAGAAGAAGCCCCGGAAGTGAACCCGGCACTGGCCACCGGTACTTCCGTAAAGAGGCCCGGTACTTCCGGTAATAACGGTAGTACCGGAACAAGTTCCGGTGCCACTTCCGCTCGGTAACAGAACCAAATTTCCATAAGCGGAAGTGGACGCCGGAAGTTGCTCCGGAACATGCCAGCGGTAGTTCCGCTCGAGGGGCCGGTAGTACCGGCAAAGAAAACAGCAGAACACCCGAAAATTGAAAACGCGATAACTTCCCCCACGAACTCCGTTTTCGATAATCTTTGACTCGTTGGAATCGTCACAACGAGCACAACAAGAATATGCAGAGAAACATCATAGTCCACCAAGATTTGATAAAAACAAATGGGGAAAGGTTAAACGCTCCTTTTTGAAAACCGGGAGAGCTGAAACTTTTGCAATTGAAGTCCGAAAGAAGTGAAACCAATTTTGTTGGAAACAGGACGACAAATGCTACCTTTAAAAATGGCAAACAAGCAATGGAGATTTTGCAAATAAATGGAAGAGATAAATCTTCCGCACGGATGAAGCGGCAAAATCTCCAATACCGAAACCGCAATAGGGGACGCATATGAAAACCGTTTTCGGTGAACTTAGCCTTGTCATGACAAGCACGACAAGCACCAAGACCACACCACGATAAGAGACAAATAAGAACCAATAAAGATGATTGCATGGATGCAAAGGTTTGTGCTCTCTACGACGATATGATCACGATACTCGGTCGAGAGCCCCTCTTGATAGTACGGCTATCTATCCTATAACCCGGTCTCTCACTAAACAACATGAGACCGGTAAAATAACCCTATCAAGATCATACCTTTGCCTTGCGCATTCATCCACTTGAGGTCGATGAAGACGAACTTCATCTCCCCAAGATGCACCACCTTTCTTGATTGTGCTTCGCTTGGTGAAGAAACACATGACGCTCCCATACACCAAGGTGGGGAAAGCACTCTTCGTCATATCTTCACTTGGACTTGAGTGTTGATCAACACGCACTTAGCCTTGACCAACACATACTTTTCTTCCCTTATCCTTGACTCCAACAAATGGAGATCAAGCAACTCAAATGGACACACCTATAAACATAGCTCAATGCAAACATTAGTCTATAGAGATTGTCATTAATTACCAAAACCATGCATGGGGGCAACCATGCACTTTCAATATGTACTGTTATCTTAGCTTGTTCATGCGTGCTCAATGAACCATATGAGATTGAATCATTTTCTGCGTTCAAGAACATCTGGAACCATTAATGATTTGAATCATAGCCTCAATATTTATATATTGCTTTGTTGTCATGTCATTGCAACAAATGATACAAGGTTGCACTTCTTAGCATTAATACTAAGTTAAATGTCACACTGAATCTATATTTTTTAGATTATTTGACTAATGTTCTTTGTCATCTGATGAAGCCATAGTACATATAGTCGAAGTGAGCGAAATAATATGATAGCATGATTCTTTCCAGGATTACATGCTACAAATATCCCTTTTCAATCTTAAATGTGGTGAACAAATGCATTGAAAGAAGTAAAAACGTTTGTGATCTGTCCAATGTACACTTGTATTCATCTTAGATAATTGATCCCTGCATGTTTTTCTGTAGATATGACAAATCAGTGGCATTGAAAGAAAGTAAACATCCGTGACATGTACATTTTGGATTACATGCTTTTGTAGTTAGTAGTTGTTAAGCCTCATCTAACTATGTCATACGTCAGCACTGTTGTTACTCTTTTCCTGTTTTGCTACTAGGATATTACTATAGTTAAATGTGGAACATATTATGATTCTTAATTGATTAATTCCATTTGGCAACTGCAAGACCAATAGAAGTGCTGAACTTTGCTCCTCTGGACAAGGCCATTCGGGTAATGTAATGTACTCGAACCATGATGCTTACCTGTGTGATATCGCGCATCAACCCTGTGCCATAACATATTATTGTGCCTGTGATGTGGAATCTATGGAATAAATTTATATTAGGATCTGGTATAGTCTCTCTGATGTTACTTTACGGTCATCGGCTCACTGGTGTGCATGTTGTACTGGTAGATTTAATGCTATTTCACCTATTCAACTATGCTTTAGTTTATGCTGTTTGACAATGTATGTGCATCCTGCTCATCAGTTGTAGATCCCATGTTATTTGCAATCATCTACCACTATTAGTATTTATCCATTGTTGAACTGTAACTCTTTACTTAAATATGTGGCAGTTCCAATTTTTATGGGAGCTTGAGGAATAAGAAAGTTGAAGTGCGAAGCCGTGAAGCCCTGCTCAGCCAAGAGTAGCATATTATCTATTGTTAATTGAAGGCATATCTGGGTTGTAATCGAATTTGATTGAATGATTTAGTGTTTCTTGGATGATTTTCATGTTTTCTGTTCTATTTGAAATATTAGATTATGTATGTGATTTGAAAATGTGTGAAATGGAAATCTGACCAGTGGGACCCACTTTCAGAAAAATCTGACGAAATTTGAACTTTCTGATGTGTGGGGTATAATTATGAGATGAAAATGAATAGTGGGACCCATCTGGTAAGTGGGACCAGCTTCAAAATATAATGGCCGAAAATAGAAAATCAAAAGACTAAAGGCTACGGCCCAGAAATAAAAATGCTGAAATGTTGGGCTCGGCCCATGTAACCGACCAAAATTGTCAAGGAAAAACATATAATAAAAAGGCTGAATTGTTGGGCTTGGCCCAGGTAAAGAAACAAACTGGATCGGGCTGATTCTGATCGACGACCATTTCATTTGGTCACAATTTTGCCACGTAGGATTGTCCACGTAGGATTTGACGTGTCCACGGCTGGCAGCGTATGACCAAATATTTTGGTCATAGATTTTATGACCCTCTAATTGGTCATAGACGGTTATGACCATTCCAATCAAAAGGTCATGATCGATGGTTTCAGTCGCTCGGTATGTGACCATCGGTTTTTGGTCACAAAGGGGTCATGAAGGGAAATTTGTGACCTTCTAGTGACCAAAATGGAGGGTCACCAGTCAGCATATTTCTTGTAGTGGACGGGCACCTCATTGTTGATTTCAAAGTCCTACTGGTTCGATTAAACCTTGGTTCTTCACTGAGGGAAAACTGCTACTTGCTACATCCAGACCTTCGCTTGGGGTAACACCAACGCTATCATCATCGCCAATCACATTACTGAGTCGGCCCGCTTAATATGAATGTGCCAGCACGTTAAACTTAAAAAGTTGGCCTACTTAATTAACTAAAATGGGTCAGCCTGATTAACCTTGATGGGCCAACCTGCTTAAACTTAATAAGCCCGTCTACTTAAGTTTAACATGTCGTACCATGTCTTATAATTGTGACAGAATAGATGACGGCGTACATGACAATGAACTTAACACCATTTGCCACATGTATTTTTATGTAGATGTTGATGTGGCAAAGACTACAACTCGATGAGATGTCGGAGTTGTGTGTAGGTTATTGCAGGGTGCTTACCTTGGTGCATCTGCAGTGGCTTCCGAAGGAATCACCCATCTAGTTTGCTTGGAGGAGATGGCATGTCGAGAAGCGATGGACCTTGCTACTGATCTTCAGTTGGGACCAATTCGAATTGCAACTGATTGTTTAGAGTTGGTCAAGGGAATTCAGAATCAAAATATGGGGGTTTTGGGGAGTATTTTGCGTGAGATCAAGTTTGAAGTTCATCAAAGAGGGAATACTTTTTTCAGTCATGATAAACGAGATTCTAATAGAGAAGCACATGCGCTAGCAAGGTTGGCATCGTCCCTGCCGGCAGGGCGACATGTGTGGCTACTAGAGCCACCTGAAGGTCTGAACTTTCCTGTAACTTTTGAAACCATTTGAATAAAGTCAGGAAGGTGTTCTAGAAATACATGTCCGTTATGTTCATCCACGGAAGTTTTTCCATTGTTGATGTGCAGCCATCTACCACAGTTTTCTTTTTAGCCGTTGTAGTTTGATCTACCATGCTGCTACAACCATGGTTCAATTTTCGTAGAAAAAATCCATGGACGACAAAAAAATAGACCCTTTTAGCACGAGAACTGGCAAGGCCCATTTTTCTCTTAGTGTGACCCTATTTATTCTCCTCGTCACATTTAACTTCAGCCATACGTTCATGCGCATCCCTCCCATTTTCATAACTAGCCATGCATCTTTCCACCAACTAGATGATACCCCACGCGCGGTAGTGGGAAATGTTTGTAAAAGTAGTTTAGTTACAATTAAATCAACTACAAATGACTTGTTCAGTATAAGACCCTTAATGATGATTACACAAAGATTTGTGGTCAAAATAGTGCAAGTCAAAATATATAATGAGACGTTGACAGAGTGTTGTATAAGGTAAAAGCTACTAATTTCCTTTCTATCTACTCAGTTGTACATCAATACTAACATAATTTCAGTTGGTCTTTTCTTTGTAGTTTCCAACCTTTAAAGTCCATATGCTACGTCAAACCGAAAGTTACCTGCAAGGGTAAAAAATAATTTTAAAGATGAACTGAATGGGCCTCTGCTGAAGCACATAACAGTACGAAGTCGCACATTAGCGTCACCAAGATTTTTATATGGTAGTTCTCTTTTCCTTGATGAGACGGAAAAAACGATTAAAGCAAATAAATTGTAGATGGAGAAATCAGTCTATGTAGGCCTTTAGCCATGCTACACTTAATACTATGAAAAATACAAAAATAGCAAGATATGGCATGGAATTTATTCTTCATCCCAAGCTACTCCACATTGAAATATAAACCCCATAGCAGCTTGTAATTAATTGTCAAATAAACTGAGGGGGAAGTACCAACAATTACATATATTCATGGCATAGCAATCCGTAATGTACTTGTGATATTGCGCTAGTGTAGTTAGGGAAAAGAAGTAAGCAGGAGAGAACCTATGCCGTAGGAAGAACCAACAAACCTAAAGCAAAAATATAATCCTGTAAATTACCTCATTTTTTCAATTATCCTTTCCAAAATATAAATTCCGATAAGAAAAAGATCTTTGGTATTCGCCACCACACTAAGCTAGTGCCTGAAATAGCAGCCGATTAATTATATAATTTACACTTTATTATCTTCTACAATATAGTAAACCCATCAAAATATTATCAACTGAGAACGGTAAAGAATAACTGGAACAGAACAATACAAAATATTGCTGAACAGAATGTCCAAAATTAAACATGTGTTATTTAGTGCGCTTGAGAGCAAACCACCGTGACTAAGCAGTGTCGGCTTGGAGGTTGCTTTCTCGGATATATGAGGTGGGGAGAAACTCAGCACGGCGGACGCGTGCCCGAGCAGCTCATCCATGCATGAAACTGCATTGGCCGCCAATCGGCTCATTTTTCTTGCAAAAAAGGCACCAACGACCCATCTTCCTCCGCCGAGCGCACAGCGAGGACCAAGGGAGCCTGGGGGACTGCGGGGAAAGCAGAGAGAGGTGTCGAGGAGAACGCGACGTTGACATGTACCGTACCAAGGGACGCAGCGCTGCCATGGAATTGGTGGATTTTTGCAGCAGCTTGATCAGCAGGGGCAGTGTTGTCCTTGGCCTAAGAGGTGATGAGCAAGATCTCCAACGCTTCATGCATGACAACATGAGCAAGAACTATGCACTACAGGAACGGATGGCTATGCCAACGGTCTTTTGCCGTTGGTACAGGCTAATTTGCTGTCGGCATAGCTTATGCCGACGATGGCCGTCGGCGTATTGCCCCGTAGGCATAGGGCATTTTGCCGTCGGCATAGAGAAAGGCCGTCGGCGTAGATTCCGTCGGCATTTTGTTTTTTAAAATTATTTTTTCCAAATAAAAAAATCAACTTTTTTTCAAATTATTTGTTTCAACTTTTTTTTCTCAAATTTCAAATTTTCTAACTTTTTTTTCAAATTTCGAATTTTCCACTTAGCCACACACTTAATCTCAGGTCAAAGTACTAACCTTAGTCAAACTTACTGTTCGGTCACTCATTCTCATATTGCTCCAGCCCAAGCATGCTTAACTTCTGAGTTCCTTCCAAATTAGCTTCCAGATGAGATGTTAGAACTTACTGATATCAGTATCTTATCAACCATATTAACCCATGGGTCATGATGTTACACTTTTTATTGTTTAAATTTTGAAAATTTATTTGAATAATTAACAATGATTATGTAATAATATTTTTTAAATAAATAACAATAAAATTTATTTTACCTTATTTTCTCCTTTTACATTAGTATGGAATAATTAATATCTTTAAATCCATAAATCGAAATTTAACAAATAAAATGTCTAAATCGATTAGAAAAATGAGAGGAATCCAAATATGACATCCATATCATCGTTTTCATCATGTATATGACTTTTTGTAACATATTTTTGGTACTTGCTTAATAAAAAAGTCGTTTTGACACTTAAAAATGAAAAAAAATGATATTTAGAAAAATATTTTAAACAATAATTTTGGGCAACAATGTTTGCCATACCAAGACACACTTATGTGTCAAATATGGGCACATTATCACAAACTATGGCACGGGGATGATCATATCTACGTCATTTGACTTGAAACTTATACATGTTTATAGATGATTGATATTTTTGTGAAGAAGTTTTTTGGTAAATTTGTCAAACTCATGTTTATCATTTTTACAAGCAACTAGTACACATAAAAGGAGTCCATGCCAAAGGATTTAATTTTTTGAGTATTTTTTCACTTTCTTTTATTCTTTTCAAAAAAAGGTCAAAATGGCCGTCGTGCCTGTTCATCCAAAGGGGTCTCATTTTTCAAAACTATCGATGGTTCTGTGATATAACCACTACTGGTGCATCTTAAAATGATTTTTGTAAAATTTTCAAAGTAAACTATCACACACTTGTAGTTCAAAATTGAATTACTTTCGAAAAATAGGCATAAAGTCATTTAAATAGGAGAAATGAGGTAGAAACCGAGAAAATTGCTAATATTGCCGGATTATCGATAAAATATGGCCTACTTTGTGCGAAAATTGTATGGGTGCCATTTTGCACCATATTTGTCGTACGTGCTACACAAAAATGTCATTTTTGACAATAAAAAAATAAAAAAATGATATTTATAAACGTAATTTGAAAAAAATCAGTTCTGCAACTTTGTTTGTCATAACCAGACACGCCTATGTGTCAAATATGGACACATTATCACAAACTATGGCACGGGGATGATCATATCTACGTCATTTGACTCGAAACTTATACATGTTTATAGATGATTGATATTTTTTGTGAAGAAGTTTTTTGGTAACTTTCTCAAAACTTAGGTTTATCATTTTTGCTAGCAACTAGTATACATAAAAGGAGTCCATGCCAAAGGATTTAATTTTTTGAGTATTTTTCACTTTCTTTTATTTTGTTCAAAAAAGGTCAAAATGGCCGTCATGCCTGTTCATCCAAAGGGGTCTCATTTTTCAAAACTATCGATGGTTCTGTGATATAAACACTACCGGTGCATCTTAAAATGATTTTTGTAAAATTTTCAGAGCAAACTATCACACACTTGTAGTTCACAAAAAATGTCATTTTTGACAATTTAAAAATAAAAATGATATTTATAAACGTAATTTGAAAAAAATCAGTTCTGCAACATTGTTTGTCATAACAAGACACACCTATGTATCAAATATGGGCACATTATCACAAACTATGACACGGGGATGATCATATCTACGTCATTTGACTCGAAACTTATACATGTCTATAGATGATTGACCTTTTTGTGAAGAACTTTGCCATAATTTGTGATAAAAGTGTCCATTTTTGACACATAGGTGCGTCTTGGTATGGCAAACATTGGTGCGAAAAACAATTTTTAAAATATTATTATAAATATATCATTTTCTATTTTTAAGTGCCAAAAGTGACTTTTTTTATTAAGCAAGTACCAAAAATATGTTGCAAAAAGTCATATACATGATCAAAAAGATGATATGGATGTCATGTTTTGATTTCTCTCATTTTTCAAATCGATTTAGACACTTTATTTATTAAATTTCGATTTATAGATTTAAAGATATGAATTATTTCATATTAAACGAAAAACAGGAAAAAAAATCATAGCTATGCCGACGGTTTTGCCGTCGACATAGACCTGTGAACCTATGCCGACGGCAAGCCGTCGGCAAGCCGTCGGCATAGCCCCTGTGCCGACAGCAGAACCTATGCCGACGGCCATGTCGACGGGCAGGCCTCGTCGGAGCCTATGCCGACGGCCCCCATAAAAAGCCGTCGGCATAGAAGCTCATTCCTGTAGTGATGGGCTGAACAGACATGATTGAGCAGTGCCATTTTGTCGCTTCACATCGTGTTGGTGGAAGGAAACTTAAAGGAAGGAGATAAGTGGTAACGTGCTGAGATAATGGAAGATTGAACCTTCACTTGGTATTTATTCTTCTCCTTAAAAAGAAGATGGAACCTGAAGCGTTCTGGCCCTCAGCAACCATGGGAGGATAAGTAAACTGAATGGAAGATGAGGTGAACTGGAGGTCTGGAACTGATGGAAGTGCATGCGATGGTGCCCAACCTAACAGAGCCCGGTCAACTTGACCAAATAGTGGGAAAAATATAGTTAGTGGATACATGATGATGTCGCAAGTTAGTGGAGACATTATGATTTGGCAGTGATATGCACATAAAACATAAATCTGGGAATTATAAATAATATTAAAAATCTGACAATTGGATGATGTGGCAGACCTGGTGACGTACGTGGGGGTTGCATATGGAGAGAAAAAATGAGTCCGTAAATCATAATTCCCAGTAATGTACTTGTGATATTGCGCTAGTGTAGTTAGGGAAAAGAAGTAAGCAGGAGAGAACCTATGCCGTAGGAAGAACCAACAAACCCAAAGCAAAAATATAATCCTGTAAATTACCTCATTTTTTCAATTATCCTTTCCAAAATAAAAATTCCGATAAGAAAAAGATCTTTGGTATTCGCCACCACACTAAGCTAGTGCCTGAAATAGCAGCCGATTAATTATATAATTTACACTTTATTATCTTCTACAATACAGTAAACCCATCAAAATATTATCAACTGAGAACGGTAAAGAATAACTGGAACAGAACAATACAAAATATTGCTGAACAGAATGTCCAAAATTAAACATGTGTTATTTAGTGCGCTTGAGAGCAAACCACCGTGACTAAGCAGTGTCGGCTTGGAGGTTGCTTTCTCGGATATATGAGGTGGGGAGAAACTCAGCACGGCGGACGCGTGCCCGAGCAGCTCATCCATGCATGAAACTGCATTGGCCGCCAATCGGCTCATTTTTCTTGCAAAAAAGGCACCAACGACCCATCTTCCTCCGCCGAGCGCACAGCGAGGACCAAGGGAGCCTGGGGGACTGCGGGGAAAGCAGAGAGAGGTGTCGAGGAGAACGCGACGTTGACATGTACCGTACCAAGGGACGCAGCGCTGCCATGGAATTGGTGGATTTTTGCAGCAGCTTGATCAGCAGGGGCAGTGTTGTCCTTGGCCTAAGAGGTGATGAGCAAGATCTCCAACGCTTCATGCATGACAACATGAGCAAGAACTATGCACTACAGGAACGGATGGCTATGCCAACGGTCTTTTGCCGTTGGTACAGGCTAATTTGCTGTCGGCATAGCTTATGCCGACGATGGCCGTCGGCGTATTGCCCCGTAGGCATAGGGCATTTTGCCGTCGGCATAGAGAAAGGCCGTCGGCGTAGATTCCGTCGGCATTTTGTTTTTTAAAATTATTTTTTCCAAATAAAAAAATCAACTTTTTTTCAAATTATTTGTTCCAACTTTTTTTTCTCAAATTTCAAATTTTCTAACTTTTTTTCAAATTTCGAATTTCCCACTTAGCCACACACTTAATCTCAGGTCAAAGTACTAACCTTAGTCAAACTTACTGTTCGGTCACTCATTCTCATATTGCTCTAGCCCAAGCACGCTTAACTTTTGAGTTCCTTCCAAATTAGCTTCCAGATGAGATGTTAGAACTTACTGATATCAGTATCTTATCAACCATATTAACCCATGGGTCATGATGTTACACTTTTTATTGTTTAAATTTTGAAAATTTATTTGAATAATTAACAATGATTATGTAATAATATTTTTTAAATAAATAACAATAAAATTTATTTTACCTTATTTTCTCCTTTTACATTAGTATGGAATAATTAATATCTTTAAATCCATAAATCGAAATTTAACAAATAAAATGTCTAAATCGATTAGAAAAATGAGAGGAATCCAAATATGACATCCATATCATCGTTTTCATCATGTATATGACTTTTTGTAACATATTTTTGGTACTTGCTTAATAAAAAAGTCGTTTTGACACTTAAAAATGAAAAAAAATGATATTTAGAAAAATATTTTAAACAATAATTTTGGGCAACAATGTTTGCCATACCAAGACACACTTATGTGTCAAATATGGGCACATTATCACAAACTATGGCACGGGGATGATCATATCTACGTCATTTGACTTGAAACTTATACATGTTTATAGATGATTGATATTTTTGTGAAGAAGTTTTTTGGTAAATTTGTCAAAACTCAGATTTATCATTTTTACAAGCAACTAGTGCACATAAAAGGAGTCCATGCCAAAGGATTTAATTTTTTGAGTATTTTTTCACTTTCTTTTATTCTTTTCAAAAAAAGGTCAAAATGGCCGTCATGCCTGTTCATCCAAAGGGGTCTCATTTTTCAAAACTATCGATGGTTCTGTGATATAACCACTACTGGTGCATCTTAAAATGATTTTTGTAAAATTTTCAAAGTAAACTATCACACACTTGTAGTTCAAAATTGAATTACTTTCGAAAAATAGGCATAAAGTCATTTAAATAGGAGAAATGAGGTAGAAACCGAGAAAATTGCTAATATTGCCGGATTATCGATAAAATATGGCCTACTTTGTGCGAAAATTGTATGGGTGCCATTTTGCACCATATTTGTCGTACGTGCTACACAAAAATGTCATTTTTGACAATAAAAAAATAAAAAAAATGATATTTATAAACGTAATTTGAAAAAAATCAGTTATGCAACTTTGTTTGTCATAACAAGACACGCCTATGTGTCAAATATGGACACATTATCACAAACTATGACACGGGGATGATCATATCTACGTCATTTGACTCGAAACTTATACATGTTTATAGATGATTGATATTTTTTGTGAAGAAGTTTTTTGGTAACTTTCTCAAAACTTAGGTTTATCATTTTTGCTAGCAACTAGTATACATAAAAGGAGTCCATGCCAAAGGATTTAATTTTTTGAGTATTTTTCACTTTCTTTTATTTTGTTAAAAAAAAGGTCAAAATGGCCGTCATGCCTGTTCATCCAAAGGGGTCTCATTTTTCAAAACTATCGATGGTTCTGTGATATAAACACTACCGGTGCATCTTAAAATGATTTTTGTAAAATTTTCAAAGCAAACTATCACACACTTGTAGTTCACAAAAAATGTCATTTTTGACAATTTAAAAATAAAAATGATATTTATAAACGTAATTTGAAAAAAATCAGTTCTGCAACATTGTTTGTCATAACAAGACACACCTATGTGTCAAATATGGTCACATTATCACAAACTATGGCATGGGGATGATCATATCTACGTCATTTGACTCGAAACTTATACATGTCTATAGATGATTGACCTTTTTGTGAAGAACTTTGCCATAATTTGTGATAAAAGTGTCCATTTTTGACACATAGGTGCGTCTTGGTATGGCAAACATTGGTGCCAAAAACAATTTTTAAAATATTATTATAAATATCATTTTCTATTTTTTAAGTGCCAAAAGTGACTTTTTTTATTAAGCAAGTACCAAAAATATGTTGCAAAAAGTCATATACATGATCAAAAAGATGATATGGATGTCATATTTTGATTCCTCTCATTTTTCAAATCGATTTAGACACTTTATTTGTTAAATTTCGATTTATAGATTTAAAGATATGAATTATTTCATATTAAACGAAAAACAGAAAAAAATCATAGCTATGCCGACGGTTTTGCCGTCGACATAGACCTGTGAACCTATGCCGACGGCTTTGCCGTCGGCATAGCCCCTGTGCCGACGGCAGAACCTATGCCGACGGCCATGTCGACGGGCAGGCCTCGTCGGAGCCTATGCCGACGGCCCCCATAAAAAGCCGTCGGCATAGAAGCTCATTCCTGTAGTGATGGGCTGAACAGACATGATTGAGCAGTGCCATTTTGTCGCTTCACATCGTGTTGGTGGAAGGAAACTTAAAGGAAGGAGATAAGTGGTAACGTGCTGAGATAATGGAAGATTGAACCTTCACTTGGTATTTATTCTTCTCCTTAAAAAGAAGATGGAACCTGAAGCGTTCTGGCCCTCAGCAACCATGGGAGGATAAGTAAACTGAATGGAAGATGAGGTGAACTGGAGGTCTGGAACTGATGGAAGTGCATGCGATGGTGCCCAACCTAACAGAGCCCGGTCAACTTGACCAAATAGTGGGAAAAATATAGTTAGTGGATACATGATGATGTCGCAAGTTAGTGGAGACATTATGATTTGGCAGTGATATGCACATAAAACATAAATCTGGGAATTATAAATAATATTAAAAATCTGACAATTGGATGATGTGGCAGACCTGGTGACGTACGTGGGGGTTGCATATGGAGAGAAAAATGAGCTAGTGGGGAGGGATGAGGTGGCATAGTTGCATGTTGAGAGAAAAAGAATAGTGAGGATGATCTACTTAGTTATATAGGAATTAGGATATAAGATGAGTTGAGTAATGAAGATAGATGGCAAGTGTCGAGTCGTGTAGTAATAACGTTCAAAAATCGACCGTTTCATTAGGATGATCGACTCAGCTATATACATCACCGCACTTTCACTTGACACTTACTTAAACGGGCCGTCTCGCCGCTAACTTATCATGTTTCCCCTGGCACTAATATGGGATATTACCATCCCTTTCTCGCATTACTCCTGCAAGTTAATTAGTTGGTGATGTGCACGGATAAACAGGCCAGCGACTGTGCTTTTGTTCCACGCGGATTGTTTTAATTAGTTGTAATCATGCATGTCCTCATCAGATCTGATAGCTCACCCGAACCGATCGAGATTAATCCCCTCAAATCTCCCGGCCGGGATAACGAGTCCCGCCACGATCTAGCCAGCTAAGCAAACTGCCGCGATCACATCGTCGACTAGCAGCGCCAAACGTACTGCAGAGGAATCTCCCACACTAAATTACTACTCCCACCGATACATAAAAAGTTTCGCTCACTTAATATAAAGTTTGTACTAACTTAATACAAAATAAACGATATTTTTTATGGATCGAGGGAGTAGATTAAAAGGGACTAGCTAGCCCGGCCGTTCGTTCTTCTCGTCGCCGGCGGAGCATGGCTAGCCATAGTTCCCTGTAGGGGTGTGCCCGTGCCAACAGATCTCTCTATATATATATAAACACACAGAATTCCTTTACCTCGATCGCCGGCGACAACAGCCCCGTGGCCAACACGGGGACGATAATTGCGTGCATGCGGCCAAGACGGGGCTTTAAAAAACGGAGAGATGCCATTCCATTTCTGACACTGCCTTTGGCCGTACAGAACTAAACAGGTTGTTGCCAAGGAATGATTGTCGTTTGGGTTTGGCGCACCGCATTTATCTCCCAGGTAGCTAGCTACGTCGCCGGCCGGCTCAGCTCACGGTCGGACGACCCTACGTCCACACACGGACACGACCACTGGCCCCAGCTACCCTGCAACTTGGGTATACGCGTTGGCGTTGCTGGCAAGTATAGCTAGAAGCGTCAAGCAGCTAGCTGGGAGAAGAAAAGGAAATCTCGCGAGCGAGCATCTTTTCTCCATCCCGGTTCTTGGGCGGCGGGCCGGCGGCATGGATCATCTCGACGACGACGAGTCCTTCTTGGACGCGCTCATGTCGCTCCGGGGGGAGCCGGCGCCGGGGTCGGCGAGGGCGCCGTGGCAGGCGTATCAGTCGCCGGCGGGCGGCATGATGGCGAGCGACCTCCTCTTCTACGGCGGCGGCGAGCGCGCCAACGAGGAGACAGCGAGGATCCACAACGTGCCGTCATCATTCGGGGACCTGCTCGCCCCCGTGCCGGCCCCTCCGCATCCGCACCCGCGCGCGCACGACGACTTCAACTTCGACTGCCTCAGCGAGGTCTGCAACCCTTACAGGACCTTCGTCCCTGGGCCTGGGGTCGTCGACGACGCGGCGGCCGGCCAGGCACTCCCTCGTCCCCACCTCCACGACGCCATGGTGGAGGACGAGACGAGCGGCGATAAGCTGCATCACGGTGCAGCTGGGTTCTCCTCCTCCCCGACGACAATGTTCATGTTCGGGGAAGGAGGAGGCGCCGGGGAAATGACCCGCGCCAGGCCTGCAGACGCTCACCCTAGGAGCAATAAGCAGCTCCACGGCGGCGCTCCCTCCAAGAACCTCATGGCCGAGAGGCGGCGGCGGAAGCGGCTCAACGACCGCCTCGCCATGCTCCGCTCCATCGTGCCCAAGATTAGCAAGGTGCGTGTGGTGTATGAGTGTGTGACCAAATGATACATTGCTGATTGTCCTGTGACCTAATTTAGTTGGCCTGGCCTCTTCATTTCTGCCGACATGTGAATGCCTACCTGAATCGAGCTGCAGATGGACAGGACCTCCATCCTTGGGGACACCATAGACTACGTGAAGGAGCTCACGGAGCGGATCAAAACCCTCGAGGAGGAGGTTGGCGCCACACCGGAGGAGCTGAACCTGCTGAACACGACGATGAATTTCTCCGGCGGTAGCAACGACGAGATGCCGATGAGGAACTCCACAAAGGTACGTATACGTACGCCTGCTCCAGGCACAAGTTGATTATTAACTACTCTTGTAAACCGATCGTTACCAGTTTGTCGTCGAGAAGCGGGGCGACGGCGGCGCGAGAATCGAGATCTGCTGCGCGGCAAACCCCGGTGTCCTGCTCTCCACGGTGAGCGCGATGGAGGTGCTGGGGCTGGAGATTGAGCAGTGCGTCCTCAGCTGCTTCGGTGACTTCGGCATGCAGGCCTCCTGCTCACAGGTAAGCAAGCAACTAATCCTGGGGGTTAATTTCTGAAATATAATCTTCTCTCCTCTGTAGCAAAAAAATTCCTCAAATTCATGATTGAATTGATTTATATTTTCTTTGTTTCACCAACTATCATCCAACGCGAAATAACTTGGAGCTCAATTGTTTCTGGGATGTAATGTGATGTCACTATGTCAGGATGGAGAACCTTGTAGTTTGTGATTTCGTTAATGAAATCGGGGAAAACCTTTTTCTCTGAAAACAAAAACTTAGAGCTCAATCAACCCTCCAATTAGTGGCTCAATCTACTATATGGTTGCAAACTGAAAATTTTCTAGTCGAGTCACAGTTACAACTGAATTTTTCCTTTGTTGCATACTCGTTGCAATTGAATGTTTTTTCAAATGAAAATTTTCCGGTTACACCTTAAAATATAACTATGATTGCAACTGAATTTTCTTTTCAAATGTGGACGACATCATTCAAATGAGAATTAAGCTAATTCTCAGTATGAACTAGCGGTAAATAGACCCATATTTTTTCTGCGTAAACTAATCTGATGGTCAATGCATGTATAATGATAGGAGGAAGGGAAGAGGCAAGTGATAAGCGTCGACCATATAAAGCAGGCATTGTTCAGGAGTGCGGGCTACGGAGGAACGTGCCTCTAGCTAGATCGAGCCAGTCAATTCATCAAAAATGTAGAACAATGCGTTCGTTATTGTTGACGACTCTGAGTGCCAGTTTTGCATATTTGCTGGATCTTTATTCTTGTAAGTATGTTTGCATGAACTAGTGTTGAGTGTTTATCTTAAGAGGAGAGGTTCTGGGTAGTGTTTTAAGTGAAGCTGTTGTGACTGGGATTTGTAATATTGGGTGCGTCTCTGGGTGAGATGGACGCATGTATGAAGTGGAGTATTGGATTTGGCCGACATCCAAAGATACCAATTGTTGCTGTATTTGGTTGCAGAGCGATGCAGCTTGTTGTGTCTTCTGTAAGTTTAGCTGTTTCCTGACACTGAATGGTTCATCAGGTTTTGTGCTGGGACCATCATATTATGGGCATACATATAAGAACGAAAACACTGTTGACAGATTGAACATATGGGAGCAGTGGGCACATAGGAATAATCACTGAAGAGTAACTGTTGTACTGTATACTCAATGTGGTCGGGGGAACAGGTGATCCCTCCGTTGATCCATTCCATCATGCAAGTTAAATGGTCCACGGAGCATAGTACTTCTATGCTATGCATATGACATCATGACATATTGTGAGATGTATTGGCTTTCCGAGATCTAGTTATCTCGGTATTTAAAAAAATAAATCAGATTGGTGATTTAGTTTTTCAAAAACATCTAAAAATAATTACGTGTATACATTACACAAAAATCACAGACTTAACAAATGAACTTTTCAATTAAAAAAAAGGATCACTTGAGTTGGGGAGCTACAAATGATCTCGATATTGAGATCCATATATATCTAGATGAATCGTTACTCTATGGTCATACATGAAATGGTATAACTGAAGTCGAACATCCATGACTACGTACACCCGCGGATAGGTTTGACGTTACCATAGAAAAATGCAACGTGCAATTGTGACAAAAAAAAGGTGAAATAGAATTTCATGCTGAAAAATGTTAATGTTGGTGCATATATTTTCACATAATTTTGCCAACCTCTAGAGATTCGAAATATGATTTAGTTATAACCGGCGAAGGCATGCCACTTGTCACTCTGGACCCTTTTTTCGCCCCTTTTGACCTAGCTTGCAAATTTTTAAAAGAACAACAACTTGACTTTATGGATTGAGTAAAAGCAACATAGCAATTAAAAATTAAACTAAGATGACCATGAGAAGTGACAAAATCGAAAATAACTGCAAGGTTGCATAGAATCTTCGTACTCCATAAACACCTAGTCGAGTGGTATATTCTAATAACCTAATCTACGTAAATGGATCATGGTTATTTTCACACACGGTGAAAAGGCCGTTTACGATGAGCCACCGGTCCATTTGTTACTCAACCTCGGTTTGAAGTTGTTGAACTGTGTTACCATAAGAATAGATCGAAGTGTGACACAAACACCCAAAAGGGGGGGGGGGGGGGGGGGATAACCAAAATTACACTAGCATCATTAAACCTAACCTCAATCTATATGACCCTTTGGAATACATAATGCACAAGTACTCGTCTTCGATATGCTTTTGGACCCATCCGTGATGGAGGTTTGGGTGCTACTTATAGATTGAGCATACTTTATGAAGAACGAGACATTGTTTTTGACTCGTAGAAAAAAAACATTGTTTGGAGAGTTACTTGGGGGTGGTTATATCTCCGGTCCACCACGGCCGTTTTATATAAAGCAGGGTGATTTTTTTTATCAAATCAAATCTTAGGACGTCACGCGCTTGTGATTAAGATGGATTTCTTTTTTATTGGTAAATGATTTACGCTCCACAATGAGACGTGTCTAGCGACTTTCCAAGCTTAGCTCAGTTGAGTGAGACTGATGTTTTTTCCTTTTTGAGGGAGTGGCTGAGATACATTTTTTCCTGTGGTAAACCCCAACTTACCGCCGAGAGTTGGTCTCCTTTCTGGCCCACGTATAACTTCCTAGCAAAGCCAACATATGATATGCACATACACTTTTAATATTTAAATATTTAATGGAGCCAACCTAATAGTCAGGTTATAATATAAATACATATTTGTGATGGCGTTTGTGTGACATGACATGAGTTTGTAGCCGGCAGCCAGCTACATTATTGCTCTTGCTCTAAATGAAACGAACGCATCCATTTATTATGGTTAACGTCCGTCTGAAAACTATATTTAATGGATCTATACTTTTATGGTGAAAGAGACATTGTTTGATAGTTATTTGGGGTGGTTATATCTCAGGTCCACCACAAATCTAATCTTTGGACGTCATGCGCTTCTAATTAAGACTGATTTCTCTTGTATTGGTAAATGGTTTACCCGTCGACAATAATACGTGTGTCACGACTTTTGAAGCTTAGCTCTCATGACTGAGACTGATGTAGAAAAACTTGGATTAATATGAAACAGGTATGGGGTTTGCTGCTAACATACCTATGGAACTGGAAGGTGCCTTTCAAGGACCTGGAGGGTGCAAAACTGCCCCTGTTCACCGAGCTGATGATCTCAAGACTAAAAAAATCCACTCTACCTGGAGTTCCGGAGCTGAAGTGCAATGGCTTCGGCAGGATTGATGCCTGGGTGCTGAATGCAGAGAACTCAGGGCGGGCGTCGCTGGAATACCTGCGTGCTCATCCAGAAGAAGACGCAAGTATCCATGTGGTGATGTGAAAAAGGGATCGAGAGACCGGCAAGAATCGTTGCTTCGATGCGGAGGATGGTTTGAAGCCAGATGGTAGTAGTTGCTATAGATGTAGATGTTGGATGCTTTTGGAAGTGCTGTGCTTGCAGCGCTGGGGTTGATGCCCAGGTTGTAGTTAGTCATGCTTAGTGTCGGGTTCTGGAGGTGATAGTGAAGCTAGCTGGTCTCTTCTGAGGTCTTTGAAGTCCTTGGATGTAATAGGATAGTAAGAGCAAAACCTGGCTTTCCCGGTGTAGCCTGTATGGGCTTTAAAAGCCGGGTCTTTTGGGTGTGTGGGTGAACTCGGAGGTATTGAACATTATGGTTTCGTTTTGCTTGAAATGGGAACCGGGAACGATCCCTGTGAATCTAAAAAAAATGACTGAGACTGATGTTGTTATTTCCTTTTGAAGGAGTGGCTGAGACCGATGTTTCTTTCGGTGGTAAACCCAACTTACGTCGAGAGCTACACATGTTTATCATACTTCTTGTAAAAATTGTTCCATTTTTTTTCTTCGGCCCGTAGGGAAACTGGTCTGCTTTCTGGCCCACGTACAACTTTGTAGCCAGCCCAGAAGGTAAGAGCCCAGCTCAAACGGTCGCTTAACACCGGCCTATCCTCTCGGCTTCCGGCGCGGGGACTTCGCCGCCATGCCTGCGCCACCGTCTCTCCCGCTCCTCCTCCTCCCCTTCTCTTCCCCAGTCCTCCAGAACCTAAACCCTCTCCCCGCCTCCGCCTCCCGCCTCCACGCGCCCACCAAATACCACGCCCTGTCCCCGCGCCCCCGGCCACTAGCCTCCTCTTCCTCCTCCTTCGCCGTCGCCGCCGCCTTCAACGACGAAGACGAGGATGTTGTCCTCGGGGACTGCCTCGTGTTCGAGGACGAAGCCTTCGAGGACCCCGACCTCGGCCGCCCATCGCCGCGACGCCACAGCCGGAAACCGACCCGTGGCGGGGGCGGCCTGGTCCCGGAGAGGTGGAAGGACGCCGTGGAGGAGATCAACCTGACGAAGAAGGAGAAGCGCCGCATCGCGCACGGGCTGCGCTTCGGGAGCCGGCTCGACCGGCGGGTGCCCTCCGCCGTGGCCGCCCCCGACGAGCTGCGCGCCTACCGCGAGGGCCGGCTGGGCGCGGAGCTCCCGCACGACTACGTGGAGCCGCTCGGGGACAAGTCCCGCGCGCGCCGGGAGGCGGTGAGGTTGGACGCGGACCCTGGCCACGTATATCGTGACTACATCGAGCCGCTCGGGGAGAAGTCCGGCGCGCCGGAGACGGAGATGGTGGAGGCTCCGCCGCCTCCCGATCCTGCGACGCGCGTGGCGCCGAGGAATCCGAGGGTGGCGATGGATGCGGGCGGTCTGGAGGACATTGCGGAGCTGTTTAGCGGTAGCGGCTATGCGCCAGGCGAGGTGGAGGATGGCAAGAGCGCGAAGAGTGAGTTCCTGAACTTTTGTTTTGCTACACTGAATCTTCTTTCAGAGTCGGTTGCGGAAAGCCATCATTAAACAGTAGGCGAAATACAACAAAATTCCATGTTAGTGTAGCAATTAGCCAACTACATTATCCCCGGGTTAGAAGAAACAGAGCAGGATGAAGTAATAAAACAAGCATGCTATTGATTATTGCATGTTCATTCTACCGCACCAAAGGGCACAGTGCTGAATTGAATTAGAGAAGTTGCTGAAGTTATTGGTGAAATGTGCAATGACTTATCCCTCGTTCATGTCCTGCATCACCAATCCATTTAGGGGTATCAGCACTGCAGATGAATCTGTTGGTACTGAATGTACTGTTTTTTCCAAATGCTCAGAATAATACATAGAAGTTATTTGTATTACGTTAATGCCCAAATGCATGATATAAATTATAATCATATAAATCTTCACATCGTATCGCCAAGGTGATGCTTAGTGTTATGTTACTATATAGTATTGACAGCTACTTAGTTGATACTCCCTCCATTTCTTGATGTAAAGGCGTAGTTTGACTGCCTCAATTCAAGCTTTGACCAGTAATTATAATTAATCCAATACTATATGAGTTATGTTATCCAAAATTGATATCATGGGATTTGTTTTTAAAGCAGATTATTACTATTGTTATTTTGTAACTATTACCAGAATATAATACAAAGAAATCCAGTCAAAGTACAAACTTGTCCAATCAAAATACGCCGTACATTTTGAAATGGTGTGCTATGATAGATAATAGTACTGTCATTTTTGAGATTATGTCGACTGGTGTGAGGAATCGGTATGATCTCCAGTTTGGTCTATAATATAAAACATTATGTGTTTGGGATTAAGTGTACTCACAACTTCTGTATCTTCTATATTTCTTCTATCACTGAAGTTGTTCCTATGAACAATCTGTTATATACTTTAGGCCGCCGGAAGCTGTTTACAGACGAGGAAAAGGCTCTTCTGAACAAGAAATTACCTAATCTGGAAGCTGCTGCTTCTGTAAGTGCTCCCTATTCAGAGTATTTTAGCTGTTTCAAGTCATTTGCGATTTGTCACATAAGCCATCATTCATTTTTGGGAACAGTAAAATGTGCTCCTGATATTTTAGCCTTGCTAACGTACTGACCTCCTAACAACCATTCCTTGTAACGTTCTGCCTCATGGCCTATTGCGTATGATGTTTGTTACATCCATGTTATCTCCTGTGCAATATCTGCTGATTGACAGTTGATACTTCTTGCTTCCTTCTTGTAGAGTAAGTGGTTGCCACTCCATACTCTTGCTGCATCAGGAGACTTCTATCTATTGGACAATCTTCTGAAACATAAGGTTGATGTAAATGCGCTTGATAAGGTAATTTGTACTGTAAATGGTGAGCTATCTCATGTTTTTTGACCTTATGAGCTATCTCATCTAAGCAGATAAACTCGTAGAATGGATGGTATCTTTGGATATATTACTTTTTACCATTAATGGCCTTCTCTGTTTTCTTCAGGATGGTTTGCCGGCAATTCATAAAGCAATTATTTCGAAGAAGCATGCTATTATCAACTATCTCTTAAGGAATTCAGCAAATCCATTCATCTGTGATAAAGTGAGTATATCCTTTGAAACAACTTTGTACAACATATTCCAGGAACGTTTTGATACATTGCATGATGACTTTAATCTTGAATAATCTGTTAATGTGTTTTTTCAAGTATCTGCATTGGCTGTTTTATTCGTGTTAAGGTATACTGCCTCCTGTA
Source organism: Puccinellia tenuiflora (assembly GCA_012064385.1). Classification (NCBI taxonomy): domain Eukaryota; kingdom Viridiplantae; phylum Streptophyta; class Magnoliopsida; order Poales; family Poaceae; genus Puccinellia; species Puccinellia tenuiflora. Next base: position 351,951 of record QRDG01000472.1, read on the forward strand.
GGCATTGCTGCAGTGGGTTGCACATCTAGATTTCTTATGTGCAGTCTTTTGTATTTTTTGTTGTTCATTCCATGAACTAATGGTGCAATATTGGTTATACAGGATGGTGCAACCCTAATGCATTATGCTGTCCAGACAGCATGCAATCAGGCTATAAAGACTCTATTGCTATACAATGTTGACATCAATCGCCCAGATGATGTATGTTAAGCTCAAAAAGTTGTCTTGTTTTCTTTTCTTTTTTTTTTCTTTTCTTATAGGTTAATTGCTTTAACTTGTTCAATTCTCAGTGTGGCTGGACACCGTTGCATCTAGCCGTGCAAACACAAAGAACTGATATCGTGAGGCTACTCTTATTAAAAGGTGCTGATAGAACTTTGAAAACGCAAGTAAGTATTTTGCTAATTTTCTTGTATGTCACAATTGATTCAGTGAGAATATATCATTGCTTTGTCTGAGTGCTTATAGGCTCATTTCACATAACTTACCTATTTCACTAATGATATCATGTTTCCAGCTCAGTCTTGTTTATGATCCATCTGTAGTTTCATAAATTAGCTGGTAGATTAGAACTCAAATGTGGGCACTGGCAATTCTTGCAGTTCTTCTTACAGATTTCTACTAAATGAAAGACTATATTTGTTGATGATTACCACAGGATGGATTGACTCCGTTTGACTTGTGTCTCCGATTGGGTCATCATGTGAGGACATACGAGCTTATCAAATTACTCAAAAACTTTCGACTACCAAAGCAACATGACGCATATATTAATTAAAGGACGGTGGTCGACCCTGTCAATGTTACTGAAGTTTATATCTAGAGCTGGACTAGCTGAGAAGCAACTTCCTGCAATGCATGAAGAAATTATTTCCAGTTGCAGATAGGTACAATTCACACACATTGTTTTGAAGCATTTCTGCTATTTTGTTGTCCTGACTAGAAGTAACTGGTGACAGAATATGGTTGCTGCTGGAGGGAAATGAATTACCTGGGCTATGGTCGACCCATGAAAACTGGAAGGCTAATCTTTCATGTGAAAAAGGTCAATGATGTAAAGAAATTAGAGGTGAGCCACTGAGCTGTAACAAACTCTAGACAGTCCAATCACTGTTGCCAAATAATTTAGATAAGATTTACTCCCTCTGTTCCTAAATATGAGATGTTTTAGCTTTTACAAATGGAAAGTGGGACAGATGTATCTAGACATGTTTTAGTGTATATGTACACTACTTTTAGTCCGAATCTTGACAACATGTGAAATAGCTAAAAGATCTTATATTGTGGAACGGAGAGAGTACGTTTGTATGAGTTTAGAATTGCAGTATCTACTTTTTTACTGGGCCGTTTGAACATTGTTAGGTCATAAGTATAGCATCACATAATACAAATACTCTATTCACCAAGAAACCTTGTTTTTCCACTCTTTTCTTCTTTATGTTACTCTATTACTATATCTATTTGACATTTAGGAAGAACAAAACTATAGTTTTCCTGACAGATTAAAACGGTGGCTGGCTGTGTACTTATTAGTCCTATATTCGTCGTATGTAAGTGAGAGAATGAGCTAAATAAGGCTCTACAATACGTCACATGTGAAGCTATCAATCGTCTCAGATAGTTTCCATTCTTGATACATCAAAATGTTAGTGCATGCGTCGAGTGGAACTATACTTAATTTATCATCCCTGGGCTAGTAGAGTAGTAGTACCATATGGCTTCTCATTAGCTGATCAGTAACTGGGAATTGGCCTTGAAATACCTTCCGTGCGGCATGCATAGTGCATCCTGATTGTCACTAGTACATTACTCGCGTTGTGTCATCATGAGAAATTTCAGATATGACAATGTGGGTTCTTCTAATGGTAACGTTCGATGCGTGCTGCTTGCTTGCTTGGTCCCTGGACCGTTCTTTGGTCCATGTTAAAGGCTGACAAAAATTCAATTCCGTCTGTATAGACCCTTTACACTTTGCATGTACAAGATCTCTGTATAATAATTGGGCGTCCTTGCACTGTAATTCAAACATTTCAGAGTGCATTGCCTTTATAGGAGCATACTGCTTCAGAAACTTGGCGTAGATTAGGATGGAAGAGAAACCTTGAAAAAGATGAACGAAAGCTCCTGAACTAGTCCATGTAGATGACATCCCCTTTTCTGTTATCGCCTCAAGTTGTGAAACCAGGGAGCTCTCCAGCATCAGTAGTCCTAGTTGAAAGGATTCAGGCAGTTTAATTTCTCCCAGCATAAGCATGGAGAGAGCTCACCTCACCGGCAAATAAACTGGGTTATGGTCTACCCACGGAAACTGGAAGGCTAATCTGCCATATGAAGGTCAATGATCTACAAAACGTGAGAGGTGAGCCATTGAGCTGTCACAAACTCTAGATAGTCCAGCCACAGTTGCCAAGTAATCTAGATACGAGTATAAGATTTGCACATGTGTTATGAGTTAAGAATGACATTATCTTAGGTTTCTGGGCTGTTAAAATATTGTTAGGTCATAAGTATAGCATGACATAGTACATATGCAGATATGCTCCATTTGTTGAGAGATCGTGTTCGTTTTCCATGCTTGACTCCGCTATTTCACTCTATTGCTACATGTATTTATACCATTTAGAAAGAATGGAACTTGAGTTTTCCTCTCATTAGTTGAGCAGTAACCGGGAAATTGGTCTTGGAATACCTTGACAGATGCATGCATAATGCATCATCTTTATCACAATACTTCACTAGTCTCGTGTGGTCATCGTCATCAGAAATTTCAGATACGACATGTGCAAAGTCGACCATTCATGACGGTTGTTCTGATGTTAACGTCTAGCGTGTGCCTTGCCTGCTCCCTGGACCGTTAATTCTTTGGTCCACTGGCATCAATTCAGTTCCGTTTGTACAGATCATTTACAACGTCGATCACCACGTAATAACTGGGCGTCCCTATCAATATTTTGCCTGCACTTTAATTGATTCAAACATTTTTGAGTGCATTGCAGTCGAAACCGTCAAGAACATAGTGGTAGAAGGAACACACACACGGTGATTCAGAAAATTATCGGAGATTACGGCGTGAGACTAGTCCATGTAGATGACAGTCGCCTTTGTGTTGTGGTGTCTAAGTTTGCGAACCACGGAGCTCACCAGCATCAGTACCACTAGAAAAAACATAGAGACTCGGGGCTCTTTTGATCCATAGGATAGGAAATATATAGGGATAGAAAACTTATAAGATTGGGATGTCTTTAAATCCTATGGGAAGTGAAATTCTCCTAGATTGTAGTGAAGGAATTTCCAAAGAGGTCTAACCTAATGCTTTTTCCCTATATAATTTGCACTATAAAATACCTATTGGATATGATACTATGAATCAAACATCTTTTGTCGGAAAAATTGCATAACATTTCAATCCTATACAAATTTTATGAAAATCCTATGGATCTAATGAGCCCTCGCACAGAGAGAGCTCAGCTCACATCACTGACTGTCAATCATCATCTCATAGCAAGGCGACCAGATCGGACCGGACTGGCCAGTGTGGCAGCGTGGCGTCACTCCTCTCCTTCTCAACGATCAAAAAATTGAATTGGAACGAATCGACAGTTACTACACTATGTAGCGATAGCGAAGAGGAGGCGAAGCTAGGCGGCATGGGTGCTCTGGCTCTGGCTCACTGGAACGGGGCGTTGGGTCGGACTGGCGGAGTGAATGAGGGAATCTTTGTCTGACGACGTCGACGCCAGGTCCGTGCATCTCATCTACAGCTAACGCTAATGCGTGCGTCGTGTAAATGTGGTGGCAGGGCCCTGACCAAAGTGACCATGCCCCATATTCTCTTCTCCCCTACCGCCCCATATGCTGCTTTTCCCTGCCACCTCATTTACTACTCGTCTCCCATTATTAACTTCCCTAGTTACTCCTTGCCAATGCCCCAACCACCACCCCATATGGCCTTGTGATCGGAGCTACTACTTGCTCCTTCGACGGTACGCCATCCAGGCTCCGAAATGGCAAGGAAAACTCTACAACGTTCTCCGCGTTCTTCAACTGGAATATATTATAGCTGGGAGAGAGAATGGGTTTTGTCCATCCACAACTGATTACCTCTCAGGATTCCATCTCCATTTCCTGGTTGGATTTCTCATCGAAGCTTCGCATAGCACCGGGGCAAGGCAAGCAGCATGGAGCAGAAGGGGCGGCCAGTCACGGCTCCAATGGCGGAGGACTCAGCATCAGCAGCAGCAGGCACCCCATTTCTTCTGCCTGTCTCTAGGCAGCAGCTACCAGCGCGGGGCTCTGAGCACAAGAACGTTGGAGCAAGCTCCACTGCACTGCACTGCTCACCTTGATGATCTGTCTACAGTGCGCAGCACCAGTGCTAGCTTCTCTCTTTCCTTATCTTTTTTTTATCTTCTTCAATTTCGGTGTTTCGAATTGAATGGAATACAACAAGGAAACGAGTTCTAGTATACACGGCACGGAGGGAGAGGAGCTGGAGCATTTATTCACACTTTGTTGGCACTGCTGGTACAAGTTGGAAGCTACGGGGTGGTGATTAACAGTACAGTTAATACACTAGTACAAGGAGATCGATCCATGTCACGTGAACTGATTCAAATGTTCCAAGTTGTGTGTATAGAAAATCGTCTGATTTTCTTTTAAAGTGGTCTACAGAAAAGGAATGTGGGCATGCCGCTAGCTCCTAAAAATGATTATTTGCAGGAATGCATGGGAATACAGAATCGTGGAACACGATGGTCAGACTTGAGAGTGTTTATTTGACCGGTAACATATTACAATGGATTTAATTTTGAATAGGAGCCAGTACTCCATACGTGTTATCTTCTACGGAAGATGATTGACGCATACGCAACAAACACTGGACCACGCTTGCAAGCATGTCACTACATGTTTTATTCGTCCTGAAAAAGAGGCTTCACAATGTTGCTGCGTCTCTGTTCACAATCTTCAGGATACTAACTAGTATTGCCGCTTGCAGGCAGTACGTAGTACTGTTCTCTGATTCCAGCGGACAGAGCTTGCACAAGGGGGTGATGCACATTTCTTTGTATCCAAGCCTTTCTTCCGAGAGTCACCTACAACCTACAGTAGTTCAGATGAGAAATTATGATCATGACATGCATGGAATTACACGGTTTTTTTTTTACCGGTGCCGTACGTTGTATCGCATAAGTTAAAAGCGGCACCAGTAGTAAATTGGGAGAGTTTTTTTTTTAACCTGATGCAAAGCATTGCTCCAGTTTAAGCTAGTCAAATACTAGTAAGCAGCTGCTGCTAGCTGCATATACATAGCCCTTACATGAAGAGACATGAGGTTATACTGGCATGAAAGCATGCCATTAAATTTGTACGGTAGGGATCGATCGCCATGATTGCTTCGTTCCAACATCAATCTATAGGCATATTGTCGACTACTCCAAGGCTTGTACAACTCATGCAAAGATCTGTGGCGAATCAGCAACCATGTTGAGTCACACTCCTGCATGCATATGTATTAAGCTGCATGCACGCATGCATGGGCGGTTGACAAAGGATCAACAACTAGCGAGTTCATTTTCAAAGGATCATGCATATGCACCAGCCAGGTAAGATGCGAACATGATGAAAGCCACCCCATGAATGAAACAAGCATGGACTGATACGTTACGTACGCACTACATGATGGTTCATACAAGGAATGCAGGTGAAGAACTGAAGATGGACGCGCTTACATGCCGGCCGGCGCCATTAGCGCGCGGAGGAGCAAGCTAGGCACGGCGCATGGCGGCATGGGACCAGGTGCATGAAAGGGCACTAAGATATTGGCACGGCTCAATCAGATCGATCGCAGCAGCAGCAGCGAGCTAGGATCGCATCGCATCGTCTGAGTGAGTCGAGCCAACATCATAGTGACCATTTCATCCTCTTCCACATGGAAATTCATCTCTCCCTCAAGAGAGATTGGGAGATGGAAGAAGAAGAAGAAGAAGAAGAAGAGTTTGGGAAGGGAGGAGGCGCTGGAATGGAGGTAGGGAGGGGGGAGGGCTCAACTTATGGAGGGAGCTCCGGTGGTGGTGGTGCGGTGTGGGTGGAGCGGCATTGAAGAGCCCTGGCTACCAAATGAGTAAAGACAGGCTGCAGCATTAATGGAAACACGGCCCTCTCTCTGTCCTCCCTGTCTCGATCTCTCTCTCTCCCTAACCTAAGTACGCAGAGGGAGAGGAGTACATCGATATGCATGCATATATGTAGGTGCAACGACATAAATTGAGATTCCCTTCAGCTTTCCGCTAGCTGCATGTGTGAGTATTTGTGTGCAACGGGGGCCAGCAATGCGAATTACTCCTCCTTGCTAGCTCGATCCACCCCATGTGTGTCTGTGTATGTGTGTGTGTCGCCTAGAGAGAGAGAGGGACGGAGGGAAGGAGGGAGTAGGTGGCTATAGTAGTAGTAGGAGCTACTGAGCTAGTACTCCACGGCCATGGCGGAATGGTGGTGGTGGTGTGTTGTGGAGCCATTACTGCGTGCTTATGGTGGTGGTATGGGGGAGGGAGACGAAGAAGAAGAAGCGGCCGGCCGGGAGGCATGCTACCGTGTTGTAGGGGAGGGAATAAATGTGGGACGACGACGACGACATGGAGTAGGAGCATATGCTAACATTACGGACGTGCTTGCTCGGTCGTGCTTATTTATTCACTCCTTTCCATCGGTTTTTAAGGTGATCCATCCATCGATCCACCGGGGTGGTTTAATTTGATTGACCGCCGGGAGTGACATATCGTTGGTTCCGGTACGGCTTGCAGCATTTACCGCGAGCAGGACGTGTATGCATGGGTTTTGTAAAACCTTTGGCACCCGTCATATCATTTATTTGGCAGCAACAAAATTAAATGAAATGGTTCTTAATACGATGGCACGGTTAAAGACATAAATTAACCTAACATGTTATAGGCATTAGTTAAATTCCGACTGAAATGACGCTTCCAATTTCGTAGCATCCAGGGTACACAGTCAATCACCTTTATGTTTTTAGACAGTATAGACATGCGCTTGGCCGTTTTCGACTAAACGTGGTGTGCCCTGATAAGGTTTGTGGCGAAAACGGCTAACTACATGGAGTCCAGCTAATCTGACTTGTTGTGTCTGTGTGCTGTCAAAAACGCCAACACTATTGACGGGACACAGAAGCAGTTAAAAGTTTTCTCACCGGGTAGAAGTGGCCGAAAGTTTTCAGAAATGTCATTTAGTACAAATAAGCGTGGTACACGTCGTGAACTCGCATGTGCCGTCGCCAGACCGACTTAAATGTGGAGATTCTTTTTCTGAACGACGGTGAGACAACGTTCAAAAACAAAAAAAACGACGGTGAGACAGAGTAGGAGTAGCTAGGCAGTTCATCGATTCATACAATCATACTTGTTCGTTTGTACAAAGCTATGCACGTAAAGAGTGTGATACTCCTCCTGTAATTCGCATTCCACGTACCCGACGTACAAAACTATGCATGTAAAGTCATCAAAATTAGCTTTGGGATGTATCACAATCGGCGGTGCATTTTGTTGGAGATCGAGTGCATGCATGGTAATAGTATTTCTTTTAAACTGGAACGGATATTCAGTTTTCCCATTGAGGCCTCCTTTGATTCACATGGTAGAATAAAGGATAGCCATTGTATTGGATTGACTTGCTCCGTCCGGTGGAATCTTATGCGCGGAGGAAAAGGACGTAGGATTTTAGGTCCAAGTTCATGCTTGTTTTCCCATGAAAATACACTACCAATTTCCTACGGGAATAATTCCTGCAGTTTAATCAAACATCTTCGTAAGGAAAAAATCCACATGGTCTAATTTCTACAAAATTGCTTAGCAAATCCTGTGAATCAAAAGAGTCTTGATTCTCATCTTTGATCGTTGTATAGTGGTCGATGCGGATGACATTTATGGCTGGCGATTCACGTTGTGCCCGCTTCCACGTACTACTACAGTTTTTTTATATCAAAGACACTCAAGTGCCTGTCTTTAAATTAGTATATAGCCCAATACGGCCAAATATATACACCTTGTCCCTCGCCAAAAAAGGCACCCTCCCTCCTCGTCCTAAGAGCAACTCCAGCCGTCCCCCCGAGAGCCCCCCAGCACCCATTTTTTGACGCCGGCGGACCATTTTCCTTCTAGCCGCCCCCCAGCGCCCCCCAAGGCCTCGTTTTTCGCCGGATTTGGGCCAAATTTTATCCGGCGTCCCAGACCGAACCCAGCGCCCCGGGTTCGGCCTGGGGGCACCGACGAAAGGGAAAAAACGCGCGGGCCAGCCCTGTCGGCGAGAGAACGCACCTTTCCACCAAAAGATTCGCCCTATTCCTCGCCTCCTTCTCCCCGTCGCCGGCACCACCTCCTCCCTTCCGCCACGAAAGCGCCGCCAGAATAGCCCATGAAAACCGCCGCCACGACACGCCCTGCTGTACCCCCCCACCCCATCCGCCGCCGCCCGAGTTTTGGAGGTGAATCGCGAGAATCGCCGTCGCGGTCAAGCTTCGCGTCCACCCTGCCCGCGAGGTGTTCGACGTTTGCCTCGATGGACTCCGACGATAAGGAGATGCTCGCCGCTCTGCTGGAAGAGGAAGCCGACGGCGCCGCCGCCGACGACGAAGAGCACTTGCAGATGCTCGCCTGTCTGGCCGGCCTGTACGCCGCCGATGCACAGCCGAAGCGCGGTGGCTCGGCACCAAATCGCCAAAAGAGCAAGCCACGTCAGCGTGCCGAAGGCTATTGCATGTTGTATGACGACTACTTCGTCGACGATCCATTGCACGGCGAGAAGACATTTCGACGCCAGTTCAGAATGAACCGAAATCTCTTTCTCAGGATTGTTCATGCTGTTCGAGAGTTCGACAGTTACTTCGTTTGCAAGAATGATTGTACCGGCACGGTTGGATTTTCCTCGCTGCAGAAGTGTACGGTCGCTTTGAGACGGCTCAAGCTTGGTTTGCCAAGTGCCAGGAGGCTTGCAGGAAGGATGTCGAGCGGGCATTTGGTGGGATCCAAGCTCGATTTGCTGTTGTCCGGTATCCTGCTATGTCCTGGTCGAAAGCCCAGATGTAGGAGGTGATGACTTGTTGTGTGATCTTACACAACAGGTGTGTTTGGTGGGTCGGCTCCCCTCAGATTTTCTGTCCTCATACGACATTTAGGTGTTTGTTAGGTCGGTTTTGGTCCCAGAGCCCTGCCCAACAGATACGAAAAATGCCCCAGCGCCCTGCCGAGGAGCGAAGCCCAAATCGAGCTTCGCTCCTCATCCCGGCTCTCCTCAACCCCGCAAAACACTGTAGCAGCATGCTACGGCCCCCCAGACCCTCACCCCCACCTCTTCTGTCCCTCATTTCCCCCCTTTCCTCTCTCTCCCGTGAGCCATGGCCCAACTCCACCGTCCCCAACTCGCGACGGCCGCCATCCCTGGCTCCTCCTCGCGCCGCCCCTTGCGCCTACTCGCACCGCCGCCCCCGGAGCCTCCTCCCACCGCCGCTCAGCGCCGCCCCTGGAACCCCGTCGCGCCTCCTCGCGCCGCCTTGGAGAGGCCCGCTCGCGCCCAACGCACCGCCGACGGGCGCCACCCTGGACGAGGAACCGCGCCGCCCTTGGACGAGGAACCGCACCGCCGATGGGCGCCACAAACCGCGCCTACCCTGGACGAGGAACCGCGCCGCCATGGTTGGAGTTGCATCCATGATGCGGTTGCTAGATGCGCAGCCATGGTGGAGCACCTGATTGCTTTTTTCTTTGTTTGTTTAGGGGCTTTTGTGTAAAAACCGCATCTCAGCTGATACAACCTATCAAACAACATCTCAACTGGGCATCTCTCAACAAATACAGCCCACCAAACAAGTCACAAATTCTCTGCTCAGCATAGCTGAAGGCAACGTAGCTGAGGTGAGAAACACTCGTTCAGCTCACCCGACCTACCAAACACGCCCAACATGATCATTGAGAGCGAGCGGAAGGATCCAGCGAATGAAAATGAGAAGAATGTGCCATACTTCAGACAGGGTCCTCTCGTGGGCGAAAATCCGGATGAGAGCCGGCGTCTGCCTGTACCGAAATCATGGACTGCCTACCTTGCAAAGCGTCAAGATCCGAAACCCAGTAGTTCATGAACAATTGCAGCAAGATTTAGTGGAGCACATGTGGAGGCGCAAAGGCGAGATCTAGATTTATGTAATTTGATTTGAAAAACTTGTTTTAAAATTTATGATTTGTTAAACTATTTGTAATAATTTTTCCGTCAAATTATTTGATACAAATGATATATTTGCTATTAAAATCGGGTTCTATGATTATTTTACGATCGAAATTAGGCAAAGAAACGCCGGTTGGGGGCGACGCGACTGTGAATCGGCGCGCCCACAGGGCGATTTTTTTCGCCGATACCCCAGCAGGTCCAAAAAACGCCGGTAATCCGGCCTTGGGGACCAATGGCTGGAGTTGCTCTAACTTGAACACGTCGTACCGTCGTTCGATGGTGGTGTTCACGGTGAACTCGTATGAAAACTAACGCCGAACCTGAGGAAGACGACCCCGAGCCCGCCTAACTCGCTGCCTCGCACTGAAACCGAGCACATCCGCCGCCTAAGCTTCCGAAACCCTCCAGTCGAGGGAGCGGCGAGATTCCGGCCGCCACCATCCACGGCGAGCGGAGCGACGTACGCGGGGGCCGTTTGGCATTTGGTCTCCACCGATCGACGACCACGTACTACTACAGTATAGTACAGTTACAGCCAGTAGCAGGAGAAATCATCCAGCCAACCAAGAAGCGGCCTATATGCGTACACGTACGTACGTAGGTAGAGCCTGGATCGCTCCACAGTACCATACCACCCATAGCTTTCGATCACTCACCCAGCCGTGCGTACAGGCGGCGGTACAGTAACACCCCATACGGCGCCTAGGCATTGACGACGACGTCGAGACGGTTGTGCATACGTATAAAGGATTCGTAGATCGGGGACAGCAGGCTAGGCGGGTCGCGGTTGCGCTTGTTCACGGGCGGGAGGATGCGGATGGCATTGAATTGAATCGGGCGTAAAACGGCGAGACAAAAGAGACAAAGGCGGGGCGCGCGGCGGAGGACGGCCCGGAATGGTGCCTCGCCGTGCTCCGATCGATGGTCCCTCCCTCGTTCCTTTCTTCCTTCCGCTAGCTGCAGCTGCACGGAGGAGGAGGTTGATGAAGGGGGGTCCGTCCGTGCTGCTGCTGCCTGCATGCGAGTTGCGGTTGCGGATGCAGGCGGGGGAGGGTTAATGCGGGGAATCTTGTCCTGCCGGCTCCGCTGTCTCCTCGGGACCCGCCGCCGTTAATGCTTGTCGTCGTCGCCGGAGAGATCGATGGCCATGTGCTCTTTTTTTTGTTGTTGCTGTTGTTGAGGGTTCTCTGTGTCGTCGGATCGATGCAGGCCCGTCCAGGAGTACGAACAAGCCTAGCGTGGCCGAGAGATAACCAAATGTACACTGCAAAGGCCGGCGAGCAACGAGGCTCGGCAGCCGGTACACTGGTGATCCACGAATGTCCCAAAAATCACGCGAATATAGAAGACCACATACGGGAAAATAGTCCCAATCAAAAAAATAGCACGCTATGATAAAATAGCGTCGACCTTAAAATACGTTATTACCATGCTATATCACGCTATAGCTTGCTATTAGCTAGCGTGACATTGTAAACTAACTAATTTAGGGAGACAAGTCTCAAAACGTTGTAGCGTGCTATTAACCACGCTATATCGCCTATTTTTTTTTCATGAAAAATACACTTACAAACATGGGGCATCAGCCCGGTTTGAAAGAAAAAACATATCTCTAAATACCAAACAAAAATCAACGGACATACATATTCTTGTTCTATGTGCACGTAGAAAGTTTCGCGCATAATCGGCTTTATTTTTTGTCCGTGTAAAATGGCAAAAGATTGTCTTGTGATTTTTTTTCTTCCAGCATCGAAATTTATCTTTTTTTTTTGCAGAGAAAAATATATAATTCATTTTTTCGCAAAACTTTGTGCCGACGCATATTTTGTGGAGATATACACGTAAAATTATGTTTCATAAATTTTGAACATTTAAAATCGTTATTAAAATACAGCTTTTTTAAACGAGGCAGATGCCCATAGCTAGGTTTACATCGTACCCTCTCATCAGACACACCAGTCAAATATCGATGCGAGCAAAATTTATCCTTTCTTCAAGCCGGCATCCGTGGCTTTTAGAGCCCTAACTGTTGGGAATATGCCCTAGAGGCAATCATGTTTGATGTAATTCCCAATGTATTCATAAAGTTATTAAGTTGTCCAAGTATGAACAATTTATATGTATCATTGAATATGTGATTCAGTTGTGGAACTATATATTAATGTTGTTCACACTAGATTGTTTTTGGTCATTGAGGTTGTGCTGGACACACAACTTAGACTAATGTGAAAGTCGGCTGATGACTCGGTTCCACTTGTCATGGGCATGGTGATGCCATTCCGACTTACACGGACTTGACTAAAGAGTTTAGCAAGTCGGACTGACCCACATTGAGATACAACGAGTAAGTTGTCATTTGTATGTCTCAATCAATGTAATCCTTAGACCTGAGATTGTCGCACACTCCGAGTTGTGGATCAACCGACTTAGGTTCTGTCAAACACTGTTCTGTAACAAGGCAGTTATAAAGGCAGAGTTCGGGTCGGCTGAGAATCAAGCTGCGTGATGTGGATAACCAAGATGGAACTTTGCCCCTCCAACTGGAGAGATATTCTCTGGGCCCTCTCGAGTGATATGATTTGGATAGCATGGCCATGCGCATCTCGGTTAAGTGTTAACCGAGGCGATCGACTAAGAGTTAGTCAGATGAATCATATATCACGGATCGAGAAGAGTGTTGAGCTATTAAAGGGATGACAATAATTCGCCTATAGCTCAACAAGGTATATCGTGAGGCAAAGGGGACTTGGACGTGAGTCGCATTGAAAGGTATGTCGTCAAGACTCTATGGTACTTGCGAGTCGGCACGTTCTGCTAGGAGCCGCTACCGATTGATCGATTGTGAGTAGGACTCCAATCGTGTCCAAGTCGCCATGAGCCTGTAGGGTCACACACTTAAGAGCGGGAGCAAGTCGGTTGGGTTGGACCACAACCGCACGTGGACTTGGTCAGTGAGTTGGACTCAAGAGGACCAGAATAGGACTTTAGTGGATGGGCCACAAATGTTGTGCAGCCCACTTTCACTTCCTATATAAGAAGGGGTTTGGGATGCCCAAATGAAAACGGTTAGACACTTCCAATGTGTTGGAAACCCTAGCCCCCATTCATGTCCAGCCGTCGTACCGGACCTAGCAGTCCGCCGCCGGTGCTCCTCCTCGGACGTGTGGATACCGGCAGAGGTGTTGTACGTTCAGCACTTTGACGATCGAGGGAATGGATCGGATCGTGGGACGGCACTGCTTCGACGCGCTTCATCGATAATCCGCACCTGCGCGTCTAGTGGTAATCATCGTGGCCTTCTACCTCGGCTAGATCTTGGGAGTACCGCGTAAGAAAAGTTTTGTTTATCTCTACGTGGCCCTTCAGTGGTATCAGAGCGATAGCTTCTGGTTTTAGGCCTGAGATCGCGCATATGAGATATGCGGTTGGCATTAGATTGGATCTAATTGTTGTTTTGGTGGTCGATCTATGAGATAGATCGGTTTTGTACAAGATTGATTGGATCAATTGTACTCGGGGAATGGATAATCTAGTTTTCGTAATCCTACTGCTAAGGTCGTGGAACAACATACCCCTACCGGTCGGCTTCCGCCATCGGGGTAGACAGTGAAACATAGATCTAGTAGCGGTGATTGAAGATCAAAGGAGTTTGGTCGACCGCCGGTTTCACCCAGTCGTAACGTCTTGGATGTCGTTGCGAGGTTCACAACACCGATAGATTTCGTATCTATGCATAACTTGTTTTTGCAGGATGTTGTGAATGGTATTGCTTATGTGCATGTGATGTGTGTAATCCATACGTGATCTGCGAATCACGGTTATGTCAGCCGGCTGGAGCCTAGGTGCTGTCATTTTATTGTATTACGACCTGCGTGTCGGATTCTCTATGTAACACGAGCTAGTGTAGCTGTTTAGAGAACCCAGGTGACATGCAAGTCAAGGTACAAGTCGGCGACATGGTATAAGGTGGCACGTGACAAGAGTTGGCGCGAGTCGACTTACAAGCTTTGTGGAGATGGAGATCGCCATGAAGAGAGCCATACCATTTCACATAATAATTGCTTTATTTGTGTTATTGTTATGTCTCTGTTTTACCTCTATTAGATAGTTGGTATACTTTAATCCCTCAAAGAAGGTCTAGTCGGTCGTCCCGCCAGTGCTGCACCATCACAAGTCAGGCATTCTTGGTAGTGGGCTCATAAAATTGAGGTGCTGCCAATTCTTCTCGACTAGGTGGGTTCGAGTCGGACTCATACAGCGGAAGCACTTGGTAAGCTAGACGGGTCCATCACAACGGTTGTGGGGCTCGGGACGAGGGAGGTCGGGAGCCGGGGCGATGCCACCCGACCAACAGGAGGCGTATGAGATACGATTGGCAAGGTGTTGCCTATCTAGATCACTTGACGGTTAGCGGTGATGCTAAAGCTCACTAATCGGCTTGTTTATTTAGGATCCTGAATCACTAAGTAACCATCGGAGGGGTGTTGGTTCTAGTGGGAGCATAAGTATTAAAACATTTAATATGCTTGCTCTTTTATGAATACATGTCTTAAGTGTATTGCATTTTGTTGTAGATTATGGCACCCAGTAACGTTCCTCAGCAGTCCAGTTTTGCATTGAAATCAATTCTTGAGAAAGATAAACTTAGTGGAACTAATTTCACCAACTGGTATCGAAATCTGAGAATAGTTCTCAAACATGACAAGAAGGACTATGTTCTAGACAATCCACTTCCCAATGAGCCAGATGAGAATGCCACAACTGCTGTCACAAACGCCTACCGAAAGACTAGAAGTGAGTCTACGGAGGTTAGCTGTCTTATGCTTGCATACATGGAACCGGACTTGCAGAAGCAGTTCGAGGATGTTGAGGCCTACGATATGATCGAAAGCCTCAAAAGTATGTTCCAGGCTCAGGCAAAGACCGAGAGGTATGAAGTCTCTCAAGCTTTGCTGAGCTGCAAGCTCAAAGACAGCGATCCACTGAGTCCGTATGTGATCAAGATGGTTGGTTACGTGTAGTCTCTGGATAGGCTGGGCTTCCCCATAAGCGAAGAGTTCGCTACAGATATAGTTCTGAACTCTCTTCCTAGTGCATATGGTCCTTGGATCTCCAACTACCACATACACGATATGGATGAGAAGCTCACTGAATTACATGGGATGCTCAAGACTGCAGAGTCTGATCTCAAGAAAGGCGCTAGTCAAGTGTTGATGGTGCAGAATAAGGCTAAGTTCAAGAAGAGTTCTTGGACTAAGAAGAAGAAGGCTAAGTCAGGAGGCAACGCCCAGAACTCTGTTCCGAGCGCTACCTTAGGGACTGAGTCATCTCCTGCAGCCGGATCCACTTGCTTCTATTGCAAGGTGGATGGCCACTGGAAGAGGAACTGCAGCAAGCCGACAAAGCCAAGAGTGGAGGTTCGACTTCCAACTCAGGTACGCTTGTTTGCAATGTTATAGACATTTATCTTGCTGATGCACCTAACAGTTCTTGGGTATATGATGCCGGATTAGTAATTCACATCTGCAACTTGTTGGAGGGACTGGTAAGAACTAGGAGCGTGGCAAGAGGCGAGGTTGACATTCGGGTCGGAAACAAGGCGAGGTTGACATTCGGATGGCAACAAGGCGAGAGTCTCTGCATTGGATGTCGGCACGATGCAACTTCATTTACCTACAGGATTCTTAATGGAGCTGAATAATTGTTATTATGTTCCAGTGCTTAGTCGAAACATTATTTCCGCCTCATGTTTGATGAGACAAGGTTATGAGTCAAATATTAAGAACAATGGTTGCTCTTTATATTTGAAAGGTATGTTTCACGGCTTTGCACCCGTCCAGAACGGGTTATTTATTTTGAATCTTGATGGTGAGTCGGTCTATAACATAAATGTGAAAAGGTTGAAACCAAATGATCTGAATATGACTTACTTTTGGCACTGTCGACTTGGTCATATAAGTTGGAAGCGCATGAAGAAGCTCCATGATGATGGACTTCTAACATCGTTCGACTTGGAGTCGTTCGAGACATGCGAGTCATGCCTACTCGGCAAAATGACCAAGACACCTTTTGCAAAGAGTTGTGAAAGGGCGTCCGACTTGTTGGGACTAATACATAGTGATGTATGTGGTCCAATGAGCACGATAGCCAGAGGTGGTTATGAGTACTTCATTACCTTCACTGATGACTTGAGTAGATATGGATATGTCTATTTGATGAAACACAAGTCGGAAGCCTTTGAAAAGTTCAAGGAATTCCAGAATGAGGTACAAAATCAACTCGGCAAGAAAATAAAGTTTCTACGGTCGGACCGTGGAGGAGAGTACATGAGCCATGAGTTTGATGACCATCTAAAGAGTTGTGGAATAGTTCCTCAACTCACCCCGCCGGGAACACCACAGAGGAATGGTGTGTCGGAACGGCGGAATCGGACCTTGTTGGACATGGTACGATCAATGATGAGTCAAACAGATCTGCCTTTATCATTTTGGGGTTATTGTCTAGAAACTGCAGCGTTCACACTAAACAGAGTACCATCAAAGTCTGTAGAGAAGACACCACATGAGATGTGGACTGGCAAGAAGCTGAGTTTGTCTTTTCTTAAGATTTGGGGTTGTGAAGCATTTGTCAAGCGACTTCAGTCGGACAAGCTCACGCCCAAGTCGGATAAGTGTATTTTCGTGGGGTATCCGAGGGAAACCTTGGGATACTATTTCTACAACCGAGAAGAGGGCAAAGTGTTTGTCGCTCGGAACGGCGTCTTCCTTGAGAAAGAGTTTCTCAGTCGGGGAGTCAGTGGGAGCACGGTGCAACTCGAAGAAATTCGAGAGGAACCGACTAGAGGCGAATCGGAAAAGGCCTTGGAGGCTGAGCCGGTCGTGGTACCTAGTCCAGCAACAGCACCTGAACTGCGAAGATCGGCACGATTACGAAGTGTTCGTGATGTATTACTGTTAGACAGTGATGAGCCGACAACTTATTCGGAAGCAATGGTGGGATCTGATTCCGAGTCATGGCTTGGAGCCATGAGATCCGAATTAAAGTCCATGGATGAAAATCAAGTTTGGAACTTGGTTGATCTGCCTGATGGTGCAAGACCCGTCGAGTGCAAATGGGTACTTTAAGAAGAAAACTGTATATGGATGGAAATGTCTCTGTCTATAAAGCACGGCTTGTCGCGAAAGGGTTCCGACAGGTTCAAGGAGTTGACTACGACGAGACTTTCTCACCCGTAGCGATGCTTAAATCCGTTCGGATCATGTTAGCAATAGCAGCCTATTTCGACTATGAGATATGGCAGATGGATGTCAAGACGGCTTTCCTTAATGGAAATTTAACTGAGGACGTGTATATGATACAGCCCGAAGGTTTTGTCGATCTGGCTAATGCTGACAAGGTATGCAAACTTCAGAAATCCATTTATGGGTTGAAGCAAGCATCTCGAAGCTGGAACATTCGCTTTGATGAAGTGGTCAAATCGTTTGGCTTCATCAAGAGTGATCATAACTCTTGTCTATACAAGAAGTTTAGTGGGAGCAAAGTCAAATTTCTAATCTTATATGTGGATGACATATTACTGTTTGGAAATGATGTCCAGATGTTGCAAGAAACCAAAGAGTCATTGGAAAGGAGTGTGGCGACTTATATATTGGGAATAAGGATCTATAGAGATAGATCAAGGCGACTCATTGGATTGAGTCAGAGTACATATTTGGACAAAGTGTTGAAGAAGTTCAACATGGAATCAAGTAAGAAAGGGTTTTTACCGATTTCCCATGGTGTGAAGCTTAGCAAGACTCAGTGTCCTTCGACAACTGATGAGCGAAGTCGGATGAGTGCGATTCCATATGCTTCGGCTGTCGGATCCATCATGTATGCCATGATTTGTACTAGGCCGGATATTTCCTATGCTCAGAGTGTGACGAGCAGGTACCAAGCTGGCCTTGGCGAAAGCCACTAGGCAGCGGCTAAAATTATCCTTAAGTACTTGAGAAGGACTAAGGATATGTTCCTAGTTTATGGAGGTGAGGATGAACTCGGTGTAAAGGGTTACACGGATGCGAGTTATCTTACTGACTTAGATGATTCTCGTTCACAATCTGGATACATGTTCCTAATGAACGAAGGAGCTGTGAGCTGGAAGAGTTCCAAGCAGGATACGGTGCCTGCATCTACGACAGAGGCTGAGTCTATTGCTGCCACGGAGGCAGCAAAGGAAGCTGTTTGGATCAGGAATTTCCTGATTGATCTTGGTGTGGTTCAGGGCGCGTCCAATCCATTAGACGTGTATTGTGACAACAATGGTGCTATCGCACAGGCCAAGGAACCTAGACAACAACAGAAAAACAAACACATACTCATGCGATACTACCTCATTCGCCAGTTTGTCGAACAAGGTGATATCAAGTTATGCAAGATACACACGGATGCAAATGTTGCGGATCCGTTGACAAAGCCGCTACCACAGGAAAAGCATGAGGTGCACACAAGAGCCATGGGCATTAGATGCCTGGACATATGATGTCGGCATGATTGACTCTAGTGCAAGTGGGAGACTGTTGGGAATATGCCCTAGAGGCAATCATGTTTGATGTAATTCCCAATGTATTCATAAAGTTATTAAGTTGTCCAAGTATGAACAATTTATATGTATCATTGAATATGTGATTCAGTTGTGGAACTATATATTAATGTTGTTCACACTAGATTGTCCTTGGTCATTGAGGTTGTGCTGGACACACAACTTACACTAATGTGAAAGTCGGCTGATGACTTGGTTCCACTTGTCATGGGCATGGTGATGCCATTTTGACTTACACGGTCTTGACTAAAGAGTTTAGCAAGTCAGACTGACTCACATTGAGATACAACGAGTAAGTTGTCATTTGTATGTCTCAATCAATGTAATCCTTAGACCTGAGGTTGTCGCACACTCCGAGTTGTGGATCAACCGACTTAGGTTCTATCAAACACTGTTCTGTAACAAGGCAGTTATAAAGGCAGAGTTCGGGTCAGCTGAGAATCAAGCTGCGTGATGTGGATAACCAAGATGGAACTTTGCCCCTCCAACTGGAGAGATATTCTCTGGGCTCTCTCGAGTGATATGATTTGGATAGCATGGCCATGCACGTCTCGGTTAAGTATTAACCGAGGCGATCGACTAAGAGTTAGTCAGATGAATCATATATCACGGATCGAGAAGAGTGTTGAGCTAATAAAGGGATGACAATAATTCGCCTATAGCTCAACAAGGTATATCGTGAGGCAAAGGGGACTTGGACGTGAGTCGCATTGAAAGGTATGTCGTCAAGACTCTCTGGTACTTGGGAGTCGGCACGTTCTGCTAGGAGCCGCTACCGATTGATCGATTGTGAGTAGGACTCCAATCGTGTCCAAGTCGCCATGAGCCTGTAGGGTCACACACTTAAGAGCGGGAGCAAGTCGGTTGGGTTGGACCACAACCGCACGTGGACTTGGTCAGTGAGTTGGAGTCAAGAGGACCATAATAGGACTTTAGTGGATGGGCCACAAATGTTGTGCAGCCCACTTTCATTTCCTATATAAGAAGGGGTTTGGGATGCCCAAAATGAAAACGGTTAGACACTTCCAAGTGTTGGAAACCCTAGCCCCCCCCCCATTCTGTCGAGCCGCCGTACCGGACCTAGTAGTCCGCCGCCGGTGCTCCTCCTCGGACGTGTGGATACCGGCAGAGGTGTTGTACGTTCAGCACTTCGACGATCGTGGGACTGGATCAGATCGTGGGACGACACTGCTTCGACGCGCTTCATCGATAATCCGCACCTGCGCGTCTAGTGGTAATCATCGTGGCCTTCTATCTCGGCTAGATCTTGGGAGTACCACATAAGAAAAGTTTTGTTTATCTCTTCGTGGCCCTTCACTAACTTCATGTCCTAAAATGGAAGAAA
This sequence comes from Puccinellia tenuiflora, assembly GCA_012064385.1. NCBI lineage: Eukaryota > Viridiplantae > Streptophyta > Magnoliopsida > Poales > Poaceae > Puccinellia > Puccinellia tenuiflora. The sequence continues at coordinate 372,107 of QRDG01000472.1, forward strand.
ATGAAGAAACTTCAAAAAGTGCAATCTTTACGTATGGAGTGTTTTATGTCTACTAGTTGCACACATATATCTAACAAATTAATATATACGATCAAGTCATGGGCATATATAAAACATATTTTATTCAATATGATCAAATTATGCACATATTTGCATCTTGCCATTCAAAACAACGTTACTATAAGAAATGACATATTTTATTTAATATGATATTGGTTAATGAATACATGACTCATTTGTGAAACCATTATTTCTATGATGTTATTCTTAAGAAGTCCCTAGTTAACAATTGTAAGAGGAATGCATACGAATTAATGACTAGCACATATATTGATGGATGATCATGTTTCACAGATCATTTCCATGGAGATGTCGATCAATAATGCGGATACATCTTGGAGAACATGGGGTTGGACTGACCCACCATGAGACACTGTGTGAATAGTATTTTTTTTTTCATGTTATCAAGTGATCTCATACAATGCGCATATTGATTTTCTTAGATCCGAGATGTTTGCTTCTACTTTGGGATATGTAAGGGTTTACATTTGGGCTATCAAACCCTACCTTTAATCCTATGTCTAATACATACAGGAAGAGCTTACCACCTATTTCATCTCCTCACCGGCCGGCCGTACCTCCGGTGAGAAGGAAGGAAAGGGGCGGCGGCGGAAGTTTCCAGATGACTCTCAAGGCTCTGTATCAAGAGGAACGATTCCGGTTATACAAAATTTCAGTTTGTTCCTCTGATGAGAACTTTGCATGCATCATAAAGTTAGACATTTCCTTGCATCGAATCAGACCAAGAGTCATGCCATCTCTACGACCATAGCATAAAGATAGATAATGACACTCTCGTCGAATGGCATCTCTATGCTCCAGCACAGGCTTGGGACACAATCCATGGTCTCAAGTGGGCAATGCTATCTTTCGCGTGTGCGAGCAGTCGCTCGATATTCCGACAGAAAAACGACAAGCGGGCGGGGAGGAAGAAGATCATCTCCACCCGTGGCCATAGTCGGCCGAACCCCCTGTCACCGCCGGTTCGTCGCTGCTCCGAACCATCCCTCTAAACCCCTCCACGCCCCTAAATTTTGGGAGCTACCCTATTGGAAAGTCCTAGAGGTCCGGTCTTCAATCGACGTGATGCACGTGACAAAGAATCTTTGCGTGAACCTGCTAGGCTTCCTCGGCGTGTATGGGAAGACAAAAGATACACCGGAAGCAAGGGAGGACCAGCAGCGTATGAAAGACCCAAACAACAAGCATACGGATAAAGGGCGTCACTACTTAAGCAGCTACGCTCTTACGAAAGCAGAGAAGGAAATATTTTTTGAATGCCTGAGCAGTATCAAGGTCCCGGCTGGCTTCTCGTCAAATATAAAGGGAATAATAAATATGGCAGATAAAAAATTCCAAAACCTGAAGTCTCATGATTGGCACGTGATTATGACGCAGTTACTTCCGATTGCATTGAGGGGGCTTCTATCGGAAAATGTTCGAGTACCCATTGTGAAGCTATGTGCATTTCTCAATGCAATATCTCAGAAGGTAATCGATCAAGAAAGTCTGACAAGGTTACAGAAGGATGTGGCCCAATGTCTTGTTAGTTTTGAGTTGGTGTTCCCCCCATCATTTTTCAATATTATGACGCATCTCCTGGTTCACCTAGTCGACGAGATTGCAATTCTCGGTCCTGTATTTCTACACAATATGTTCCCCTTCGAGAGGTTCATGGGAGTCTTGAAGAAATATGTTCATAACCGTGCTAGGCCAGAAGGAAGCATCTCCAAAGGCTATGGAACAGAGGAGGTCATTGAGTTTTGTGTTGACTTTATTCCCGACATTAAGTCGATTGGTCTTCCTGAATCGCGGCATGAGGGGAGACTTAGTGGAAAAAGCACGATAGGAAAGAAAGCAATGATATGTAGGGACGGGCATTCTTTCACTCAAGCATACTACACAGTTCTACAAAGTTCCACCTTCGTGGCTTCGTATATCGAGGTACACAAGAATATTGTACGCTCCAAAAACCCAGGGAAGCCTGACTCCTGGATTAAACAAAAACACATGGAGACTTTTCGCAGTTGGTTGCGATTACATCTCATGAATGACACCGATGTTGGAGATCAACTCTACTTATTGGCCGCGTCACCATCTTCGACTGTATTGACTTTCCAAGGGTACGAGATAAATGGGAATACATTTTACACGATCGCCCAAGATAAAAAGAGTACCAACCAAAACAGTGGTGTTCGCTTTGATGCAACAGATGAGAATGGACAAAAGGACACATACTATGGTTACATAGAGGAGATATGGGAACTTGACTATGGACCTACTTTTAAGGTCCCTTTGTTTCGGTGCAGTTGGGTCAACATGAATGGAGAAGGGGTAAAGGGAACTTGACTATGGACCAACATGAATGGATGACGGCGACTACGAGTATGAGTATTATAGGCCTAGGCAGGAGTATGACTAAGATTGTTAGGACAACTGATCCACTGTTGTCATTCTGTACCGTATCAAATGCACCGTTGGAGCTCAAATTTAAACACTTTTCATGTTGAAAGTTTAGTGAGATTCAATAATATGGCAAAAATAGATATGAATTAATTCAATAGATATAAATTAAATGAATATATATATAAATAGATAGATTACATTTTTATCAACAATTTGATATTTTAATGGCATTTTTCTGATAAACAGATGAAAAGATATTGAATTTATAAATTTAATTAATGACTTAATGGAGTTCAAATTCCAAATTTTGTAATTAAATTAATTCCCCTATAATCTAAAAAAATGAATTTTCCATAAATAGATAGATTACATTTTTATCAACAATTTGATATTTTAATTGCATTTTTCTGATAAACAGATGAAAAGATATTGAATTTATAAATTTAATTAATGACTTAATTAAGTTCAAATTCCAAAAATTATTTATTCAAATTTAAACACTTTTCATGTTGAAAGTCTTTTCAAATTCAAAACCATATGAAATTCATATTCAAAAACCTTAATAAGAAAAAAAAGGCGGGAACAACATTAAGAACTTAAAATTTTCAGGGCATTAAAATTTTTAGGGCATTCATCCCGGTTCATGCCACGAACCGGGACCAAAGGGTATTTTGGCGCACGCCTTTTCGGTGCCGCCGAAAATGACCTTTAGGTCCGGTTGGTACCACCAACCGGGACGAAAGGGTAGGCCTTTGGTCCCGGTTGGTGCCACCAACCGGACCTAAAGACCCTTTGGTCCCGGTTGGTGGCACCAACCGGGACGAAAGGTCTGCCTCCTTTAAAACTGCTCTGCCTCTTCTTCTTCCCCCAACTCCTCTCATTTTCGACTAAGGACCAGCGCGCAGGAACCGATCCGACGCCGTCAGGCTGCCCAAATCTGCCGGCCTCCACGCGTCGCCGCCCTGCGCCGCCCGCTCCCCCGACCGCGCCTCCTCCCCCGACCGTGCCTCCACCGCGCGCCCGGCCTACTTCGGCCGCCACGCGCTGCCCTCCCCGTGCCCGAGCCTCCTCCTCCTCCCCGGCCAAGCCCGTGGCCGGCCACCGCCGCGCGCTGCCCTCCCCGCTGCCTGAGCCTCCTCCTCCCCGTGCCATCACCTCCTCCTCCCCGCTGCCCGAACCTCCTCCTCCCCATGCCATCGATCGCCTCCTCCTCCCCGTGCCCGAGCTCCTCCTCCGCCCCGGTTAGTTTTGAAATTTAATCAAATAAAATGAAATGGAAAATATAAAAATTCCTTCACTATGTTGTTGTTAATGTTATTGAATTTTTTTCTATTTTTTAAATTCTAGCAAAATGAAAAATGTGCTATTGTTATTGTTAATGTTATTGAAAAAATGCCAAAGTTAGGGTTAGGGTTTTGGAAAATGCAAATTGTTATTTGTTAATGTTATTGAAAAAATACCAAAGTTAGGGTTAGGGTTTAGGAAAATGCCAAAGTTAGGGTTAGGGTTAGGGTTAGGAAAATGAAAAATGTGCTATTGTTATTGTTAATGTTATTGAAAAAATGCCAAAGTTAGGGTTAGGGTTTAGGAAAATGCAAATTGTTATTGTTAATGTTATTTAAAAAATACCAAAGTTAGGGTTATAGGGTTTAGCAAAATGCAAAATTTAGCAAATTGTGTTATTGTTAGTGTTAGTTTGTCAAAATTGTTTTAGCAATTGTTAGCGTGTTAAAATTAATTTAGCAATTGTTATTATTTTAGCAATTGTTAGCATGCACAATTTTATGTTGTTTTCACAAATATTGTGTGGATCTTGAAATAATATTTGGGTGCAGGTTTGTTTTTTTTTTCATTTCAGTAAACTTAGCAATTTTGTGTAGCTTAGTTAGGAATTAGTGTAGCAAGTTATTAATTTGTGTAGTAAATTATTAATTAGTGTAGTAAATTTAGAAATGATTTCGTATGTGTCATATTATTACTACAATTCAATTTTGTTCCATTTCATACAAGATGAAATGCTGAATTATTTGTCATATATATCACCATGACGACGCTTAGAAACAACGGGCGCAGCAACGCGCGCCTTTCCTTCTAGTACCGTTCTATTCCTACAAGTTTTCTGAACTACACGGCAAGACGGCTCCGAAAATAATTTTCGTATTTTGCAGAAACTATGGAACCACACGGCAGAGACGAAAATGAGGAAAATATCCCCGAGGATATGATCCGCGGCGAGGATGACACAAGTCACTTTCTAAACGACTCCGGTGAGGGGGATGAGTTTCTCAACCGAGGAGACGACGTCTCCAACGTCTGGAAAGAGCCCGAACTTGGCGTCTCCGATGAGGGAGAAGCCGACAAGGCAGAAGCCGGCGGCTCCGATGCAACATTGATTATTACAAACTCCGACGAGGTGCATATATATTTATATTAATTAATTTAGCCTCTGTTGTCTATATACACATACTAACGGTCTTTCTTCTTATAGCCATCCGGATCGAGGAAATCCTCTGTGAGGATGAAACGAGGCCCAACCAAAAAGTTGGAGGACCATCTCCGGTACAGGATCGAAGAAGTCGTTGCAGACGGCGAACCCATTGCTCCAATTGATGTTAGACAAAAATTTGTGAAGCAATGCGGTGTTGTTGTTAGGGACTACGTCCCGATCACCATCCGAGAATGGAATAAGCCAAGGGATCCTAAAGTTAGCTGGCTCAGCCCCGAAGGCAAAAAGCGCCTTTTTCAAAAGGTCATGGTTAATTTCACCTTGCCGTTGCCTGAGGTGGATCCAGAGGAGGGGGAGCCAGATGAGGAGGAGATGGATGCCCGAAAAAAAGCTCTAGTAGATAAAGTCAAGGCGTGGGCTCTTAAGAAGATGGCCGAGCTATTCAACAAATTTAAGAAAAGATTGTACACCGACTTCATCTTGAAAGATAAAACTCCAGATTTCGATCACGGGTATGAGAAGATAAGAGACTACTGGGAAGATTTTGTGGCGTACAAGAAATCGGAGGAAGCTCAGTCAAAGTCTGCAATAAATAAGGCAAATGCTGCTAAAAAGAAGTACCACCATACTATGGGGGCTGGTGGCTACGCCTGTTCCATGCCTAAGTGGGACAAACTTGAGGCCGACCTGCTGGCTAAAGGGATCGTTCCAGAGCCTATAAAAGAAGGATGGATCGAACGGTCAAGAAATTGGTTTTACGGGCATGGGAGCACATTGGACGCAGAAGGAAAGTGCATATATACCAGAAGACACAAGGATAATCCCCTACTACCCATCGAAGAAATTAGGAAAGCACACAAGGATGTTGAGGAGGGACGGTTCCGTCCCGATAGAGAGAATGACGAGCTTGCACGCGCCCTTGGGAATCCCGAACACGAAGGACGAACACGAGGCACCCCAGGCTCCAAGCCGTGGGCACATGGGTTTTCCGCGGAAAGGAAAATATTTCCCGATAAAAGTCATCTGAGGAGAAAGGAAAGGGAGGCAAGGGAAGCAAGCGCTGCGCAAGACCGGCTGCGTCATATAGAAGAAACAATGAAGCGGCAGCAGGATCAAATTGACCGACTTAGCCAGCAAGGCACTGCCGGCCTATCTCAGCAGCACGTTGTAGAAGCTGCAGTCGATGCTACCGACCCATCATATCGGAAAAGCAGCGTGGCTTTGAGCATGGTCCCGGCTGGTGATGATGATGCACTGACGACGGATCCTCTTCGTCGCTACCCAGTGGATGATATCACGGAGAGCACACCTTGTGAGCTACATGTGAAAGTGCTCAACTTAACCATGAAGGTGGCGGTCAGCTATGCCGTACCAATTGGACCTACACCAACTTTTCATTGCTCCCCGGTTCCTCATGGCTACGCTGTTCTCGGGGTGGATGAAGTTAGTAAAGGATTTGAGGAGTTGAAGCTGAAACACCCTGCAGGTGAAGATGGGGAGGTGGTTGAACTTGGAGAAGCCAGGAAAGGGACCATTCTATGGCCAAAGGAATTCATCGTGCTTCCAAACTGGCCGCCAAGGCCATCGACTCCTCACCAATCTCCAACGCAACAGTCCTCTCCACCGCAGCCGCCTCATCACTCTCCAGCGCAACAGTCCTCTTTGCCGCCGCCGCCTCAGGCGCCGTCTCCGCCACCTCAGCAGTCTCTAGTGCAACCGTCTCCGCCGCCTCAGTCTCCAGCACAGCCGTCTCCGCCGCCGCGTAAGTCTTCTCCGGCGCCGCGTGTGGGTACTCTGGGGTTCGACAAAAACCGATCACCGAAACGTAAGGGGTCACCCCTCCCAAAAGTACCTCACAAGAAACTTGCCAAGAGACCTTACGACCGTACACCGGAGGAAAATGCGGTGTACGTACAGGCCGAAGTCGACGCATGGTTTGCTAATTTAAAGAAGCCGAAAGAGCCAGAGTTCCCCTCCACCCCACAAGAACATGCCGATGTCATGAAAATGCTGAAAAATATGGCCCAACCCCCGCCAAAGCTGACACCAGACTATGACCGCTCTATTCTCAAGTCGGTTCGGGCAAATAAACAGCGGAAATCAGTTCCCCCAGCTCGGAGAACAGAAAAAACAATCGTGCCCCCCGCTCAAAGTGTCTTCCAATACCGAGGTGGGGTCGAGCAAACGTGCGGTCGGCATCGATCCTGAGTTTGTTGCACTATACGGAGAAGCAGCCTCTACTCGGGGCATGTCTATTGCTCAGTACTTAGACCAAATACAATTCCACGAAGACATAGTTCCAAAATACATATACCGGCATGGGCATCCTCTCGTCAAACCTGAGTTAGTCAAAGATCTACCAACAAAAATGCGAATATTGCATAGTTGGTACATGACAAACTCAAAGAAAGGGGGAATTGGATCTACGTGGGATATAAAAACGAGGATTACGGGCATGGAGTTGGCGTGGTAATGATTGAATTTTCTGAATTATTTCAGTTATACCAACAAGACGCCCTTGACAAAGCTATCATCAGTGCCTATTGTCTGTAAGTATTATTTCTGTAATTAAGTCTCTAGCTAGCTCACCTCGTTCATTGCATTTATAATCTTACTCATCACTATATTAATTATGCAGAATGAAGATTCTCCAATGCAAAAGAGGACAAATCTATGACATTGGGTTCGTTGACCCAGATTACATTCATGAAGTCAGCCTCCATGATTTTTACGACGATACAGAGAATAACTTGGTAAATGCGTTACGGTTTAACAAAACCAAAAGAGAAATACTATTTCCTTACAACTTCAAGTAAGTGTTACTACACATTCTATTTCGCTTAATTTCTCGATGATAAGTGTATAATTGATGACTTATGCGTACGCAGCTTCCACTTTATTCTGCTAATCATTTTGCCTGACAAAGGAGTAGTACTTGTCATGGACTCGTTACATAAACCCCTTAAGGATTGGGCGGACATGCAGGAATGCCTACAGAGGTAATTTCAATCATATTATGTCACTATATCGGCAACTTTCCGTTCATTTACTGATAGCAAGTAATTAATATATAACTCCTTTATTCATTTTCTTTGCCGGACAGAGCTTGGAAACGATTCACCGCCAGGGCTAGGGGTGATTGGGCGAAGGAGCTTACATTTAAACAAATAAATGTAAGTATTACTACCTAGATCCGCGCATCTCTTTGATTCTAGTTCAATACCATTACCATTCTTGATTATTATTTTGATTGAACTCTGTTCCCGTAAAGTGCTTGAGGCAGGGAAGTGGGAATCATTTATGTGGATAGTACGTCTGCGAGTTCATTCGTCAGACGTGCTGTGAGAAGGGCAGAATCTTAGAACAACTTGAAGTGCGTATGCAATATTCATAATTTTAGTTTATTGACATCAATTGTGTTTACTTTCATTCATATATGTTGACCCTTTTTTAATTAGATCGAACGGTTGCGAGAAGGCCTTCTACCACAGGATCACGTACGAGCAATTCAAGAGAAAATTGCCGGATTCTTGGTTGCAGAGGTCCTAGATCCGAAAGGAGAATACTACTATAAGTTAAGTTGAAATTAATTAAATAGCGAGTGTAAAAGAGATGTATATATATGTTTGAAATGTTTGACCAAGCACGACGAATGAGATGTGTGTAATATATTCATGACGATATGTGTAATAGTGGTTCACCATATTTCACTAGTAGTGGCATTTTTGTAGTTCTAAAAACTATTTAATTTAAGTTGTTAAAACATGCATGCATTTGACATAATCAAATAGGTCTTATTTTTCTGAACATTTTGGTATTTTATTCATATTTTTATGAATTACAGAATAAGCATTATTGATTTTACAAATTTAAACAATTTTCTGAAATTTCTGAAAAAAGTGAAAAAATCTGACGGGACAATAGTCCCGGTTCGTATTACGAACCGGGACGAAAGACCCTCCCCATTAGTCCCGGTTCGTAATACGAACCGGGACGAAAGACCCTCCCCATTAGTCCCGGTTGGTGTCCCAACCGGGACTAGCATTCGTCCCGATTTGCTAGTCCCGGTTGGGGAACCGGGACGAATGGCTCAACCGAACCGGGACAATAGGGGTGTTTCCTACTAGTGGCCGCCCTGCGCGGAAGGGGTCATCTGGACCATCCTCAGGACGGTACGTAGGCTCCATACACGTTCACTCGCCTCACAGCATGAGCAACTTGGGGGAATTAATTGGCTTGTTTTTGTACAAAAAGAATTTTTAGGGTTTCATCTTTTGTTAGAAAGGATTTGGTATATATATCACGGCAACGTCCAAAAGTCGTGTTATTTTTCTATATGGTTCGTGAAGTACTATGTAGGGATTTTTATTTTTTTAATAGGTAGGGAATTGTTTCTGAAAATAATAATTACTTTGCAGGTTCGCACCGTATCGAAGCACCAGCTTGAGCTTCTTCGGGAGGCCGTCCATGATGTAACTTTTTCTCCCCGTAGTTCCCTACCCGTTTCTCGACTCATTTTTATGAAAGCGAGTATTATGTGAACTCGGCTCATGTCATAGCCAGCAAGACCGACCGCCACTTGAAGTCTTCGTAGTGTATGAACTAGTATTCAACTGGGCTTTCCCCATTTCCATTAAAAGATTAACGGAAATACACAGTAACAAACGGCAACAAAGGACACAGAGGGAAAGGATAAAGAGAAAAACAGCCTCAGCTCGGTAGGAAAACCCGCTGCACAGCCTCGGCATCAAGACCACGCCACGGGGCAAAAAACCTACCTCCTAGACTACAAGTTCAACAAAAGAGACCACTAGCAACAGTACCAATACAATCATCATCACATCACAGACAAAGCAAAACCCCAAGAAAGATAGGGGGAGATCTCAAGCCTGGGAACCATCTGTGATCGCCAGCACCAAACGCCCAACAGGAGGGACATCATGCCCATGCCCCGCAGCAGCAACACCTTGTCCACCGGCTTGAGCCATCCACTGAGTGACCTGCATCAGCTCCCCAGCTCCTCCTTTGATCCTGACGCCATCCTCCTCTCCATACAGACCTGCCCAATAATGTAAGTAGGAGCACATATAACCAATTGTCACAACAGGAGACCGCACCACTAACCCCTCAAAAGTGATCTTATTTCTGCAATTCCAAATAGCCCAACAAGCTGAGGCTAACAAAAGCATATGAAATTTCTTGCCATGCGGGAAATGTGTGTTTAACCAAATAACACATTGCCACAGGTATTTAGGACAAGTCTTAGTCCCCAAAACAGCCCCTAAAACCCCCCACACCACCTTAGCATGGTTGCACTCGAAACAAAGATGGGAAGCAGTTTCAATTTGGTCACAAAAGGAACACACGGGATTTCCTAGCCATTTCCTTTTTTTAAGATTCTCTCTTGTTAAAATCGCATTGCGAAAAAGTTGCCACAGGAAGACCTTTATTTTAAGGGGTAGTTTTGCTTTCCAGATCCATTTATTATGGGACCCAGCAAGATTTCTCTCTTGTAATTGATACACAGATTTGGTAGAAAAAATACCATTTGCATTCAAGGACCAGGAAATTTTATCAGAATTAGTAGTCCTCACAATCTGCAAAGCAGCATTAACAATATAATTCCATTGCACTATCATCCCAGGAAGGAATCTACGACGAAACGGAACCTCGCACTCAACAGATAAAACCTTCTCAAAGGTCCAGTCTTGCGCTTGACAGATGTCAAATAAGCCAGGATATGACACACATAAGGAATACCCATCAAGCCAGGGGTCTTTCCAAAACCGTACCACATCCCCTTTTTGCAAAATAACTTTCCTACCCTCAAAATATAGCTCCTTAACCTTCATGATAGCTTTCCAGCAAGGAGAATCACTAGCTCTGCTCTTAACAGATGCTTTTATGATTGTTTTCCATAGGCCAGATTGCGTCTCTAATTTCCACCACCACTTACAGAGGAGACTTAGATTTTGTTTGTGTAAATCTTTTACACCTAGCCCACCTTTTATCTTGGAACGACATACTCTCCCCCATTTAACCATATAATATTTCTTCTTATTGCTTTTACCAGCCCAAAAAAACTTCCTTCTATGTTTATCTAACTTCTCCACAAATGTTTTACTTAGCAAGAACATAGACATATAATAGGAAGGGATACCAGATAAACTGGAATCAAGCAAGGTTAATCTCCCCCCCCCCCCCCCCCCCGAAGAAGCCGCATCACTAATCCAGGAATCAAGTTTATTTAACATTTTTGCATCCAGAAAATCCCAATCAATCGTTTTTAGATTAGTAAAGGTAACAGGCATTCCCAAATAACTCATCGGCAATTGTCCCACTTGACAATTAAACAGGTCAGAGTAAAAGGCAGCAATACTATTGTCTCCTTCAATCACAAAAAGTTCACTTTTAAGGAAATTAATTTTCAACCCAGACATCATTTCAAACATGTATAAAAGGAGTTTTAAATTCAGCGCCTTGTCGACATCATGACTGAGACAAAGCACTGTATCATCGGCATACTGCATAATAGCCACCCCATTATTAATCAAATCAGGAGCCATGCCACACAACAACCCGTTTTTTGGGCTTCTAACACCATTTTGGTGAGCACCTCGCCCACCATATTGAAAAGCCAGGGAGATAAGGGATCTCCTTGTCTCACACCTTTCGCACTTTGAAAATAACTACCAATATGATCATTAATTTTAACACTAACAGTCCCATTATATAAAATTTGTCGTATCCAGGAACACCACATATCATTAAAACCCCTTACTTTTTGACATTCAAGCAGAAAATCCCAATTAACCTTATCATACGCTTTCTCGAAGTCAAGTTTAAGAATGACACTTGGTTGTTTTTTAACATGGGCATGATGCATCACTTCGTGCAAGGACATAATACCATCCACAATGTTCCTGTTTTTAATAAAGGCATTCTGCTGGACACTAAACAGCTTCTTAGCGTAGGGATCAAGCCTCAGAGTTAAAGCTTTCGTAATGATTTTATAAATGCAACGCAACAGACAAATTGGCCTAAACTGTTGAATTTTATTAGCCTTAGCAACTTTAGGTAAAAGGGTAATAACCCCATAATTCAAACGCTGAACATCCAACGAACCATTATGAAAACAATGAAAAATATTCATAATATCATTTTGAACCACCTCCCAACAATGTTGGTAAAACTCTGTAGGGATATTGTCAGGACCCGGGGCCCTATTAGTATTCATAGAAAATAAAGCAGTCTTAACTTCTTCCACGGAGAAAGGCCTAGTTAAATCAATATTATCTTCCTCGGATAAAACTTCATCCCGAGACCACAAATCGGGAGATAAAGTAAAAAAGTTCCCAGGGGCAGGGCCAAATAGACTTTTATAATAAACAGTGGACAACTTTAACAGTTTATCTGTCCCTTCCACTAAAGTTCCATTATCATCCAACGAATGAAGTGTGTTTTTCCTTTTCCTACCATTAGCAATTTTATGAAAGTATGACGTATTTAGATCACCATGTAAGAGCCATCTCGCATGAGATCGTTGAAACCAATATTTCTCTTCTTCAACATTCATATCAAACAACTCAGTTTGAATATGTGCTTTTCTATTAAAATTCTCAGGAGACAGATCTTGCACCTCTTCTAGCTTTTCTAACATATCCAACTCTTCTTTAAGAATTTTTTTCTTCTTTTTAAAATTTCCAAATAAATTGGACCCCCATCTAGAAGCTATGAACTAGTATATATAGCGGCTTGCATCTAGAAGGAGCTTGGAAACGAAACAAAATGACTAGAGTTACAAAGCCTGCGTTGAACTCAATTGTGGAGGGATATTTGAGATAGAGAAAAAGAAAGAAAACCTCTTGGACTGACCTGCTTTCCACCGCGTGCATCATGTAGGACATGGAGAAGAATGCGAGGCCCCGCCAGGAGGTGAACAGTAGAGATATCAACATGTTCTGGACTTCTCAACAAAACGAACATTGATTATTATGGTTGATTGTTTCACTGGTGTGGTACTTCACAGCATGAGAGCTGAGATTACATATTGTATTCGTACACGATTATACTCTTATTTGTTTATTTCTATCCATTTCGATGCCTTGTATACTGTTATAGAATAAACTAGTAAATCTCGCACACGCAAATTTGGGCTGATGGTATCCCAACTGGAGTTCAGGTGTCTGAAATCACAAATAACATAGGGTGTGTCTTATGTAAGCGCCTTGGTGGCATCTTACATAAAACCTGGAGTTACTCTGCTTAGCCATGTAGCCATTTGGAACTTGTCACACGAGAATTAACATACATAAGTGCTGCAAAATATATTGAATTAGCCCTATACAATAACTTTTGGCGGGGACCGGTAGGAGCCGGAAACACACTACAAGAATTCCGTTCTATTGCAACAAAATTTATTGCTATAACTATCTTTCGTTGCAATAAAATGTGATATTACCACAAAATACTAGTTCATGGTAATAGGATCAACATATTGCCACAGTTTCGTTTTGTCGCACTAAGTATTCCTTTTGTTGCGATAGAAGCCATGTATTGCCACAATTTGTATCAGTGTTGTAATTTGGTAGTGATATTGCGACAGTTGTGTCGCGTTGCGTGAATTAGTCATTTTGTTGCAATAGAGACTATGTATCGCAACAAAATAAACCTTTGTGGTAATATTCAGACATATATCGCAACAATTATGACATGTGGCGTTAGTCATACATATTGTTGCAAAAAAATGTCTTTGTATTGCAACAGAAGATGTATTGGTTGTAATATGGCAACTTTTCGCCTCACCTTGATTGTGTTGCAATAACTATTACATATTGCGACTAATTGTGTATCCATGGTAATATGTACAACATATTACAACAATCTCCTAGTGTTGCGAAAAAGAAGCAACAAAAATCTATGCAATTTTCTGATAATTATAGACATATAATTATTATTATTCAAATGTATAGTAATTTCACGTGTGGCATCCACGGTAACCTAAAAAAAGAGGGCATTTCTGGGCGAACTCGCGCCCTGCACCATGCATATACAGTTTCAGACAACTAGGCTGTGCGCAGTAAACCAGGAAAAAAGTGGCCTTTTTGGCTTTGCGGGATTCGAACTCATGCCCCACGGTGCGTATCAGGGTTAAAACCACTGGGCTATCCTTGTGTTGGTGTGAAAGTTGGGGTCTGATAGTACATATCCTGTATCTAGGGCCGGCCACCACGTAAAAAAGAAATAAAATGGCCATTTCTGCCTCCGCGGCGACTCGAAAACGAGCCCTCTGCGATGTACATCGACGTTCAGACCATTTGGCTGTGCATGTATTTGTTAAAATATATGGGTCTGACTCTACATATCCTGGAGCCGCGAGGTGAACTATACCTGAAGCTTCAGCCTGAAGCAAAACACACTCCCAGGCATAATTTAAACAAATATTTATCCACCAATTCAGCAACATAACAGCTGTATCCCAGCCTAATTTCCAGCAAAAATTCAGCAGCAGATCAACAACACTACATCAAGATATGCATTAGGATATATGACACAAACCATCTCAGGGAGATACGTAACACATGGTTCAACATGGCAACACACAAGTTTCAACAACTACAGATTGTTCGCACGAAAAACCACAAGTTCGAAAGTAATAAAATAGGAACAACACTAAATGACCACAAGCAACTACTCTTCTCTTCACTTTCATCACCAAATCACCAAACTTAGTGTTGAGGTTCCCTTTCACCACAACAGATGACACTATGCAGGTGCGCCTTGTTTAAACCTGTTTCACATCAGATTAAAGTTGAGGAGAGATACTACTCATAGGTAAACAACAACAAAATTTATATTCATAGCATAAACACGTGGAAAGCGCATTACCAAGAGATTAAAACCTACACAAAGAAGCCCTGGTCATCATCCACTTCTACTTCTCCCAAAGGAGCAACATGGCCATCATTTATGTAAGCCTCATCATCATCTGTATCATCATCAGATTCTAACAGAACATCTTCAAAATCAACAGGTTTTATATTTTTGATGACTAAAACATCAACGTTGGATCCTTCATCATCATTTCTGCACCAACTAGTGATCGCTTCAGGTTTTGTAATTTCTGGCACTGTAAATTCTGTATCGACGACATCCAGTACGTTTGCCTCACCACCTTCATCGGCTTCAGCAGCTTCATCAAGGCCTACACCATCTAAAACAGAAGGAACACACAAATTGCGTGGATTCATTTTAATGACACTTGCCCAATCAGGTTCTTCACATCTCTCACATAGAATACCTGTTCAGCTTGGAGTCCTAGAATGTAAGGGTCTCCCTTGAACCGGTGTAGAGTAGTGTCGAGGTCAATAATTCCATACTTGTCCTTCTTATACCCCTTACTCTGAGTTCTATTAGCAGGAGGTACATCAAACCAATCACATTGGAATAGAACAACCTCCTTATCAGGAGGAAAGTCAAGAAATATGATTTTCTTGATCACCCCATAATAATCAATATTGCCTGTGGTTTCATCGCCCTTGACTATGACGCCACTATTTTGAGTACTCAAGTCCTGCTCTATATAGGAATTCCGAAAGAAATATCTATTCAGAACTGTACGGTTGATAACACGAGCTAGGTGATCAGGTCCTTTAGCTAGTGCATAAATAAGATCGCTGACCTTCCCATCCTTGTGGAGTCCTGTGATTTGTTTCACGGAAGAGTATATATGTGAGTAAACTATATAGTGTTGGTACGTCACTACAAGGGACATTAGTGAAAATTTGAAAGAAACTTACTCGTCTCTCAAACCAGCCAACAAACTCTTCCTTGTGGTGGTTTTGAGGATGAAAAGGATTGTTCCTTTTGAGCTCCTCAAGATGTTCACTACAAAGGAAAATGATTAATTTTAATTGAGCGGGACATTATTAATGCACATAATGATGTGAAATAAATAAAGAGGTATCTCATACTCAATCCATGGCGCGGTCTCCTCACAGTTTGTTATTATGAAATGCCTCATTTGATTAATCTCAGCCAAAGTGATTGATTCACGAACAAAACCTTTTTTGAGTAATCAACTATACTCATTATACTAATCTCTGTTGGTGGTTGATCTGTACCTCCATCTTCATGGCGTTCAGACTGACTTAGCTTTGTAGGCATGCCATGAACGAATCGACTGTAAAAAGTCATGCACTCTTCAAGGATGTACCCCTCTGCAATGGAACCTTCTAGGTGAGCCTTGTTACGCACATATCCTTTCGGCGTACGCAAGTATCGCTCAACTGGATACATCCACCTGTACAAGACAGGCCCTCCCAACCGGGCCTCTCAGCAAGATGAACTGGGAGATGCATCATAATATCAAAGAATGCTGGTGGAAAGATCATCTCGAGCTGACACAGAGTTTCTGGAATTGTTTTGCTCAACTTCTCCAAATCTTCATCCTTTAACTCCTTGGAGCATAAATCAGAAAAGAATTTACTCAGCTGAAGCAATGGGTTAACAATATTCTCTGGCAAAAGCTTGCGCAATGCAATAGGAAGAAGTTTCTGAAATATAACATGACAGTCATGAGTTTTGAGTCCACTAATCTTGCACTGATCGAGGACCACACATCGCTTAATGTGTGATGCATATCCATCAGGCATCTTAATGCTCTGCAGAAACTTGAGGAGTTCTCTTCCTTTTTTAAAGCATAGCAACCTTTCTTTATTTCATACTTATGCTTACCGGGCTTTGGATGCTGGTCCTTCCTAATTTTCAAGTCCTCCAAATCAAGACGAGCCTTCAGACCATCCTTTGATTTCCCATCCATGTCAAGCAAAGTCCCCAGAATGCTGTCACAAATGTTCTTCTCAATGTGCATAACATCCAAATTGTGCCTAACGAGCAAGTGTTTCCAATATGGGAGTTGGAAAAAAACACTTTTCTTCCGCCAGTTATGCCAGCTATTAGTTTCAGGTCGCTTTCTCTTATTTGACCGCCCAAATGGTGCATGTTGAATGCTATCAAGTTGTTGCACAACTTCTTCACCTGTAAGTGCCACTGGAGCTTCTCTATTATCTGTCTTGTTGTTGAACAAACACTTGTTTCGACGCCATTTGTGGTTCCTGGGCAGAAAACGTCGATGTCCCATGTAGCAATGCTTTCGACCATACTTGAGCCATAAAAAATCTGTATGTCTGTGGCAATAGGACATGCTAGCTTGCCTTTTGTGCTCCAACCACTCAGCATCGCGTAAGCTGGGTAGTCATTGATGGTCTACAACAAGCATGCATACAACTGGAAATTTTGTTTAGTTGCAGCATCATATGTGTAAGCACCTTCCTCCCATAGAACATTCAGTTCATCAATCAAAGGCTGCAAGTACACATCTATGTTATTTCCTGCTGACTTTGGTCCTGGAATAATCATTGACATAATCCAATTTTGTTGTTTCATACACATCCAAGGTGGCAAGTTATATGGGATAAGAATGACAGGCCACGTAGTGTGTGATATACTCATGAGCCCAAAGGGGTTGAATCCATCCGAAGCAAGTCCAAGTCGAACACTGCGAGCATCTTTTGAGAATTTCTTAGAATATTTCTTATCAACATGCTTCCAGGCCTTCGAATCTGCAGGATGCCTCATTACGCCATCATCCACACGACCCTCCTGATGCCATTTCATATGTGATGACATATCCTCTGTCAGCCTTTGCAGTCTTGGTATGAGTGGGAAATACCATAGAACTTTCTGTGGCACTCGCTTCTTTGATTTACGGGTCGATGCATTGTCTTCGTCACTGGTAGGAGTAGATTTCCATCGAGACGCATGACAGACAGGGCATTCTTCTGCATCAGCATGATCAATACGGAATAGCACACAATCATTAACGCACGCGTGTATCTTCTTGTAATCCAGACCAAGATCTCGGATCACCTTCCTTACTTGTGCGAGATTAGTAGGAATGCAGTGACCCTTTGGCAGCACCTGAGTGAACATCTGCAGAATAAAATCACATGCTCTATTGGTCATCCCACACACGCACTTGATTTGGTAAAGCTTGACAATGAAAGATAGCTTCGTGACATTCTTGCAACCTGGGTACAAGTCTTTTTATTGCCTCTTTCAACAGTTCAAAGAATGCCTTGGCTGTTGCATTTGGCTCCTGGTTCCTTCCATCATCGCTGGAATCATCCGCATGAATGTCTCCTGCCATGTCTGTGCCCCTTATGAGCGTATTGAGCATGTCACATACCCCATCACCATCATCTACATCGTCTTCATCATCAGAATCTTCAGACATGATGTCCTCATCTGGTTGTTCACCATGGTATATCTAGTGAGTGTAGCTCGGATCCATCCCATGGTGCAGCAAGTGACTATGAACATCCCTTCTTTTTCTGTGAGCATTATTCAGACATCTCGTACATGGGCATGGGACAGTTGAGTTCGGATGAGCACCATCGAAAGCAAGATTCAAGAAATTCTTCATGCCAGTTTGCCACTCAACAGAATCTCTTTGCTTATCCATCCAGCACTTATCTCGTGTCATTTTGTCTTATCTCCGTAAAGCCAGTCCTGTTAAACAAAACATCCCAAAAAAGAGCTTCAGATAACCTTCATTACTGGTATTAGACGAAGCAAGCTTATGAATCAAATTCGTGAGAGACATAGTAAACATGAAGCAAACTTATGAATCTCACACACCATGACAAGCACTACATGGAAGCAGAAAAAAAGCTTGAGAGACATGGTAAACACAAAGCAATAATATGAATCTCACAGATCACGACAAGCAGTACATGGAGCAGAAAAATAGCTATTCGCATCATGAACATTACTGGTATTACCTCATAATATGTACAACCTAGCAGATGCAAAATATATGATCACATATGGGTATATGAAATTCCGTTCAGTAGAGGACTTAGAAGGATTTGGTGTTCAGAAAATTCAGAAAATAGGCACACATGGGAAAGTTCAGAGAATAGGCACACATTGGCACACGTGTTGGGGAAATATATTACCACTCTGGGCCTGCCTAGTTCATCAATAAATAAATGGAGCTAAACATAATCCATATTGCACAACTAAGAGGCGAGGGAACATGGAGTATGGATTCGACCACTAACTTGAATATGCAGTAGCAAAGAATAAGAGTTAACTGGTAGATTAGAGTACTTGAAAAAAACTACAGTATTTCCTCTAGCTGAATGTACTGACACGGTTCAGAACATCACACCTATAGGCTAAGTGAACTAGCAGCTGCAGAATTATTCGGCGCTATAAGTAAAACATTGATGCTATAAAACTAATTTCTGCTATGGCATTCGATGGAGTACACGAACTGGGAATAAACCAATCGCCAAAACAACCTAGTTTAGCAGTGTACCTGAAGCAGGAACTGCTATGCTACATGGCTGAAGGAGTAACAAGGAACAAAACAAGGGGAACAACAACGTACATAAATTATTACTTAAACTGCCAACCTATCTCGTGAACTGAAACTGCAGAAAACAGCCAGCCTATCACCTCTAACAAAAGGGTCATCAGAAATTGTTACTGAAGTTATAGGTAAGAATTCTTACTGACGGGCGGGCGAGCGAGTCGGGCGAGTCGGGCAGGCGGGGATGGAGGGGCGGCGGCGGCGGGCTAGGGCCTGGTAGCTCGTGGCCGTGGGGCGGCAACTGTGAGGTCGTGAGGATGGTGCGGCGGCGGAGAGGACACGGGAGAAGAATTTCGGCGACGGCAGATCGATTGCTTATTTGTTCCGTTCGATCCATGCTCAGTTCGCGGAAAACACGGTTTAGACAGTAACCCTTGGATACGGCCCAGCCCAGATTTCCTTTTCATCCGCAGGTTACAGATATTTAAAAGACGTTCAAGTGAGTTTCACAAATTCTGTACAGACCAAAGTGGTACATGCTACAAGTTGCAACAGCAGGTCAAGGGTTTGAATAATAGCCCTTGCACCGCTATTCTTTTTATTTTCCCTTTTCCACTTTTATTCCTTAAGATTCAGTAACCCAAAACATGATTAACTATCATCAAGGCAATATTTTTTTTTTGGAAAAAGTAGCTATATAATTATTTTTATTTTATTTTTATATAATATCAACACTACTAACAGTCTCACGGAAAGATTGAGGAGACATAGTTTTAGCCCAAGTGTTGCATTTCAAGTCCTTTTGCTCGGTGGATGCTCTAAACAAAAATAAATTGGAGTTATACACAATAATAAAGTTTGAAACTTGCATACTCCATATGATATTTCAACAAGGACCAACGGCAAAGACAATCACACAGTTGGAGTTATATATACATGCCAATGTCAGACTATATCGTCCGGAAACGACAGTGCAAACTAGATTGTCCGAAAAAGACATTGTCACACTAGATCGTCCGGAACACCGTTGTTACACTAGATCGTCCGGAACGCGTGTCGCACTAAATCGTCCGGAAATGACTGTGTCACACTAGATCATCCGAAAACATTACGGTCATACTAGATCGCCCGAAAAGGACATTGTCACAATAGATCATCCGTAAACGCCAATGTCAAACTAGATCTTTCGGAAATGACTGTGTCACACTAGATCGTCCGTAAACGACAGTCTCACACTAGATCATCCGATAAACGCCATTGTCAAACTAGATCTTTCGGAAATGACTGTGTCACACTAGATCGTCCGTAAACGACAGTCTCACACTAGATCATCCGTAAACACTAGTGTCAAACTAGATCTTTCGGAAATGACCGTGTCGCACTAGATCGTCCGTAAACGACAGTCTCACACTAGATCATCCGGAACGCCAGTATCACACTAGATCGTCCGGAACGTTAGTGTCACACTAGATCGCCCGTAAATGCCAGTGTCAGACTAGATCGTCCGGAAAGGACAGTGTCAGACTAGATCGCCTGGAAACGACAATGTCACATTTGATCGTGCGGAAATGACAGTGTCACACTAGATCGCCTAGAAACGACAGTGTCACACTTGATCGTCCAGAAACACCAGTGTCATGCATACTAGATCACCTGGGAATGACAGTGTCACACTAGGATCGCTCGAGTGTCACACTATATCGTCCGGAAATGACAGTGTCACACTAGATCGCCCGAAACACTAGTATCACACTAGATTGCCCGGAAATGAGAGTGTCACACTAGATCATCCGAAAACGACAGTGTCACTTGATCGTCCGGAAATGGCAATGTCTCACTAGATCGTTCGGAAACGACAGTGTCACACTTGATCGTCCGGAAACACTAGTGGCATACTAGATCGGCTGGGAACAATAGTGTCACAGTAGATTGCTCGGAAACGACATAGTCACGGTAGATCATCCGGAAACACTAGTATCATACTAGATCGCTGGAAAACGGGCCGTTCACACTGGTTTACGGTCCAAACATGAAAAACTAGGTAGAAACATCAGCGTCACACTACATCATCCGGTGCCAACAAATAACTTTTTACAAACAAATTTTAGAACATTAATTTTAGCACCATATATATTTCATATTGTTTTGAAATATTATTTTTCCAATTTATTTCATTACCCTAAACATTCCCTCCAAAAAGAATTAATTTCGAACACCTAATTTTAACCTCCCGCTAAATGACCCCTAATTAGTTTCCCTCCAAATTCTTTTTTTGTTCCCACCAAAAAATTCAGGCATCTATTAATTCCCGCTAAACACCCTTCCTAACTTACCGCTAAACCAAATCACGGCGTCGTCGCGGGCGATTGGATCTGAGCTCATCTCTGGTTCCTCCTTCCTCACGGCGTCATGACGGAGTCGACAGCGCGAACCACAGCGGAGGTCATTTCTTCTCCCAAATCTCCTTCGTATAGATCGTGCAGCACTCCGACAGCCGCCGGCCGCCGGCCGCCATGCAGTACTCCTCACTGTCGCCTCGGGCATGATTAGGTTTAGGAATTTAGGGAGGGCCGCAGGGGGGACAACGAGGAAGCAGCGGAGGCAGAGCAGGATTGCGGCGGCACGCCGCCGGCCGCAGTCAGGGGCTCGGGGTCTTTGCTTCACAGCCAAGCCGCTTGCTCGCCGCAAGAGAGCCGCCGCTCATGTCGCCTGCCGCTGCCGCTACCGATCGGCCTCCATCCCCGCTCATGCCGCCTGCCGCTGCCGCAAGCGACGCAGGCAAGGGGGCTGGCCAGGGGATCCCGCAGCTGCAAGTCCGGCCAGGGGATCCACCAGCGGACCAGCCTGCAAGTGACGCTGCGTCCAATTCAAGCTCGTACTCTTCTCAAATTTCTGAAGTAGTTTTCTTCCTTTCCCTAATTTCTCAAGTAGTAATTCTATTGTCCGCTCTTCTTTTGGTATAGCTTCTTTTGAGTAAATATATATGCATCCGCTAATCATATAACCAAGGAACACAGGTTTGATAATAACTAATTTCTTTTGAGTAGATATGTATGCATCCGCCACTGCTGTACTCCCTTCTGCTGTTCATGTCAGATATACACATCTCTCATTGTTATACTCCTGAAATACTTTATTCGAGTAGTGTATGTGTTGGAGTATGTATTTTGGAGTGTGAAAAATATGCAAGTATACTTAGGTTCAGATTGTATTCAGTAATTGAAATATAAATGTCTTGCAAATTTTTGTTGCATTATTTACAGTGCTTGTGATTGCTTTTTGTTGGAGTAGTGTAACTGAATTTTAACTGAATCCTTGGAGTATTTAACTGAATCGTTGGAGTAATTTGAGTTGCAGTCTGACAGCAGTGCATTACTTGGAGTAATTTGAGTTTGTAGAACAAGAAACACACAATTTTTGCTGAAAGTGTGACAGTTGTAGTCTGACAGTAATGCATTATTGACGGTGCTTGATAGGAGTATTGTTTTACTGTGTTTAGAACATAATCCAGATTTTCTTGGTGCTGATTTCTTACTTCCATGTTATTGTAGACGGGCCAGGAGCTTTGGAACATTTACCTGTACTTTGAAGATGAGAATAAAAAACAAAAGGTTCTGTCAGCATCAATCGAGAGGACCGACATCTGTTATTATGAGCTGATCAAAATGATTGAAAGTGTTGGCTTCTCAGCGATTCATTTCCTCTACTATAAGAAAAAAAACCTGCGTGGCAGAGGACATCTAGTTCACATCGATAATGACTCTCATGTGAGGAAAATGATATCCGAGCACAATAATGAGAAGAGGGTACATTTTTATGTGTTCAAGGAGAGGGCCAACGTTGATGTCGCACCACCAGAGCCTCAGCGTGATAATGAAAATGGATCCACCGGAGTCCAACGAACGTACAATGTCTCAGGTTATTTTTTTCTCCCAAATCTCCTCCGCACAATAGCTTCAGTATAGACTTGAATAGATATTTTCCGGTCACTTATTTATGCCTGCTATAAGTAATTAACATTTCGGATTAACATGCAGTTAGGGATGTGGACGCTTCAGAGGAAACAGGTGATGCACATTACTCCTTTATGCAAGGTACACCACATCCTTAATTCTTAATCACTAATCTGAATGGTGCCCATTGATAATGCTAAGTCCCTTAATTGTTTTTAGGTTCTGTAGAGAAAGGATCTGTTCTTGTAACAAGGATGGAAAGTATAACAGCTTACATAAAACGACATGGACAACACAAATCTGGTAAAATGTTTATGACATTTAAGCTATCTCCAACATTTGCTATAATGCAGAAAATCCTGGCTGGCCTAACCTTCAAAATTTGTTAAACCTTATACAGGAAGTGAAAAGCAATCTGCCACTAATGTGTCCACTAATGACATGTGTACACTGGATGAATGGCCATCCCATGCTCGCCGCAACCGTCCACAACTACAGAATGGTATATTTGTTTTGTTTATATTTGTGTCTTCGTTTCTTACATTGTAATACCGATTACTGCAATAATTCTTGTATGGTTTGGTTGTAGAAGGTAATGGACAGAAGAAGAACGGGCGAGGTGTTCTAAAAGGTTTAAAAGCAAATAAGAAGCGTTTTGCAAATGGATCTGCAAAGCTAAATTGCATTCTCTGAAAATTTGATGGTACCATAGGAATGAATTATCGCTCATTCAAGGATGACGTGGTAATCTTAATGAAAAGAAAGTTACCACTCATTGGAGTGCGGAGGTGGTCGGACATTCACCCTAGCATCCATCGACTCATTGTTGTAGCTATGTTGGTGTGTGTAACCTTTTACCCATGTGTTATCTTATTTTTCCGTCAATAATGCACTACTAAAGTCTATCCACTTGTTGTACGCATTACAGGACAGATGGGAATTGGAAGATACACCGGAAACAGAAGATAAAATTCTAAAAATTGCGAAAGAGCGATATAGAGGCTGGCGGTCCACTCTAAGCTCCACTTACAAGGCATACAAAACCGATGCTGCTAGAATGGCTAATGTGCCAGAAGATTTACGACTAGAAGAGTGGGAATGGATGATTAAGTACTTTGGCACAGATTCAAAATTTCAGGTTATCTCTGTCATTTTATACACTGAACCTGAGTATATTTGCATGTTCAACTAGTTAGCTAGCTGCAAGTAATGCACTGTCTCACAACCATGGAGTAGTGTTTACAGTGCTTGTGATTACTTTTTCTTGGAGTAATGTAACTTAATTTTAACTGAATCCTTGGAGTAATTTGAGTTGTGGTCTGACAACAGTGCATTACTTGGAGTAATTTGAGAACCTGACAAATGTAGTCTGACACTTTGGCACTCTAAGCTCACTGTTTGAGAACTGTGCTCTATGATGAAATGGCTTGTCTGACTGTTTATATTTTTTTTGAATGAATGGATAGGAAATAAGCCAAAAGAACTCCGATAACCAAACAGAAGACACAACACAAAATTGGATCAAAATCATACTCGCAACTAAGTTTTGAGAAGGTATGAGTCTAACTAATTAAATATGTATGCTTTGATTGCTAACCTTGCTTTCATGTTTCAAGCATCTCATTGTTATACTACTTGCAGAGAAACTTGGAAACTGGAGAAGAGCCAGATTCTATTGCTCTTTGGGAACTCACCCACACGAAGAATGGAACATGGTCTAACACAGAGTCCCATGATGTTTATGTCAGTACACTACTTTTCGTTATTGTCTAGTTCTTTAGTGATGTGCATCCTGGATGCTTCTACATCTGATGGGAGTGTACTTTTTCGTATTTAGGATAAAGCATCTCAAGAGGTTCAAAACAAAGAAAAGGAAACTCATGGTCCAGTTTCAAGTGAAGATAGAAGCAATATTTTCCAGACCGCATATAAAAACACTTTGCAGTGCAAGTCATCGCAGCCTCGTGGGTACGGATACATGGCCAAACCACCAAGTGGTTCTGAAAGGATCAAGTCCCAGTTTGAAGAGCAAGCTCGTGCTACAGCAGAGACCCAAAAGGTGAACTCTGAGCTCAGCCATCAAGTCACCGAATTACAAGATCAATTACAAGCTGAATGTGAAAGCACACAAGAGAGAATTAACTTGGAGTGGGCTGAGAGAGAAAACCTTGAGGAGATGTTACAAAAAGAGCGTGCGGAAAGGGAAAGATTGTTGGAAGAGGAGCGAAGATCAAGACTGGAATTCGAGACAGACATGATGGCAAAGTTTAAGCAGTTGTCCCAACAGATGGAAACACATCAGGTGATTATAGTCTTATGCTTGTGAATGCTTGTAACATTTATGTTGCACCCTTCCATTGCTAAAAGTGCACTTCTATTTGCAGGTAACTAAGAAGAGGACTGACAAAGAAAATTGTAATCCAAACTTGCAAAACACCTTTTTGAGCTCTAGTCCTAATAGGACTTTAGCTCCAAGGCCAAATGGTATTTCTTCACATGTGCTCATACAAGCTGCAACACGGAATAATCGAATGTATAAAGCAATTGTAAGTCACAGCCTTGCTTTCTCTACATGTTCTGATCCTGCATTTTATACGTTACCGACCTTCCCAAGTAGGTAGCTGCTGCGTGCATTGGCACATGCTGCTCTGTCTCACAAGCATGATGATTCAACTAGTTACCTAGCTGTTGCGTGCATTCTTCTTTACTACATTTGGCTGTTGTTTACACACTAGTTTATTTGATAAGTAGCAGCAAATTTACCTGCTTAAAGTTACTTAGATGTAAAAAAATTGATGCAATTTGCTATAATTATTTGTGATGCTGAAGCTGAACAAATGATGTTGAATGACATTTACTGCATATACCCTAGCACAATCCTAGCTAGCATGTCTCTACGATAGTAGTGTCTTAAGGTAGTAGTAGTGGTACTGGTTAGTGAAACACAAGCAGGCATGTGCTCTTTTTATTGGAACATTACAGCAAGACTCTACTTAGTAGCTTCTTTTTACTGGAACATTACAGCAAGACTCTACTGAAGAGGCTAGTTAAAAATATACCCGATACTGCGTTTTGTGCTCACTAATTACTAGAACTATTTTTGTTTAATTTCTTGATTGCAGGATCTGAAGTATTAGTTGGACTGGACTCTACATCACGGACAGTGTAGTATTGGCACTTAATTAGGATGGCTAAATTATGTTTGAATTTCATTTGATGGATATTTGCTACGAGAATTGTGATTATTATGAATCTATATATTATACGTGCGTATGGTTTTGAATATTGTAATTGAATGCATGTATTTTTTTTACGGTTAAAATAGGCTATTACCACAACCCACTTTTTGTTGCCACACGTTAGCACCACAGAAAATATATTGTTGCGTCAAACCTTAGTTGCCACGCCTGCTTGTTTTGTTGCAATACGATATTCCAGCGGAGCACTTTACATTGTCGCAATAACTTGGCACCACCTTTTTTTTGTATGTTGCGATAACTGTTTGGCGCCACCAAACTTAGTTTTGTTGAAATAGAGTATCACCACGAAAAGTTTACATTGTCGCAATAGTTTTTCGCTACAAATATTTTGCCTGTTGTGATAGCTATTTATCACCACCAAAACGAGTTTTGTTGAAATACAGTATCACCACAAAAAGTTTAAATTGTCGCAATAGTTTCTCGCTACAAATATTTTGCCTGTTGTGATAGCTATTTATCACCACCAAAACAAGTATGTTGCAATTTCCTATTGTGACGATTGGAATGTTTGTTGTCATAGGTTTTTGCCACAATTGAATATTGCCACGAAAGAGCATGCGCCACGAAACGAGGGTTGTTGACATAAGTTGTTGCCACAAATGTCTATCGCCACGAGCTATCAGTTCCCACGATTCTTTACATGTTGCATTAATGCTATCTCCACAAACCAAATTGTGGTATCAGGTGACTGCTGCCACGGGAAGAAATGTGGCAACTTCACAGATGGTTGTTGCAATAGCACGCTTTTATTTTCCACAACAGATTTTTCGTGGCAATAACCTATTACCATGCGTCCAGTTGCAACGGCTGGCAACGAATGTGTTTCGTGGTAATAGGTACATATTGCCACAAATCGGCATGTATTGTGACGAATGAGTTTGTTGCAATAGACCGGAATCCTTGTAGTGACATTTCCCTCCCACGTTCTTCCCCCGGCGGCCAGAGCCCAACAGGAAACCGGTGAGATCCACCGGACCGGTCCATCATGTCCCGGTGTCTCTTGAGTCTTGATTGATTAATCGCATTTGTTTCGAAGACATGCAGAGCACGAGGAGCAGTTCAGCTACTCGCTGGACGCAGAGAACGGGCCGGCGCACTGGGGCTGGATCAAGGAGGAGTGGTCGGCGTGCGGCACGGGGGACATGCAGTCGCCCATTGACCTCGCCAGCCCGCGTGTCTCCCTCGTGCACCTCGGGCTACTGTCACAAAGGCCTAAGTAAAGCTCTAGCTTTGAAAAGGCTTCATTTTACCTGCGAAAAAAGCAATGCAAAACTGAGAACATAATTTGTCAAAAACAGAACAGACGGTAAAGATGAATTTTTTCGAGGCACTTCTCATCCTCAAATCAGAAAACTTAAAACTATAGAAAGGTAGACAAAATCCTGATGCTTGCTGTCAAACATTTTCAGCCACAGATGACTTTCTGGGATTGTTTGGATTTTCGAACAGTGAAGAACATAAATCTATTTCTGGACAGCAAACTCACAAATTAGTCTTCCTCTCTTTAGAGGCTATTCTTGGCACCAAAAACCAAAACAAAAAGATACAAGGGAGTTGTTATAGAAGTAACATCACCCAAAACTCAAAGAAACCAAAAAGAAACAGAAGGTAAAATAAAATGGGTTGCCTCCCATAAGCGCTTTTCTTTAATGCCTTTTAGCCAGGCAGAAAGGGCAAATTCAAGTTTTATCAATAGAATCATCCAGAGAAAGGTTGGAAAAAATTTCACAAATACATTTTATTTTACTTATGCATGGTTCAGAATTTCCCCTCTCACTACCTTTTGGTCGACTTTTTTCATCAAAAGGATTTTTAGGAACAACCCAATCAAAATTCTTTTCTAGGGCCTCATGCATTGCTATGAGTTTAAATGGTATGGGTATTTTTAGTTCCTTTTCACATTCAGTTTTTCCCTCATACTTCATTCTTTAAGTTTCAAAAGTTTTAAGGGTATGCTTAATATTAAGGCTACATCCCAGCATATTATAATGAGCAAAAATCTTTCTAGCTTCTCTGGCAATATCGTCAAATTCCATAAGCAAGGTTGTAAGCAAGAAATCTCTATCTTCCCCCTTATCCATACTTTCAAGTTTAAAGAATAATTGTTATATTGTAGGATGAAGGTTAATAAACTAATTAGCTTCTAACCTTTCAATCAAAGAAGCTATGGCACCCTCATAATCATATGTAAGTTACACCAAGGATTTTTCATTCAGACCATAAAGACTATTAATATGATTAAGGAATTCTTCAATATTGCTTTTACCAATGATGGAACCACTTCCTACCTTAATGTCTTTCATGGAAAATTCAGGTAAAAGCCCCATGACTCAAACAAGCAATAAAGTCACACAAACCGAAAAGAGACAAATTGCTGGAATTTTTAATTTTTTTGTGTTTTTCAGTTTTAAAGCAAACAAAAGGCAAAACAAGGCTAACACAAAAAAAAACTAGGCAAGACAATAACAAAGTAAAGTGAAAGGATGTGTGAAACTCCCCTAGTTGAAGCTTCCAAGTCCCCGGCAACGGCGCCAGAAAATGTCTTGCTGATTGCTGTTGGGAAACCCCAAGAGGAAGGTATGAAGCAGCGTAGCGGAAGTTTTCCTTTGATTTCAAAACCAAGGTTGTCGAACCAGTAGGACTTGGAGAAGGCTTAGGAAGGTGTCAATAGCGATGTTTCTCAATTATTGACGTGGACCTGCACACAATCACCAACAAACTACTTTGCCCCAACAAAACAGAGAGGTTGTTAATCTCTCCGGCTTGCCAAACACAAAGAATTAAATGTGTGGATGTAACACAAAGTTATATCCTTGTAAATGTCTAATATCTAATCATAAACTCTTGTTTGATGGTTAATTTCTCCGCTCATGTTTCTAGTAATGCCTCAGAATAGACCATCAACTTCTCGTTTTATTCTTTAAGAACTAAAAATATCCATGTTCTTCCAACCTTCAGCCTCCTTCCTCTTCAACCTTACGATACTCTTAGATACATAAGTATTGCCAAACTTCTTCTCAAACTTGATCCAAGTAGTTTCAATTATCTCCTTATTGTTCCCAATATCAGCTCTTTCACCAAGTTACGACAAATCCATATGTATTCTGCATATTTCCTTCTTCATCCTTGAAAATTTGAACTTCCATGAATAGACTTCATGACTTGATATGTAAATACTTCATAACCTTCCTTCTTGGTTATGTCTCCTATTGTAGTTTTCCTTACATCATCTTTGGTAGATCCTTGTGCAGCTATTTGTAATACTCTTGATCAAACTTACTTTGTTCCTCCATTCTTTCTTATACTTGTAAAATATGTCTCCAAATCCTAATATGATGTGGAAAATGGTCCATATCCATCAGTAGTTTCATTGACTTTTGTCTTATTTTGACTTCCTTCTCTTCGCGAGCTACCATTGCTGCCTCAAATCTGACCACTCGGAACGCTCTCATACTAACCTATGTACCCTCTAGACCAGTAACATCAAGAAAGAACAAAATGTTGCAACATGCATTTGCACATCAAGTTCAAACTTCATGCCCGGATCTAGTCAATCAAAAATCCAATAAGATCCAATAAAACCCAAATACAGTTATATATCACTCATGCACCATAGGCCCGTAAAATAAGTAGTACTTTGAGTAAAAACATCTCAAGTACCTAGGCTTAGATGCTATACACTACAAGTTAGGTATATATTACCTTATAGACCTATTCTATATAACAACTCTTGCCTCACTGTCTTATGGGACAGGTTTATCCTTCACTCAAAGTGTGTCTTCTATGAGTATTTACCACGATTGACCATTCGCAATTGAGTAACTCTGACCTAGTGTATAAGAATACCTATCTCCATCTTAGTTCAAAAGGAACTAAGTCTTCTTGGCATTGAACTTCATCTACATACCTTGGCGTACTTCCATACTTTTTCATCTCAGCAAGTGTAGCCTTATGTGACCTCTCAATCACTCATGTGGGTACTTATGGTATACATGAATACCATAATACTTCCCTTTTGGACAAGTGCACTGCTCCATAACCTCTGTGAATTGGTACCTCTAATTGTACCGACAATCCTCTTCGATCATACCTTCCAATGGAATTGGCATACTTACCATAACTTTCATGGCTTCATATATCCAACTCACCATTATCATCCTCTTATGTTCTCTTCTTCTTCCATCATCACCTCATGATAGGGTTCTACTTCATAGGATGCTATTATCAATGATACCACATAGATATCACCGACTTGGGATATAACACTCTTTGGTATATCTATTGTATAGGACATTGTCTCAACCGGTATACCAGCTTTAGAAAGAAACAATATAGATAAGTACTATACCTATAGAAGAATAGATAAGAATACTCTATATAAGTATGATGTTATTATTCTCAAGTGAATAACCACCATAAGTTATAGAAAGATATAGTTCAGATAAAATAACTTCCTATAGTCTTTACCAACCTACAAGTCTCCTAAAAGGGTTTTAAACCTAAGGTCGCTTTTGCTCTGATACCATCTGCGGTGACCCAGCACACCACTGCATGTTGTAGTGCGCAAGTCATTGACATAACACTCACAGAAGGACTTATCCGTGAATATTACATCCCTCAGAGTAGTACAACAGAAACATAGCAGGTCCAAGGTAACACTATAGGATTACAACAATATTCAATACAAAATCTTGAGAACCTCCTTTATATCAAAGTAAGTCTCATACAAATGAAATCCAGAAAAGATCCAATTCGTATCACTAAGCTGGAGATTAACTCTAGCTCTATTCCTAATCCACTACTGCTATTGTCACAGCCCTCATCTATTCTATCTGGAATATCTTTATCCAAGATTGTACTTGTCCTTCCAATAGACGTTGTCTCCTCCATTGGCAGTGTGATCTTTGTGTATGCCATTGACAATGCTGGTGTTTCTCCTCTGTTGTCCTTGTTGTTGTCGTTCTTCCGTTGACGAAGTAGCGGTCGACTCCTTCCAGCTCCACCAGGTCGACTTGATTCCTTGTGGGATATCTCCTTCACGCCGTGATGGTTATCTAGCATCTCTTCCGATGGCTCCAAAAGTCTAAGCAGGGGATCAAATAGGAAAGGGTGAGTAACAGCGTTACTCAGCAAGTTCAGAATATATAGAGATAAGGTGTTTCATGCACTAGCTACTGCCAAAACCTCAGGTCTTTGGCATAGATGCAAGTTTTTGCAAACATTTCTTCAAAGGATAGATTTTATTCTGAAAACTATGTCCCAGCCTCCACCGGTCTTGTGAATCCAAATGGGACTCCATTCCGGCCTCGATCTCGTAGTTCCATTCCGGGAACACAGTTGTGATATCACAAATTTGTTGTTTGACTCTGTAGAGTTGCATCACTTTACCCAACAGTTGCCTGGCCCTATATATGCTCTCTTTACACTCCATGAGTGTTATAGCCAAGGCTCAGGACATCCAGCCATGTGGAGCTTCTCCCAAATCAACACACATCCGCCCATTTATGATGCTCTAGGGGAATCATGTTCCACGCATACCCATCACCCCTCCCGAGCTTCCCCACCAATTACCCCGTCGGGCAGGAAGAGCACGCGCTTCCACGCTGTTGGCCGCCGCAACAACCCAACCCGGTGTAGGCCTGCCGAGGATATGCGGATGAGAAAAGAAGCCTCTAACTGACCCCGCCCATACAAAGTCCGTTGGTTGATGCTTTTACTACGGCGAAAGGATCACTGGAATAGGGGTTATTAATTTCCTAAGGATATATACCTTCCCATACGATGGAACACCGTACCTATTCATCTTACCATTGTTCCACCGCCATCCAATAGTATATACCACATCATTCGAAAATACTTTTTCTTTTTGATGCAAGTGAAAGGGACGTATAAGTAACTTTGCAAGTACTTTGATAAAAATACATCAAATGGTATGCAAGAATGAACTTGCCTATGATAAAGGTGGCAATTCATGTCCTTCGGGGTTCTAGGGTTTGCGGTAAAACCCCGAGATCTGAAAATAGCAATGTAGTCCCGGTAAGGACTACTGAAACACTGTCAAGATGCTATTATGCATAGATATGAGATGCATCGTAAAATCCCCAAAAATACCCAAGATCACAAGTGTAGGCTTTGTTTTATGTGATACTTTGATATCTGAAGTGATTTTAGGGGTTAAGGATTAGTTAGTGTTTTTATAATTTGTGGGTTGGTTAAATTACTTTGAATTGTTATGATATCTAGAATTAAGTGTTTACCACTTTTATGGAGGTAAAGAATTCAAGTAAGTACTTTTCTCTTTGCTAGAAAACAAGATTTGCAAATTTAAGTTATCAATCTTAATGCCTTTAAGAAAACATTTCATTATCATCATGAAGTAGTTATTTATTCAAATTTTATTTACTTGACTAACTTTCAAATATTATCAACACAAGAGTGAATGAATTTTAGATGAATTCTTCTTTGTGTGTTTTACCTAGGATGAGTTACGGGACAGCCATTTATAGAATGTAATAAAGTTCAAATTATATATTTTGAACTTATTACTCAAATTGATTTTAGAAAATAATCGTTTTTGAAAATAGTTCAATTCATTTCCACTTAAGGATCCTTGAATTTTTTTAAAGATAATTCAATTCATGTCCACTTAAGGATCTTTGAATTATTCACACAAGAAAATCTTTTCAAAACTTATTAATTCAAATCATATCCATTTAAGGATCTTTGAATTTTTCACTCAAGAAAACCTTTCATGTTTGAAATCTTTATAAAATTTTGACTTGAAAATATATTTTTACTTTATTTTTAGGATTTAATTTGAATTTTCATTTTTTAATTTGAATTGGATTTAAATTTGAATTTGGATTTGATTTAAATTTGCATTTAGATTTAATTTAAATGGGATTAGGTCCACTTGGTCCAACCGGACCAATTATTGGGCTGGCCCATCCAGTTTGGGTCCAGACCAGTGCACTCCCCATCTCTCGCTCTCATTCTCTCTCTCACTCCCGAGCCCTTGCTCGATCCCCTCTTCTCCCTGGCGATTCGCCGCCGCCACGCTCTGCTCCGGCCGGCTCCGGCCTCATCTGTCGCCGCCGCTCTCTGGCGCTGCTCTGCCATGCCTCTCTCCCTTGATTCCCTATGGCCGCAGTGTCTGCCCGCGTCCGCATCGACCTCTCCTGCCAACCCTAACCCTAGCTGCGGTTTGGGTTTGGCCGTTGGCGCAATTCTCCCATCGCCGCCACCCCTACCATCCTTTCCGACCACGCCTCCTCCTACTCTCCCTCGAGCTCCTGGCCCTTCACCTCCATGAGCACGGCTCCACTTCTTGCTCGGCCTCGCCTCAACTGTCGCCTATCTCAACCTCGATGCCGGTGGGATGGCTCTCAGATGGATGCAACCCTGGCGTCGTCGGTCTGGTGGTGGTGTGATGCTGGTGCGGCTGTGGTGATGCTGCTGCGACGATGGTGGTTTGGTGCTGGGGTGTTGTTGTCGCCGACAGGACGGCTGTGGTGCTGCCACGACAACCTTGGTGACACACTGCTGCTACGCCTCCTTTGACTACTTCCTCGACTACGCACATCTCTGTGTGTTGTTTTGCCATGGCTACAACTCCTCGAGGTGAGTTTCCTCTGTGACCGGCCTTCGAGCCGATGAACTGAGGAATTGGTCTAGCCTGAGTGGTTCTCCAGTTCATTCAGGTGATGAACTTCTGTGTAAACAAGCTGTGATGTGTGTATGACTATTACACCTACCATTAACTTCTATCTAGGGGATGAGGTTCTCTGTCTATCTGTGTTGTGTGGTGTTGCTTGAGCTAGTCAAGCACTAGTTCAACTAATCTATTTTATATGCTTGATGTGCTGCCTCAATTTGGATGATTTGTTCATCCCTGGCATGTGTGGCTTGCTAATACTCTAATTCTGCAAGTTTGATTCAGTTATTTGTGTGTTTCTGACAGTTAATTTCAGAGAGGATATCTAGATGATTTACTCATATTTATAGTGTTGTGGATGCTTTAGATTCTTTTCTTGCTTGTTCTCAAGCTGTAGCTGATCAAGAAATTATATAGATATATTGTGCTTGAATATTTGGGAGATCCAATGGTTTCTGGACATCACCAAGTAGATGTCCAGCAACATTAATAGGCATGTAGATTTCTTAGTGTTTTAAATATGTTGTAGTGAACCAAAAATGTATTTCTGGATAAATTTGGCGGATTAACTAATAAGAACAGATTGTGCACTTGATTTCTTAGCCCTGGCCTGTGATGCAAACGCTGAGGTACTGCCCCTTAAAAAGAACAGATACCAAAATTGTGATTTTGATTCTCTATGATGAGCTTGTATGGCACCACCATACAAACTGAGAGATCTTTCCCATGCTTACTCTTTCTCTTTATATTTATTTTTCTTATGCCTTTCTCCTCCTATTCTCCTCTCCTTTCTAGAGAACTGATAAGAACAGATATGCCCCTCTCCTCTCTTTCCCTCTCATCTAAATGCTCTTGATCCTAGTAACCTGCTGTTGGAGAGAAGCTTGGTCTTCTGGAAATTGATGATAACCTGCGTCTTGTGGCTAGCCTGCTCCTCCTCGTTGCTTGACCTATTTCCTAGTTGTTCTAAAGATTGGGCATGATTTGGTGGTGTTCCTGGTGTTCTTGACTGATCTGGGGGAAAATATATTTAGCTTCTGGTGTATTTGAGCTGATGTGAGACACATGTGGTAAAGCTGATTGTTTCCTGGGAATGTGTTTGTGATGCTCTTGCTGGTATTTGTGTGGTGTTAGATGTGGTGAGGTATGGCTGGTGCTCTGTTTGAATTGCTAGATATGTACTCATGAGAACTCACGCATGTGTGTAGAGGGCATGTCCTTTTATAGAGTTAAGCATTACTTGAGGTTGAAGTATGAGTAGATATTTTTCTGTATGGATAGCTATCCTATGTGTCAAGCATATCCAAACAAGGCTTTTCTTAAGGTGCAAGTTAACTTAGATATTTTGTTTGTGGATAAGGATGCCTAGTCATTGCTCTTATCTCTTATGTGGCAAGCTTATCCACTCAAGTTTGGTATTATCCTCTTGTAGGATTTATTTTTGGGCATGTCAAGTGGCTTTTGTCACTAGATGGGCTTGTGGGCTAAATCTCTTATATGGGCCTTGGAATATGGATGGTGATCAAGTGGGCTTTGAATTTCAGATTTGTGGGCTTTAATGATTTAACTTTCTTCCTTGGTAATTTAATACCATTGGAGAAATATTAGAATATGAGTTTTCTTTTTATTAGGAACTTGACTAGATTAGAGGGATTGACTAGCTGCCTTTGTTTCCTAAGATAAATGGATCAAGGTTGCCTCTTGTCCCATGTTGCCTTTGTATCTTGCTCAAATGGATCATGTCCCTTGCTGCCTTCTTGATGCCTAGTTGATCCATGATGTCACAAATGATCCAAATGATCCATTGTTGCCTTTGATTTAATATTGATCCCTCTAGTCAACATTTGGATATTAGGGCAAGTTCCTAATATCCATTAGTTAGGTTCCAAGATTTAATTGCCTCACCCTTGTGGTGAAGGCAAATATTTTAATCATAAGAAACTTTCTTTTTTTGTCCTTGTTCATTTTTATTTGAAATTCAATTGCTTTTATGCATACAAAAGAGATCTGTTAACAAGGTAGCTAATCTTGTTACCAAACCACTTCTATATAACACAAAGCCTTTCAATTTTACCCAAGTTTTACTAGAGAAGTTGTTAAGAACAACTTTGGGTTTTCTTTCTTGCTTGCTTGCTTGTCTTGCAGGAATGGATTTGAGAAGATTTGGGAGATAAGAAGACCCAGATAAGTTGAGAAGGTCAAGTTGAAGATTTGGTTTAGGCTTTCCCTTTCTTCTTTGTATTTCTTCTTTTCTTTTGGATGAGATATGTACATTTCTATAAATGTAGTAATAATTATTCTTTCCATTTAAATTTGTATAGTTTGTATATGACCCCATTTGATTTGTTGTATCCAATTGGACATTTATATTTGAAGTGGTAATTGAGATGTACTTATTCTACATTGATGTAATATTACTTATTCTTTCAGTTTGGGGAGTTTGTAAGATTTGTATAAGATCATTTTTGTATTCAATGGACTTTGGACATTATGATTCTAAATGTTTATGTAATGAGATTTGTGAGATGGATTTGAGATGATGTGTGTATAAGTTAATGATATTGTAGTGTAAAGATACGTGTAAGATCATGAATGAATGATGATGTTTGATGAGATAATATATGTGTGAGATGAGAAATTTGTTTATGATCATGTATATAGAATGATAACTTGATATTTGTGTTTTGTATTCAATTGGGATGGGTATATTGTCTTTATAGAATTGTGATAAGAAGTGTCGAGAATTAGGAAAGGTCATGTTCGATTTGCTAGTACCTCGACAATCGACTAATTTGACCAATTAGTCTGTCAAGCAAAAACTATTTTCTTATTATTGTGATTTCAATTTCATTTTTGCATAAAGTTTATCTCAAAGTTTATTACACTTGACAGGATGGTCTAAACCCTAACTCATCGAGTCGAGCGAAACATCGATCACTTTGTCTCTTTTATTTTAAAAGCGCGAAAATTTCCCGCATTTTTAGATGCATGCTATGCAAATGCACAAATTCTAAATCTACCCTTCGGGTCTTTGAACTATGGGGTATTACACGGGGTCCACAGTTCACTAGAGGTGTCTCTCCAAAAGATATACATGATGGTTAAACAAAGTATAGCATGGCAATTGACAGAATTGTAGGCGCACAACAAGGCTATCATAAAACAATATAGTTCACCGCTTCATCTAATATGGGCATTACGTCAAAATACATAGACCGTCATCCAACTGCATCTATGACTAATAATCCACTCTGGGATCACTATCCAGCATATCACCCAAAAGTATTAAGTTGCAAGCAACAAATCATTGCAATAAGCAAAGTGCATAATGTAAGCAATGTAGATAACACGAAGAAATCACACCACTGTTTTCTCCCTAGTGGCAACAGCACATCTCTAGCCTTAACCGTTCCTGTCACCGAACTCAGACAAAGAGAGGTATGAACCCACTATCTAGCATAAATACTCACTCATACAACACTAACAATTACTCGGCCAAAGCAACCACTAGCATCGGAGAGCATGCAAGATCATAGATGAAACACATAACTAAACAAAAGTAATGACTTTCACAATTCATCGGATCCATGCAAACACAATCATGTAGCAGTTACAAATAGATGGTCTTGATCATGATAGGCAGATCACAAGATCTAAACAATGGAGTACAAGGAGGAGAGACAACCATCTAGCTACTGCTATGGACCCGTAGTCCCGTGATGGACTACTCACGCATCACTCCGGAGGCAGGCATGGTGGTGTAGATGCCTCCGGCATCGATTCTCTTCTCCGGCAGGGTGCCGGGAAGAGCTTCTGAACCCTCCCGAACTAGGGTTTGAGATGGCAGCGACCTCAGACATATTCTGGAGATTATGATAGCGCATCCTCTGTTTTTAGGTCAGAGGAGAATTTATAGGCGAAGGGGCGATGCGAGGCGATGGACAGGGGCCCCAGGTGGGCCCCACGCGCGGCCAAGGGGGGCCGCGGCCAGGTGGCGTCTGGAGCCTTGTGCCTCTCGTCCGGCTGTCCTTCGGTTCCGTCTTCGTTTCATATTGGAAATAATTCCCGTAAATTATGAGAACAATCCGAGAAACTTTTCAGAACAATTTTTCTGAAACAAAAAGACAGCAGAAAACAGGAACTGGCACTGGGCATCTTGTTAATAGGTTAGTTCCATAAATCATGCCAAAATGATATAAAAACATTGTAAAACATGTGGCACTGATATATAATCAAGCATGGAACATAAAAAATTATAGATACGTCGAAGACGTATCATGATGTATAACATCTCGTCGGGAAGGCGGCTGATAAGGACGAGGCTCTGACTCGAACCGCATCTGCTTGTTGGCTGCCTTTGTCCTGCGTCACAGCCTGCATTCAACGACACAGGGAACCGATGTATCCTCGGCGGCGACGTTTTTTCAGAGTGGAACACGTTAAGGAGAGACATGCACTATATGTTTTTTCCAAGCGTGTATTCTACAAAACTAGACTGAGATGATCTCCTCCAATCTTTTGTTTTTGTTTGACAATCTCCTCCAATCCCTTAAATACACTTCAAGTACACTAGAAATAAACAATGCCGAAGTCTGGAGCGTTTTTCATCCCTTGTTTCATCTGTGCTGTTGGATCTGAATTGGACGGTCCATGTTAGCACGTAGCCATTGGATCTAGGTCCTACGTGGCTCTCACATTGGCAACACGTTATGCTGCTCACAAAATCCATTGTTCTGGGAAAATTATTGTGGTAACAGACTAACAGGCGGACTCGACCAGTTACAGATTCATATTCAGACTTGGGGATGCAAAGACCAGTTCAGTGACAACTGCCTTGTTTTTCTGAAGTTGCTCTAGGCATTTGAGTCACAGGCGCTACGCTGGTATAAAGAGCTGCGGCTGGAGATCTCTACAAAAGACTTGTACCGTTCCATCCAGTTTTACAGAAAACATCTTCACATTATTGCACCATGTAAAAGGGCAGGGGAAAAAAATATATCTCGGTAGCTTCAGGAGACCCTTTGGCGACTCGCCTGCCTGCCTGCGTCGTCTCGCAAGAGGGTTTCCTGGGCCAAGAGGGGAAGCACTAGCGCGTCACCACGTATCGAGCATCGTGGAGGTCGGAGCATAAAAAAGGATGTATTCCTTGCCAGTTCATCTGAGTTCTACTTCACAGCGTTTCCTGCAGATAAGACGTGTGTATGTTATGTTTGTTGCAAAATAACAGCAAGTGGACAGCTGGTGATCAAATACAGATTCACTACAGAGAAATGGGAAGACTCACCGTTGGATCTATTGTCGTCTGAAAAACAACCAGCAACATGCTCGAAATAATCTCGCCTTGCATCTGGGTTCAAGAAGGAAAAAAGGTAAACGTTGATTAACGATACGCAGCTAAAAGTAAACTAGAGACACAGCTCATATAAATCTTACCATGCTTCATACTTAAAGAAGGATCTTCCTTCTCCGTATAGCCAACTACCTTTGCAGGATTGCCTACCGCCATGCTTTTAACCACAAGAAATAGTGTCAAAATCAACTATCGACATAAGCACATAATAATCATGGTGGACTAGTATGCCGGAAATGATAACATACAGCAAGCATGGAGGCAAATGCTAAGAAAATATATACTCGCGAAATGCATACTGTCAATAAAATATGGAAAGGCACACAGAATCACAGGCTTCAGTTTATGCAATCTCAAAGGAAATGCATATATTCCTTTATATTTTAGTCTACCTACCACTAATGAACTTCTCAACTCAGAGAATATATTCCTTTATATTTTAGTCTAACATACTACTAATGAACTTCTCAACTCGAAGAATATTATGGATCCTTGTCAGGACCACCAGGCTACAAGGTAATATGTTTAAATTGAGAAGGTAATAAAATGACCAAGTGAACCATAAGAGCATGATTCCACCAGCATTTTGGTAGATTATTTTTAAATTGACTATTTATACTAATGATAAACATAATTAGGCCTCGTTAAGTCAAGGTACTTGAAGGGAAACCAGATGACCATAGAAAAAAGTATCCTAAAGCACACTCCTTTGTAGGAAATGTGCAAGGTGTACATCCACTAGCTCAATAAGTAAGCAGATACAGTATCCTACACTGAACAGCAGCATTCAGATCATGCATTCTTCTTGTTTGCTCTCTTTTGAAGGAAATTGCATAGCAAGAACGAAAAAAAAAAAATCATCTCTACAGATGATAATTGCTGCATTATCATGTAAAAATATAAATCAACAGTAACTTCTTTCTAACCTGTGGGGAGGTACATGCTTTAAAACAAGGGAACCAGCGGCAATCATGGCACCTTCGCCTACAGTTATGTTACCGAGGATAGTAGCACCAGCTCCAAGAAGAGCTCCCTGGCCGATCTTGGGGTGCCTATCTCCATGTTCCTTGCCAGTACCTCCAAGC
The DNA here is from genome assembly GCA_012064385.1 of Puccinellia tenuiflora. NCBI lineage: Eukaryota > Viridiplantae > Streptophyta > Magnoliopsida > Poales > Poaceae > Puccinellia > Puccinellia tenuiflora. The sequence continues at coordinate 412,701 of QRDG01000472.1, forward strand.
GTAACACCCTGTAGCAAAGGCCTACCTGGTAAGCTGGTGAACTTCCGTTCTTGCTATGGCTTTCCCTAAGGAACAATTAAGAATCTTCTAGAATTAAATTTTTGACCAAAAACAAACCAACATGGGAACACACATGAATAGGGTAGAACGACAATGTTAGGGTATATGTTTGTTTAGACCTAGGGAGGACTACAATTGTGTCACAAGATTTTAGAAACTTGAAGGAAAATATGGATGGTGACAAAGCGTAAAACAAGCACCCTTCCTAACTGTTCTTCTCTTATCTGGTACAGCACAAATTTAAAATTTTCTGGAGCCTCTAAAATATTCAACTCATGTGAATTGGATGATTTACAGCTACAAAAAAAACAGAATATTCAACTACTGCAAATTGGATGATTTACAGCTACAAAAACAAAATATTCACCAACAGAATAAAACATGGTGTGTGTATAGATATTTATCCACAGATAACCTATTTATGCAGTCTATGAAAACATACAAAAGAAATATTCAATTATTTGAACAATAATATTTTGAAACTAATGAACAAAGATATTCGAAAGAGCTAACAGTCAAGCAAGAAGGAAACGAAGGTAAATTGTGGACGTATTTCAAAATTGTTTTGAAAAGTAGTGCTTTATTTAAAATCAGAAGTAGCAAGAACTGGGTTATGCGTTGCACCTGCATTAATGAAACCCAATTGCCAACAACAGCAGTTTCACCAATGACTAGACCTGTTCCATGATCCAGCAATATTCCCTCCCCAATTTTGGCAGCTGCAGAGTTAGCAATAAAGAATGTTAAGATACCAAAGTAAAATACTGAAGCATACCAAAATATAGCAAAATAACCAATTAACATGAAAGTTTTGCCTTTTAAAACTCAAAAGACAAACAACCTGTACTACTTTTTGGGCAAGTCAGACCCAACAACTAAACATTATCTGAACATGAGGTCATATTTAAGAGTTTGATACTTATAAATCGATAAATGAAATAATTGCAGCCTCGTATCAATGTTCAGAAAATGATCAAAACATGAGCAATGCTTCTATACTCAATACTCAAAAAGTGAAAAACACAGTTTAATGGTCTAAGTGCAACTACCAGTTAACCCAGAATGAGAAACACTTGTTTAGTAGTTGTACAATTAAGTTTGGAGGGAACACTGCAATATCTACGGAATTGCTTGCAGTGATCACGAATCTACTACAAAGATGAAACCTTGGTATGAAATAAGATGTTTACTACGATAACTTGACATGCATCATCCCAAGCAGGCAAGCAACCAACCCATACGCACTAGTAAAGGCAATGAAACAAATTTCCGCGAAGGTACTAAAATAGGCTAAAGACCATATGTCCATATGGCTGCATGCAACACTCGTGTTAAACACATTAGCAGGAAATGACAGATTTGATTTTGAACAGATACTATGATACATCAATGATATACCTGGGTGTATATCCACTGCAAAAACCTGAAAGTAATATGATAGCATAGGTTACAACAACAGAGACGGTATGCTTAAACAAAAAAAATCTGCATCTGAAGAGATCAAGGTTCACCTCACTAATACGGCTTTGCAGTGCCAACGCGAGAACCTTACGGCCTTGGTTCCATAATACATGAGCTATCCTATACGACTGCAAGGAATGGTAACCCTGAAGCAGTTTGCAAGCAACATGAGTCTTGTTGCCTTTTACAGATACTAATGATAGGGTAACTAGAATTCATGGTCATTAATGTCTGTAAAAGTATTAGATAATGTAGGAGTACCATGAAAACTGGAGTAAAGCTATACTAAGTAATAAGAACAACCAAGTTCTCACAACCTAGACCATATGGCAACATGGTACTAACATATAAAACACATACCTTTAGATATAATAGGGCCCAGCTATATTGTGCACATGAAGGATCTCTGCCTTTGAAGGCCTAAATTTTTGGAACAAAAGAGACCATTAATGAAATGATACAGAGCAAATTTACACGTAAGCAAAGGACATGATGCCTCGACAAGACAGCGGTGGACTCACCTGTGCATCGAGGCGAATGGACCGACGTATGTCTACGTCGTTCATCATGACATCATTAAAAATGTCAATTAGCTGAGTTGCAAGCAGCGTTGGATCTTCAAGCCTGTTTGCAAGGACGAAGCTCAACGCCCGCTCCAGACAGTCATGGGATAATACGCTTGCATATAAGAAGCTACTTAAAATAGGCTCCTTCTCTGCCTGTCAAATGTGAATACTGCCATCAGACATCAAGTCACAACACGTAAACGAACTGAAGCTTCTAACTCACATCACAATTTCAAATTAATTGTACTTTTGCCTCCATAATTACATTGGCTAAACTGAACTATCAACTACTATACGAAAATCAGTTTTTGTGTGTGTGATTGAAATACAACAATCAGATTTCATAATCAGTTTATACGACAATCGGATTTCAGCATCATCAGATGTGAGCTGCCCGAGATGTTCTCCTTTTTTTTCCAGAATTGCCCTCACAAGTCACAACAGATAAAACGCAGTGAGGCTTGTACCTCACATCACATAGTTTCAATTGACTGCACTTCTGCCTCCATAAATTACTCCGGCTAAACTGAACTATCAACACTACCTAATTCAGGAGAACAAGAAGTCAAAGGAACAAAAAAGGAAGTAGTAGCATGTTTTACCAGACTAACTATACTTATTTAAACAATAAATTATGGAGACCGATGGATACTGCTGTCGAACTGAATAACTCAGCGCTGCAATCAGCCACTGGACACAGAGCAGACGTACGTGCTACTACAAAATTCCAATGCTAGAAATAGCTAGCTCGAAAGAACGAGACTGCAGTGGGGAATCAAAATTCCGTCAACTGAACCGAGAAAATACAGTACCACCCAAAGAACGTATTTTTTTTTGTTCTCCTCGCTCCGGCGGTCGGAGTAGACCCCCCAAAAAATTCAGCGTCGCCCACCGTGGCAGAGAAGCGCAAAATAAGCATGGATCAAATCGAAACGGCGTAAATCAAATCTCTGATGAATCCGCGGGGCGGGAGTGATGCTGTGGAGCGTGGTCTCTCTCACCTCGGACCTGGCCTCCGCCTTGACGGCCTCCCATATGGGGTCCCCCGCGGCGGGGTCGAGCACGGCGCGCGGCGCCGCCGCCCGCGCGCTCCCCATGACGTAGATGGGGAACATGGTCTCGGAGCGGGGGCAGGAGCCGCCGCCGCCGCACCCGGCCCTCGCCCTCCCGTTTCCGTTCCCCCTCCCCCTGGCCGCGTCGCCGTGGTCCTCCACCTTCTCGACCACCAGGCACCCGCACGACGTCATGGACCCGAAGCTCCGGCCGGCCGGCGACAGGCTCCTGGCTCTAGGGTTTCGCTGCCGCCGTCGCGGCGCCGGCTCGGCGAGTCGTGGACGGACGCGAGGGGGAGGGCGAACGGCGCGGGCCAATGGCGAAAGGGGGGAGTTGTGGGGAAAAGAGCGGTTGGGAGCGAACGAAAGCGGCGCGACGACGAGGTGGGGTCCGGGTGGGCGGCGCGGCGCGGCGAGGCGTGTTTTGGAGTTTTGCGCTTTTTGCGTCGCTGCCGCCGTGCGTGGCGGGATTTTGCGGCGCGTGGGGGACCCTGTGCTGTGTAGTGATGAGAACGGCAACCACGGCCGCCTGATTTTGTAGGGAACGGCGGACGGGCAGGTGGATGGGCGGGGCCCGGGACGTGTGCGGCGCTGCGCCCATGGCCGATGGGGTGTGCGGTGCGGGCAAAGTGAGAATCGGGTTTGCTGCCTGGACGCGGCGCACCGGTGCAAGGCCGCGGGGTGATTGATTCTGTTTCTGTCCCGACCAGATGCAGGCGCGTCGGGGTTTTTGAGTTAGCCCTGACAAGTAGAGGGTCTGCTTCACTCCACTCACCCCGATCCCAACGAGGATGCATGAAAATTTCCGTCACCAACCACCGAGTTGCTTGTCCTGTTTATCCTCTTTCGGCTCACCGCCATCATTGCCCTCCTCCCCCTTCGAGCTCTCCCCGGCCACGAAGCTTATCCACCGACGAGCATGTAAATGCCGTCATCTTCAATGGTTCTACGCGGTGGAATTCTCATCCTTGTACCAATGTTGCATTCCTACATGACAGCATGTAGTAAGAATCGGACATCAAGACGCAAAAAAAAAAGGAACATTGTGATGCTAACGTCCAAAGGGTATATCACTCCTCGGAACCATCAGATCCATCCATCTCATCATCATCACGTGTTGGAACTCGAGAAGAGGAACCTTCATCACCACATTCCACAAAGTGTGGCGACTTCCGTTGATCCCATGGAGTAATGTGAGAATCGGACCCATATGGAACTTTCATGTGTTGGTGCATCATGAAGTCTTTTCTGGCTCTTGAGATAAGCATGCGTTCTCACGTACATTGGCGGATCGTGGGCCAAAATTCTGTAGGTGCAAGTGCACTAGGGGGGGGGGGGCAAAATAATAGGCTTCAGGCCGGTTTTCAGTGGACAAAATTGGTCAAAGCTACAAATATTAGACTATTTCTTCGTGTGTGTGTGTGTGGTGGGGGGGGGGGGGGGGGGGGGGCTAGGTTCGCTCCGCGAAGGTCCGCCACTGCTCACATACTTTTCATATTATTGATGATGAGTGCCCTTCTAATTACAAGAAAATAACGACACAAACTTGAACTTTCACCCACTGCTAGCTTTTTTCTATAATGGCTGTAGGGCCCAACACTTCTTGGCCACAAACTAACAGAATCATCTCTAGCACCTTCTTCATGTTAAGCATGTTCCATTTCCTCATCAATACACTGGAAAGCCACACAAGCAAAAACCATGAATATCTTCAATCTAAGATTCACAATGACATCATGAGAAACAAGTTCATACTTGGTACGAACACCATAACCCTTGTCGATGATAAGGGCCATCACATATGGATCATAAGGAGGAGACCTCGTAGCCATCAAGGCAGGATGCATCTCATGGAACAGGAAGTCCATCACACCAATCTTTCAATCTTCCTTTTCCTTACTCTTGTCGTTGTGGGAATATTACATGAGGTTGACAAGATAGGCACTAATATCATTGGTGTTTCCAACCTTGACAACAACAGGCTTATAGGATTTTTGAACAGGTACTCCATTATGGGCATAAAGATCACTAAAGAAGCTTTTGTTCATTGGCTCAGCCCCAACATGCATTCTTGTACCACTAGGAACACTAGCACCGACAAATGGATATCCCAACGAACAAAGCAACAAACTCGCCAAGGTCGCACGTCTCCTATGAGTACCGCAAATCCAAGTAATAGTCAAATTCGCATCGTTGCCAAAATGAATGGCGGCATAAAACTGGCCAACAAGTTAGTCACTATAGTTGCAAACGTCGAGCCATGAGACCAACCAAATCAAGATCAACACAAACTTGATAAGCGTCACCCAAGTATTCGGCCATCTCAAATAGATGATCCGTAATATGATTCAATAAGGAACAAGGGCCCTGCCAATGTCAGCCGCATAGTATTTGTTCGGTGGCGACCGTCAATCGTCAAGGTGGAAGAACGTTGGCAACAACTGCCTAGAGACGTCCCGAGTCATCTCAGGGTGAGCTGGGGCGATCCTAGTTTTGTTATAACATGAATCGTTGTCAACCAAGAAGAATGGAGTAGTTAGATTTGTTTGCAAAAGACTAGACGTCTACCCGGTGTCATCTGGAAAAAAAATTCTCACCACATGGTGATTTGTGCACCGCGAAAAGTTGGACGTGGTGGAACGTGAAAATTTCTCTATGCGGTTGTGGAGGAAATTGTAGGAATCATCGTCTGTTGTTGTCGTTGTTGTGCACGCTATTTTTATTTGCAGCCCCCCCCCCCCCCCCCCCCCCACCCCCACAACTGTTGTTGTGCAGACTTTTTTTTTCACACCCCCCACCCCCCACAACTGTTTGTGTAATCATTGCACATAGGTCTAAATCACATACATTAACCTCATTAACAACCATTCTAATAAGCATAACCCATAAATTATTGATCACAGGGATTCTATGTTCATATAGTTAGCGTACACTGTTTCGGTTACTAGATTTTTTTTTTAAAATTTGATTGAATCTCACAGAAAATAGTCGAAAATTTTAATTTTAGTCGAAAATGTGTCTCGCATAGTAGATACTGAAAATTGTTTCAATTTCAGATTCTTTGTTAGAAAATCATCAACTCGCAGATCTCATTGACTTAATCTACTGTATAAGATCGATGCTCAACGTATTACGTTAATAGTTGATGATTTCGGTACCTGTAAAGTGTTTCAAAAGATAAAATAAACACGATAATGGACACATGATACGTTATTTATAATCGATGTGACACACACACAGTCAACTATACTTGCTGTGCTTACTGGTGCTACTTTGGACGGTACTGTTTTGGAGCAGTATCTGGTTTTGTCGACAGGCGTCGCGGCAATGTGTCCAGATACAAAGAACCCAAGCGCGGAACGATTACGCTTATCGTCCTAGAAAAAAAAAGTTCATCTCCTCTCTGTCCTACGTGGAGTACACGGCCAGCCACCTGGCGCTCCACGTGTCCGTCGGGACCCGCGAATATCCGCACGCAGCTTCCATCCCACCCATCCGCGGCAACGGACGGCCACGAGTCCCCCTCGCCGCCGAGCCCCACCACCCACCGTCTATCTTGTCGCCGGCCTAAACCCCCACCCACCTACCAAACTGCTCCAGTCCCTTCCCTCTCGCCGCCGCAATCCCGACGCTTCGCCGCAGCGAGAGGCCGGCCGCTCCACTCCAACGGTCGAGCGAGGGAGAGGGATTGGCGGCCGGAATGTCGGCGATGCTGGGGGCGCGGCTAGACTTCGCGCCCTACCTCCTCTCCCCGTCGCCCTCGCCGCCGTCTTCCTCCACCCTCCGCGTCCGGAACCCGCCCTCCCCGGCGGCGGCGGCATCGGGGATTCGCTTCCACGCCCCGCGGGCTGCGGCGGCGGCGACCGCGGTCTCGCCTCAGCCGGCGGCGGCCGCGACGTTCTCGGCCGAGCGCACGGCCGTCCGTCTCGGGATCGCCAGCAAGGGCCGCATGTCCGAACTAACCCGAGACCTCCTCAAGGTAACCAACCAACCAACCTCGACCCCCATGCCATGCTCTCTTCCGGTCTCCGTGATTGGAATTCGTGACGGGTTTGCTGATTCCGTTGTTGCTGCTGCTGTGGTGCTGTTTGGGGGATGCAGAGCTGCCAGTTGACCGTCATCCAGTCGAACCCGCGGCAGTACATTGCCGACATCCCGCAGGTGAGCTTCCCACTCCCATCTTCTCCCCATTGCCGTGTACATACTCTATCTAGGCTAGAGAATGAGCAGCTGCTGTGATTAGGAACTGAATCACTTGGTCCTGATGGGTTCAGTGATAGGGCAGCAGAGGCTAAAAATACCGCCAGACTTGTCTCGCGGTATTAGTGAGTGCTTCACACCCATTTCATGCTTGAACTGTTGAACACCTATGCAAGAGCCATGCCCGAATAGAATACGCTTGCACCGTCCCAGTCCCATGCTAATGTCAATGAATATCATCTTGGGTATGATGGGTGAAGAATTTGTTTTATTAAAATCTTGTAATCAGTATAGTCATGCCACATGGAAATTGGTGTGTCAATAAGGTGGCCTCCTAAATGTCTGATTATTTAGAATAGTTAGAGGAGATTCAGCCTATTGCATATGTCAATACGTGATATACGCAGCCGAGGAATAAAGGGGCCCCAGAATCCCAACTAGCCAGTAAGCTATACGCAGCCGAGGAAGAGGTCATTTGGCGACGCCATTAGAGCTGGTCGGGAGTTCTTCTCGTATGATTCACGAAGACACCAAGACGAAGCGTTATGCTGCTGTGTTCTATTGGACTGTAACTTGGGCCATCCTCCGTTGGCTAACTTGGGCATTTCCGTTAGTTTGGGCGTTTTTTTCTTTAGTTACCTGTGAAGGCACTAATTTAAAAAACACGGGTGAGGCACAGGTGGTCTAACGGTAAGGGTAGGAAGACCGAACCAGGAATGCAGCACACAATCAGACACCTTTCTTCTTCCACTCTAAAAATCGATTCATTTTCTCTTTCCATTACGTCTGATTTCACTAATAATTGCACTAGTCAAATTCTCCATTGGATATGTGCTGTGCGCTTCACTGTTCAACCGTTCTTAGACTGGAGACTACCCATCACCGATCCTCATATCGTCGTGAAGCCGAGTTGCTGAGAGGAGAATACCCATGACCTCTGTGACGACACGATTCTAGGCACGGTCGATGTGATAATCAATAAGATTGGTATTGAAATGCCACTTTAGGATATTTTTGGTGGATGCACTTCAGGAGTTCATTGGTTAGACTTACTGTACTGTATACATATATAAATTACTCCGTCGACAATTAATTTGGATCGGAGGGAATATTCTCTTGATGCATATTGGGCCTTGGATTTTAGTTTCGACCTGGGCCCCCGAAATCTCAGGAACGGCCCTGCGGGGGCGTTTCTGCTCTTGTTTTCACCATTGGCGCGTAGATAACACTGACAAATCAAATAGCAAAAATAAGAAGATATGGAGCCTGCATCTTCACATCTGTTAGAGTATCTGAAAATTGTAGGGTGGGATATTAGGCTTTGACCTATCTGTGATCATACATTCCATGAACTACCTGCTAATCCTGTTATGTCGTGTAGAAGCCAGCTATAAGTTGCATGCATAAAATTTCATGCCCAGAAATAGAGTTATGTTCGTCATGGAACTGTAAAATCTGCCTATATCTAGTTAGTTTACAGGAATGTATAATGCTATCCGGTTTAATCTTTGAAGAAGTACTGCAAAACAAAGAGAGTAAAAAATGACTATGGTAAAGATCTAATGCACTTTTTGTATGCAGATTCCAAACTTGGAGGTTTGGCTTCAGAGGCCCACGGATATTGTTCGTAAACTATGTTCAGGGGATCTTGATCTTGGCATTGTGGGTTATGACATAATCAGTGAAATCGGGCAGGTAAGTTTCTGAGGAATATTGGTATATTTTTCGACCCAGTTTGTGCCTACCTTTAGTTCCCTATAATCTATACTAGTATGTATTTAAGATTTGCTGTTACAGGCCAATGATGATCTAGTTATTATTCATGATGCTCTCGACTTTGGACATTGTCACTTGTCCCTTGCGGTATGGTATTGTCCCAGTGCATTTACTAGTACTAACTTCAACATACCTTAATTGAAGCTCATATCTGAACTAGTCAAATTGTGCTGTGTGACCAGGTACCAAAGGAAGGCATTTTTCAAAACATAAATACTCTGGAGGAGTTGGTAAATATGCCTCAGTGGACAGAAGAAAGACCAATGCGGGTCGTTACAGGATTTGGATATGTATGGTCATGAATAAACTTAAATTTGTTCAAGTACGCCCTCTCATCGACACTGCTTTGTTGATCATTGGCTTATGGATTTTGCTGCAGGTAGGTGCTAAGTTTTTGAAAGAAAAAGGTTTCAAGCATGTTTCGTTTCTAGCTGGCGATGGTGCTCTCGAGTCATATCCTGCTGTGAGATTGCTCTCTTTTTATTTGTTCAGTTTTCTTATTTGATTTACATCTGTCCCTGTGGTTGCCCACTCCTCCGTTTGTATTTGATTATTCCATTATTTATTTCAAATTTGGATGGCAAGATGTGGGTTGTCCATTTCTGCCCCCACCACTTCTTCTCTTTACCACATACATAGTATGATATAATACATAAGGCTGAATTTTTCATTTCCTATTTCTTTGTTAATTATGATGGCCGTTTTACAAGAAGCTGTTTGAGTATACTGTATATGACCGAATGTAAATTACCATAGAGGTCAGCCCTGATTCGTCACATGGCAATGAACGTTGGAGTTGTCTTTGCCACTCTGTGGTATATAATATATTGGCATATTGTCTCGAGTATATATTTGCTAATTTGTGAGTTGGGACAGGACACAATCTATGTAGAATCTACTAAGAGTAATGCACTCTACTAATTCATTTTTTCTCCATTCAGATGGGCATGGCTGATGTTATTGTGGATCTCGTGAGTAGTGGAACGACTTTGCGTGAGAATAACTTGAAGGAAATTGAGGGCGGAGTAATTTGGAAAGCCAGGTAAGCTCTCACACACAGGCACAGGCTCGCAAATTTCCAATTGTTTCCTCATTTTTAAAGTGAAAACTCATGATCATTTATTACGTCCCCAACACTACACAGGCCGCACTTGTGGCAAGTAGGAAATCTTTGAACAGACGTGAAGGTGCATTAGAGATTTCACATGAGATGCTTGAAAGACTAGAGGCTCATCTCACAGCGTCTGGCAAGATAATGGTAAATCTTTAAACAATTTGTATTACATTATGCTGGATTAATTGCTTAACTTAGTATGCCTTTTATAATATAAGGTAACAGCAAATATGAGGGGCAATAGTGCAGAAGAAGTGGCAGAGAGAGTTCTCAGCCAAAAATCATTATGTGGATTACAGGTATCATTGCTGAAGTTTTTGGAGAACATTTGTCACTATTGCTTAAATAGAGCTCTGTTTATTGTACTCATACAGTCTAGTATCCATAAGTAAAAATGTAATTGTATTGTTCATACATTTGTAGCACCTCTAACATCTGCATTTTATTAATCTATGATTATATATAGCCCGTGCCCACTAAAGAAATGACTAACCGTCTTTGGAAGTCTTCACTTCTCCTGGGGTCTTTAATTTTTATCATTATAATGTGTGAACACTGTGACTTCGCTAAGAACATCTGCAGTGTCCGGAAACGATTCAAAGGCTCCAATGAATTGTGTCAGAACAGAAAAGCGGCTTAACTTATTAGTTTGGTTCAAACGATTAAAAAACTGCTCCCTATTTGACACACCAAATGCTGCTGAGTGGAGAGACGTGAGGAGATGAATTTTTAATCCGCACAGAGACGGAGACCAGGGAAAATATGATTTTTTATGTCAATTGGACCCCATCATTTGTCTTACGATGGCTCGATACACTGCAACTAAATTGGTAGCGGTTTGATGGATTTTACATTTTGCTTTGAATCAGTTCAACATTGGACATGATCTAACATCCATTAACTGAGCCAAATTCCTGTTGTAGACTTTTGATTCCTTGAAATTAAACTGATTATGCATTGAAAACTTGTACTAAAATATTTGCTCTTGATTGCTAATCCATACTGTAATAATTTTAAATACGGAGATAAAATATTATCTTTTGAGCTCAAGCTTATGATTTCATTTGCTCCATCTATATGTGAACAGGGCCCAACTATAAGTCCAGTGTATTGCAGTCTTGATGGCAACGTCGCAGTGGACTACTATGCTATTAATATAGTAGTTCCACAAAAATCGCTTTACAAGTCTATCCTGCAACTGAGATCTGTAAGCTATTTACCTCTTGCTTTTCTATGGAAACCTTGTTTTTATTGAATTCTATGGAAATCTTTTCCTCTATCAGTTTTTGTTGGCAACTATTTATTCGTAGGACAACAATTTAGTGTTGTGTTCGAGTCAGACAGTTATTCTCAACTAAGTAAACTACCCATGTAATTAGCAAAATCTTAAGAGTAAGCTCCATTCAAGCAGATATAAGTGTGCAACTGTTACCAGTTCCGGTAACAATGGAGTTACTTTTGTGCTTTCTTGCTGCGATCAACTCCATGTTTTCAAGTCCCGCCGGTAACCACTTGATTACCACTAGGAACAGGAAATCTTGGTGGGTACCGGGAGAATAGATCCTGATTTGTAAATTAAAATTCCGAATTCAACTGGTGAATAGTACTTTGCAGTTACAATTTGAGAGATGAAACTGTCCCTGGATATACCCAGTGGGAACCGGTGCAGGCTATGGTCTGCAATTTGTGAAACTGGGGTTGAAGCGTTGCACAAGGGAACAACTTGATGCTAGAGCTCATAATAGAACTTGTTTTAGAAAAAACACGCATATTGTATTGCACCTGGGTCCTATGTTTTGTCGTTCGTTTTAAGTTTGGACTTGTCGCTGTTTAGGATTTGTTTCCAGTGGCAGCAGGTTTTTGCCCCGTAGGTTTGTTCGAGATCGAATTCTCAGTGGGTTTCCTGCCGCTGCTCCGACTCGCTGACCCCCATTTCTTTTCCATCTATCTCTGACTCTGTTCTGTATAAGGATCTTGTATTTCTGTTAAGAAATTAATGGAAAGGGGGTTAGCCCGGTTGGGACTTAATATGCTGTATGTATTGTTCTTTATACAACAACATATCTTATGCTTCTACGTGTTTCAATGAACTCGGAACTGCAGATTGGTGGCAGCGGAGTCCTGGTGTCAAAGCTGACCTACATATTTGACGAGGAGACTCCTAGGTGGCGCAAGCTTCTCTCGGAGCTGGGGATGTGACCTGGTGCTAGGTCGGCCATGCTCTCTTTGACGGTAGACTGTCTCAGCTAGCATCACTTGTATCTGTGCTTGCTGGAGCGTCTACATCGTATACAGAAGTCGCAGAGTTTGAAAAATGTGTGCAAAGTAAGCTCCCCTGTTTAATCTGTGTGGCTGCTTGAGGAAGTTTCGATATCTACCGTCTGATATCGCGTGCGGCTAGTGTATTATTCCCTAGACAGACATTGACTGGATTATCCCTTTTTATGTATCAGTTGGTCGATAGAGTTGCTTGTCGGGTGTATGAAGATCTGTATGTCGGATCTAACCTTTTGTTGGTGCTGCCCTGAATAATTGGGCTACCTGAAATAAAGAACCCCTTTGGGGCTGGTCTCCGTGGCAAGTCTATTCGATTCCCTTCTGCAGTAGCTTGTCCCATCCGTGTTTATTCTTCTCTTCTTTTTGTAGTATTATATCTCTTGTTACCTTTGAGAAGTGATTCAGCATGCATGATCCTTTTGGAGTTTTGGAGAATTGTTTTTACTTATATCTCTTCCATATCGCCTCTGGGGCTTTGCAGAACTGGTGTATCTACTCGTATTTTCGGTCGTTCTACTCTTCTCATCAAACTTGAAAGACTTCAATGCAGATCAAGGATGTAAGTAGAAGTATATTAATACTATTATAGCACACTGATCATACATAGGCAGCACACAAGTTAGAAATTCTGAACCAAATACGTACTGAGCTGGCTGGTGCACGTTTCATACCAGCAGCTAGATCAGCTTATTCACTTTCGTGAAGCACAGACTGAAGACAGACATGGTCACGGCTACGAACTACACGATGAAGTCGATCGGTCATGGTGGCCACAACAAACCTTCAGACGGCAGCGGCAGTAGCAGCAGCGTCAGACTGCGCGCCTCGGGCGCACCCGGACCTCGAGCGGCACGGCCATCTCGCAGGACAGGCGGAGCACCTCCGAGAGGTCGACGTCCGTGCCGGCCGCCGGCATCCACTCGAACTCGTGCAGCAGGGTGGCCATCCAGGCGGCCACGGTGGTCATGGCCAGGGACTTGCCCGGGCAGCTCCTGCGGCCGGACCCGAACGGCACGAGCCGGCCGTCGGCGCCGAGCACGGACGCGTCCGGGGCCTCGCCGCCGGCCAGGAACCGATCGGGGCGGAACTCGAGCGGCGCGTCCCAGACTTCCGGGTCACGGCTCATGGCCCACTGGTTGACCATGGCGGTGGTGCCGGCGGGGATGAGGTGGCCGTCGACGTAGGTGTCGGTGATCGCCCTGTGGCGCCACGAGAGCAGCGGGCCCGGCGGGTGCACGCGGAGGGCCTCCTTGAGCAGGGCCTGCAGGTAGGGCAGGGACGGCAGGGCGGACTCGTCGACGTGGTTGCTCCGGCCGACCACGTCGTCGAGCTCGCGGTGCACTTTGGCCTGGACGTCCCGGTGGAGGACGAGGCGCGCCATGGTCCACTCCATCAGCACGGCCATGGCGTCCGTTCCTCTGAACACCATCTCCTGACAAAATGAACCACCAATTTGTTTATATATTTCTGCACGAGTGGTAGCTTTTGGAAAAAGGGTTTTGGTTATTTTGTTCAGATAACGATCACAACAAAAGTAGTAGGAGTGATTTGCATCCACTCCAAATGGAACCGAATCCATATTAATTTATGCACATTAATATGATTGAAAACTTTGTAGTGCTGCTCTAGATAAGCGCGTAGATAGTATGGTACGTACCCAGAGCACGGCGGCGATGTCGGCGTCGGCGAGTCCCTCGCTCTCCTGCAGGGAAAGCAATATGTCAACGAAGTCACGCGCCTCTCCTGCTCCGGTGGCCTTGGCACGGTGCTCCTTGATGATGCCGTGCACGAAGCGGTTCACCCGCGGCATGAGCTCGGCGCACCGCGCCCCGATGCCCTGCGGGTCGACGGCAGCGAGCCCCGGGAAGTAGTCGCACCAGTTCTCCTTGCCCAGGAGCTCGTACCCTTCGTGCACCATCTCCAGCAGCTCCTCCACCTCCCCCTTGTTCTCTCCTGTGGACGCCGCCGGCGACGAGACGTCGTACTCCTTGCCGAACACGAACCGCATGATGTAGTAGAGGGACGCGCGGCGGAGGACGCCGCGCACCTGCACGACGCCGCCGCCCTCGCCTCCGCGGAGCGCGGCGACCACGTCGTCCCCGACGCGCGCGCGGTAGGGCGCGAAGGCGTCGACCTGCCTGGGGCCGAACAGGTGACCCGCGGCGACGCGGCGGAGCGCGCGCCAGTAGGGCCCGTGCTCGGCGAAGCCGATGGAGCGGTGGAACATCAGGCCGTAGGCGGCGTGGTTGAGCGGCCTGGCGGCGAAGGCAGGGTTGTCGAGGATCTGCTTGGCCACGTCCGGGTGGGACGCGACGACGGCGCGGACGGGGCCGAGCGACAGCGCCATGAGCCGGTTGGCCCCGGGCCGGCGCGCCGCCTCGGCGGCCAGCGAGCGGTGCGCCAGCCCGGACATGAGCCCCAGGCTGCCGACGACGGGGAGCCCTCTCGGCCCCGGGATCGGCGACACGCTCTGCTGCCCCCTGCCCCTCCAGTACCTGCCCCATGCAGGGCCGCCCGGGTGAGCCCAGTAGAGCAGGGTAGCGGCTGCCCACGCGAGGCAGCCGAAGACAGCGAGGTAGAGGAAACTAGTTGCTACGGTGGCGACTGTGGTGGTGCTGCTGCCGTCGTGCTGACCGCCGGAGATGGCCGGAATCAGGGACAGGGGCAGCACCCACCAGCTCTGGACTGAGCTCTCCATTCTTGGACTCTGTGTGCGGTGCTCTGACTCTGAGGGAAGCCGCTGCACGGGAGGCGGTATTTATAGGAGCTCGCCGCCGGAGCAAAGATTTGGCGCGCGCGGTCCTTGCAACTTGCAAATCAAGATTTGAAAAACGCAGCCGTGGGCCCGGCCCCCGGCCACCGTCTCTTCCGCCGGCACGATACACTTGCTCAGTTTGGAGCTACTGCAGAGTAGGTACATGGAAATCCCATGAACTAGATATTTCCGATATTTTTTGCAGTAATTTTTTTAGTCAATTTAACAAATGCATTTGTGCTTGTATTTTTTCCAGTTAATAGTGTTTCATTTATAGAATAAAGATCAAATACAAGTAAACATCGATCTGGCAGAACTGTTGCAAAAAAGGATGCTCAACCAAGAATAAAAAAAACATTCCAGAGAAAAATACCAAAGCATGTCACTTGCCTCCGGCGGCACCGTAGCAGCCATTCAAAAAAAAATGGACAAATCACCTCTTCACCCGAACTCAACACGGCTCCATCGCTAAGATGAGTTGTAGCTTTACGGACCGCTAAAAGCAAAGTCATTGCCGTTGAAAGAATCAGATCGGGGCAGAACCGCAGACATGCGATCAAACTTCAAACCTATCATTCCCGCGCGACGACGACGTCGGAGGAGGAAACCAGATATGTTATCTTCCAACCACAAACCCAACAGAAGATTCACCATCTTCCAGCTGCCATCGACGCATACTAACGTATGCACATGTCCATGAACAAGCTTCTGAGCTCTGCTCCGAAGACACAAGTCCACCATATGAATGCCGCAGCTGCCACGCAATCCCCGCTTGAACAGATCATCCAGATCCATTGCCGACCACCGAGTAGAACACCGCATCCGAGAAGGATATGGGGAACACTTTTATTCATCACTATCACCGTCTTCGTCGGAGCCAAGACGTCGAGCTGTCGAAAACCTAAAACTAAAAAGACCCTAACTTTCAAGTTAAGCAAACATCTGCACACATGATATCCAGCGACCCCCCTCACCACCGACGACCAGAAGGTCGTCATTGGAGGGGAGCCACCGGAGGTCGGCGTGTGCCCTAGGCCTAGAGCAAGATCTCTTTTCTCCCACTCACGGCTGCACGCGGAGGAGAAAGAAACGTGTTTGGTAGGGTTCTTGCATATGTTGCTAGTATACGTACGTGGAAGATCTTTGTGGAGCTGCCGTAGCCCTAGGCTCACAATAGCTATTATCATCATACGGATTTAGCATGTGGGCACATAAAAAACTGTCTACAAATTTGAGCAACCCAACTGTTAAAAAGTGCACGGATGCTGTGGTCCGTCTGATGGTAGCTTCTGATCAAGACGCGAGGGCCGCACATTTTGACAGCGGACAGCGATATAGATAGACTGGTGTGCACGCACGCTGTTTGAGGAAGTTGACCTCACGGCTATTCCTTTTTGGTTGCTTTTATAAAAAAAGCTGTAACTCCTAAACCGTGAGTCGAAATTACGACCCGTTTCCACCGTTAGCCTTCTCACGACGAGCTCTTCAAAACTAGATCACATTTGTTTATGTTTTGAAAAAAATTATTTTCGAGAAGCAACTTTTAGTAATAAGAGCAACAACTTTAGTATTGTGACCAGCAACTTGTAATACTGATTGCTTACCAAGTAGCCAACCTATTAGCAACAATATGCAACTTCATAGTACTGTAAAGGAACCACGTCCACCTTGGGCCGTCGGGTTCCTCCACCTCCACTAGCCGCCGATGAGTGCCTCACCTCGACTAGGTGCTGCCGGAGCACCCGACATCCACCTTCCCTTCTGCAACGTCGGCGCGCACTACACGGTCCGCACAACTATGCATGCTCATATTGCAACCTAGTGGGGAACAACTAAGACACTTGCATCTGTAACTTATTAAAGGAGTGCAGCAACTGTTCATGCTCTAGTTGCAACCCGGTGGAGGATGGCAGCAACTAAAAATATCATCTACAACAACTTATTTCATGAGAGTTTAGCAACCGTGTCTTCTCCCGTTGCAACCAAGTGAGGAATGACTGCAACTAAAGCACCACGAAAAGCAACTTTAAACTAGTGTAAGCACCTCTTAGTATGAAGTCGTTTCACTAAATGCTAGAGTTGCTTTTCGGGGGGAAAATAGAGCACCAACTGTGCATGCTCCTGTTGTAACACACGGGAGGATGGCTCCAACTAAAACACTAACAACGTCAACTTATTCAAGGAACGCAACAAGAGTAAAGATTTTTTTTTGGTAGCAACTGTTAGTACGAAGTTGCTGGCCTAAACACTATAGTTGCTTTTCAGTTTTTTTTTTTTTGTCGAAACATATATGAATGAGATTTAGTTTTGAAGAGCTCGTTGTGGGAGAATCAACGGTGAAAACGGATCGTAATTCCGACATACGATTTAGGAGGTATGACTTTTTTAAAAATTTCCACATGGAATTAAATACGTATGGTGAATGCTTGCATGTGGGTGCGGTATGCTCCTTTTCGAATCGTACGAGACTTAATTTCCAAATTAGGTGTGCGAACTAGCAATCGATTGCTCCCTAGACTGCTCCCTAGACGTGGCCTTTGCACAATTATTGATTATATATCCGTACGTGGTTGGACGAACATGCACCACAACAAGAGTTAGGCCTGTCTCATGTTACTACACGAATTGATTATCAATAGTTGTCAGTACTATAGACGAACACGAAGGTCAGTCAGCACACCTACTGCTGTTGTATACTGAAACAGGCAGAAACCATTTTCAAGATGGACGAGAAAGATTCGCGCCGACTAGATCATGAATCGAGGCACTTGGTCGATCTGTAAAAAGTTGATGAGAAGACATACGGCGTATTCAAATACCCATTGACCAATTCTTCTAGTACCAAAGACTGCAAGACGTCTCTGTCTTTGGACGGGGCAGAAAATTCACCCGAAAACACACACGAATAAAATGAAGAACCTTTTGGAGAAGAGGTAGCTCTCCCCGTTGTGCAGAGTGCGGGACGTCAGCAGAGGCGACTGCATGCGCGCACGCAACAAAGCGTGGAGGTGCACCGCACGATGGTGAAAGGCCGGGCAGAGAGGTGTTGACTCGTGGCCGGTCGCAATGAGTCTGGCTTCCACTCTTTCGCCGAGCCGGGGACAAGCAAAAACCATGCTGGCCTTAGCCAGCCACCTCCTCCCAACGTCTAGTTAATTTAGTTGTAGTTTAAGTTTAGATTTGTTATAGTTAAAATTTTAGTTGTAACTCTGTTAAAACATATCAGATTTCAATAAAAATTGTGTATTTTGTTCATAATTTGGAAATGTCGGCCAAATTGAAAATTTTGGTTTTGGGGTTGCTTCCCGCCCACCCCCCCCCCCCCCCCCCCAACCGACATAATTTGGGAGTTGCCGGACAAATATGGAGGTGCCGTTGGAGATGGTCTTAGACGCGGTATGGTGATCCGTAAATGCACAATCCCGACCGGTACAAGACAAACTAGCTACGCAACACCAAAGAGAATGATATCGGTTTGTTAACCGTGAGTTGTTTGTTTCTTTGTTACTGCTACTACTCACTATGCGCGCGTGTGTTTATAGAGTGTGAGTGTTTGCACGTGTATGTGAAGTTGTGAACGCTTGTATCTGTACTGTGCTTCACAGAAAATAAAGTACGCAATTTCTACTTATCCACTGACCTCGTTCTGGCGAAATGCGAGGTCGGACGTCGTGGCCGAGCGATCAAGATCCTACGGCGCGCGCCTCCCGTGCCGGTCCCCCGTGGACATGACGTAGTGTACGCGTAGTGGGCGTTTCAAATTTCGATAACCGTGCCCGTTGGGGAGAGATAAGCTTCATTTCCCCTCCCCGCATCTCCGTCGTCTTCCTCCTCCCTCTCTCTCCCCTCCAAATCGTGACCGATTTTTCGCCGTCCCCCGGTCGACGGCCAGCGCGAGTTCCTCCGCCGGCGACGCACAACGGGGATCTTCCGCTTTTCGGGGCTTTTTGGACCAGACAACAGATCGCTCGAGCGGATTTTGAGGAGTCGTTTTTCGTCGAAGGGTAAATCACATCCTCTTGTCCCGCTCGTTGCCGGATTCGCATTTTGAGGAGTCGTTTTTGCGCGGCGCAGCGTTTGCAGGTCAGGACCTGAAGGGGTGGTGGGGATTGTTCCTCTTCTTGTTGCGCGGCTACTGCGGGGGGACGGGGGGCGGTGCTTTTTTCCCGGCTAGTTCATTGCTTCCGAGGGAGAGGTTTCTGTTCGATTTCGAAGTCGTCTTCCATCCAGAGACACCAGGTTAGTCCCCATCTGATAGGGTTTTTTGCTTTTGAACACTGAGAACGATGCTACATTCATGTGTCACACCTTGAGTAATCGAACGAGTTTTTGTTTCTGTGTTTTTCATCCGTGATGATCCTGTGGTGTATTCGATAGATGTAGTTTTTGCTATGCATGAAGTAATTAATAACATCTCTGATGTGTTTAGGGTTAGAGTAACTGGAACTTAGAAGTTACAGATGGGAACTTAGGGTTAGAGTAACTGGAACTTAGAAGTTACAGATGGGAACTTAACCATGATAGATGTACATTTTTTATCTGCTGCCCGGGGGGGGGGGGGGGGGGGGGAGGAACATCCAAAATGCATGTTGTGTTTTATTTGGTTTAGAGTAAACTGGAACTTAAAACTTACAGATTGAACTTAACCATGATAGATGTAGATTTGTTCTGCTGCCAGTGGGGAAGAACATCAAAATGCGTGTTGTGTTTTATGTGGTTAGAGTAACTGGGGGGATCCTACATGTGTTCAAGTGTTTTAAATGGAAGTTTTGTATCATGGTAGAATGTACTTTTTCATATGTGGATGTAGTTTTCATGAATGGAACTTAACTGTGTGATCGACATGTCGGTGTGTTAGCAATTTCAAGTGTTTAGATTGAAGTTTTTAACCATGGTAGATGTAGTTTTTATCTGTAACATTCTCATACATGATGTGTAATTTTCATGATTGGAGTAACAGGAACCTAAGAATTTATAAATGGAACTTACCTGTGCGATCCTACATGTGTTCAAGTGTTTTAAATGGAAGTTTTGTATCATGGTAGAATGTACTTTTTCATATGTGGATGTAGTTTTCATGAATGGAACTTAACTGTGTGATCGACATGTCGGTGTGTTAGCAATTTCAAGTGTTTAGATTGAAGTTTTTAACCATGGTAGATGTAGTTTTTATCTGTAACATTCTCTACATGTGTTCAAGTGTTTTTTAAATGGAAGTTTTGTATCATGGTAGAATGTACTTTTTCATATGGTGATGCGGGGGAGAGTAACATCTATATTTTTTTTTTGCATGATGAGAGTAACTGGAATTAAGTTTTTTATAGATGGAACTTTTAATCATGTGGTTGACATGTATGTGTTCAAGCAATTCAAGTGTTTAAATTGAAGTTTTCGAACCATGATATATGTAGTTTTTATTTTGTAACATCCACATACATAATGTGTAATTTTCATGTTTGGAGTATCTGGAACCTAAGAATTATAGATTGAACTGTTTAAAATTGAAGCGTTTAATCTACATGTCCATTTAGTTAGCCTTTTTTGCTATCCAGGAAGTTACAGATGGAATTTTTATGTTGGAGAGGTGGGAGGACAAATCAGTGAATTGTCGCGTCTTTAGCAGGGCAGAGGGCCAGCAGGAGGGATGCATCACCTGGGAGACTAGGGCTTAGTTTTATGTCACCACAATAGTTCCAAATGTAGTAGTAACGCGCATATGTGCTGCCGTATTCGCGTGTTATCTTTAGTATGATACTTTTGTATGTTTTATTTTCTGTAATGTTGCTGATGCACAATATATATATGTATGTGTGTGTGTTTTCATATATCCTGCTCTTTCTTACATTAGGACGTTTCGCCTCTTTTTTTTGTTCAGCATTTTCGAGATGACAAAGTCCAGCAGCAGCAAGAGCACATAGGAGTCATTCAAAATTCAGTTTACTACGCAGAAAACTTACATTGAATGTTCATCGCTCCCCAACTGCTAGACTCTCTCCATCAATTCAAATCGAAGCTAACAACAATGATGAGCAAGCAAATGCTACCGATGTGAGTTACTTTTTACATTTCTGAAACATATTATACCATCTGAAACAACAAAACTCATCCTTTTCTCTCTTTTTTGGTTTGTGTCAAATATCACAGAAAAAACCTCCAAAGAAGTTGTTTCAACGCGGATCTCCAATGAAGCTTGTCAGGTTGTATCCACACATGACCCCCGAGCAAGTAACCCTGGTTAGAAAGTGGAGTTATCCTGGACTGGTAGACATCAGATGCTCGAAGCTACAGCCAGAATTATGCAAGTTCCTGTTGGAAGCTTTTGATGCAACCACATGCAAGCTGGTATTCCCAGGTAGAGGGTCAATAGATATCACAGAGGTCTCTGTTGAGGAGGTAATAGGGGTACCACGAGGTGATTTGGATGTCAGGTATGAGCTGGATGCAAATGCTATCACTTTTATGACAAAGCAACTGGGAAATAGAGCCAGCAGGCAGCCCACAATCACATACCTAGAGCGAAAACTTGCTGGGATGAAGAAGGCTGACAGTACTTACCTCAAGCTTTTCATCATGTATGGAATGTGTTCAGTACTAGCACCAACTACTGGTACACATATCAGTCCAAGGTTGTACCCTTCATTGGTCAACATCAAGCACGCTAATAGGCTGAACATGTGCAAGTTTGTGATAATGATGCTTCTGAAGGCAGCAAAATCGAAAGATGATCAAGGCATTTTGAAGTCATGCATGTTGTTCTTAATGGTATAATTTTCTTAACTACTTCCTTTTTTGCAATAAGCAGAGCACATCCGTTTACGATACTGAAGCAAATCTTTTGATCTCATCTGTATGACAGGTCAAATATCTAGATTCATTAGAACTAAAAGGCATGAAGGTCAGCAGTAAAGGCATCAGAGTTTCGGTATGGACTAACACTATGGTGAAAGAAGCCATCAGTCAAGATCAAAGAAGTGATGGAACTTTTGGCTTGGCACCGGTACGTGGGTTTTAGGTCCCATCAACATGGGCCAGTGAATATAACAATCCATGGTGCTGTTTACATTTTTTTAATTTTTCTGCTCAATCGCTCCTTTGTTCCAGTGTGGGGACAAATTAATAAGTTATTATTTTTATCCAAATTATCCCACAGCTCAAGTCTAAATTTGCAAGTTCAGATGCATTTGGAGCAGACCTTGGAACAGACAACACCCCAGAACTAGAAGATGAAGAAATCCAAGGAGAACCAATGCCTGAAGCAGACTATGGAACAACCAGGACCACTGCAGTTGAAGAAGAAGAAATCTATGTTGAACCATTACAAAGTCATAGTGATGGAACAACGCGTCAAGAAGAAGAGCCAACACATCAGAGTATTCTTTTCTCTGATGAGGAGAAGATTGACATGTTCATCAAGAAGCATGCACCATCAGATCGAACACCAGAAGTAAGTTCCAAAATTCCATCCCTCATTTTTTGTTATTATAGGACAGCAAGGTGGTTTCATAGGTGTACGATAATACTAATATATATACACCTTTTTTTGTCCAATCAGGAAACAGCAACATACAAAGAAGCAGTTCAAGGAGCATGTCAGAGCTTTGAAGCAAGTCTGCAGATGCTTGTCACGAAGCTTTCATTCAGACCAACCAAGAAGATTAGGAAACAAAAGAAGAGAAGGGAGAAAAAAAGTCAACAGACAGCATTCAAATCAACACTCATGCCATAGATGTGTCACATCTACATGTTTCCGCTCACGGCATGGATGCCGCACAGCCACCTGTTTCCACTGACAACATGGATGCCACAGCCACAGAGCTCCAACAGTCACTTGATTCTCCAGACGAAGATTTCAATTGTGAAAATGAGCAGCAAGAGAACACACAAACAACTGTTTCACTTGATGAAAAGTCAGTTGATCTTAGCCTGCCCTCAGCTTACAAAGAGGAAAGAGATGAACAGGATGACAGGCTTATACGGTGGAAGAGAAGAGATGGCGAACACATTGTACACCACCAAGAAGAAAGTAACTCAGAGGCACACATGTACCTGTTCCGGACAAGTTAACAAGTTCCACCGAGCATCAAGAATGCTTATCACCTCGAGAGCAAAACTTCTATTGTGCTGATGAAGAGACGGAGAAGGAAGATACATTTGTCTAGACGACGAAAGAAGATTCACGTGAGCAGCTGAAGAAGGAAGATATATGCGAGCAGCTGGAGAAGGAAGATACATCTGAACACCTGGATCCATTAGGGAAGGAAGTTATGCATGTTGATGAGAAGGGGACATGCCACTTGAAGGAAGGTCCATTTGACAAATCAGATCTTGATGGAAAAGAAATGTTGCATGTTGATGAGCAGGGAAAATGCCACTGGATCCCAGTTAGTGCTCTTACCAACTTGCGTCAAGTGTACCAATCAACATCTGACAGTCTAGATGAACTTGAGGGACAAGAGGAGGTTGAAGGAAGTCAGAATCAACAGAACAACCTTCTTCAATGGGAGGACAAAGAACCAACTCTCCTGGATTATGTGCGTAGCGACCTACAGAAGCCCAAGTTAAGAATACCCATGTACACACCCCCAGTGATCCTTGACACACCTGTTGCATCGAGAAACTTTCTCGAGCTAGTCGTTCAAAGCATGCCAACGATGGAAGCTCAGCAACCAGAGAGCATCTTAAATTCCGTCACAGCAAGTGCAAAGATTGAGCAGAACAAAATCCTGGAAGAGTTGGAACCAAAAGCTGACTTACCTGCAGGGAGGTCAGTAACATTTGCTCCAGAAACACAAAATAAAAGGAAAACCGATACCACAGCTTCACCATCACCAAAAAGGTACAGAACTAGGGCAGTGATCCGTGAAGAGTTGGAACCTAGCGTAACAGCAACCATAGGGACCTCAAATTCCAAACAAAGAACAAAGTCTCCATTGAAGACAATGTCACCGACACGTGTAATGTCAAGAGCAACACCAAGCAGGCTTAGTGTTGTCAGAAATGCTAGTGATGTTGGAGAGACCCCCAAGCAGGGAATGGAATCTCAAGAGCCCACAACTGCTGTTTCCGTAGCTAAGATACTATCATGCACAGTACCAAACTCTACAGCACACGACCCAATGAACAGAAGACTGAATTTTGACAGCACAGAGAGTGAAAGAAAAAGGGAACTGCTAAGATCAGTGCCAGATGCACCTTCCTTTGACCTAGACACACCACCCGATGAAAACGAGATGGATGATTGCAAAGGTACCTTAGCAGAAGGACATGCAGAGCAACCACAAGCTGGAACCGAACAAATTGTGGATCCAGCTTCAACCAGCATCACACCCGTTCCTCACGGGTACCAGAAGAGAATCATCAAACCAAGCTTCTTGCAGCAGCCACCTTTCGTTGTCAGGAAAGATTTCACTATCATCAAAGCCGTGAACGATTTATACACCAAGATATGCAAATATGGGAAGAAAATCAAGTCAGATGACAACAAGGAGACAATCATTGATTTTGGAACATTCTTTGTATCACTTGAGGATCTTGCTGACTCTGTAGCACCTGCAAAGAAACTTGTCAATTCTGTTTGTGAGATTGGCATTCATGTGATCTGTGCAGAAAACAAAAACACAAATAAGTATATCATGCCACTGCGAATCGCTGTAAGTTCCTCCCCACTACCCCGCAAGATGAATCTAAAAACTAAACAGTTTATCATGTGTAACTTACATGAATGTGTTTTGCATGCAGTCATATCTGATCGACTGCCGATTCGACTTGAAAGATGTAAAGAGGTGCTTTGCCTTTCATGGGTCTAACAGGCTCGACCACAAGGAAATTGTAAGGACTTGTTTTCTCTCAAGGAGTTACATCTCTACACAGCATATAACTTCTTATGTGTTATCTGCATATTTTTCTTCACAAGAACCTAATCTAGCTATGTACCATCCAAAAATAGATATGTTTCCCGACATTACAAAGGTTTATCAGGAGTAGCCCCGATGACCCATCAGGACACTACTGGCTGGTAGTTCTGAACATAAAAGCAGAAAGGTTTGAGATCCTGGACTCATTGGCAAGGAGGGAAGAAGCTCTGATGATGGATGCATGCCATTTGCTCATTGCATCAATCAAGAAAGTGTGGGCAGACGAGTACAAAGACTCGAAAGTGAAAATCACCAACTTCCCGATAGTGGTTATTGAAAGCCCACATCAGACGAACACGTAAGTCATGCCTGTGATCTTACATGCGCCTACCATCAATGCTTATTTAAAAAAAAACTTTTTGATACCATTTTTGTGCGTGCTCTCACTTTTTTGCTCCTCACGAGAATCAGGTACGACTGTGGCTTCTTCACACTGAAAAACCTGGAAGAATGGGATGGTAGGAGATGCCCGTTGGTTTACACCCATGACGACATGGCAAACATAAGTAAGCTTTATAATGACAAGTGGCTACGTTTTCACGAGAACAAGGCACCATGGAGGCTAATCCTTTAGTACAGTGTAAGTTATTCATAATCAACTAGGAGCTATTTTTATTCTCCATATTATCTGTCTGCAACTTACAAAGAAAATCTACAAAATTACATGCCAACAATTTTTTTCATTGAAATAGTGATGACAGCAGAGGATAACTCTCAGGATTTGCAATTCTTGTTGGACAGTTTCTTGCATCGTGATCTGTAGCACCACAAACACTGCACACTGTTGGGCGAGACGGTTGAAGCTGGAGCCCACTCTTTTTTCTTTTCTGACCAGGCCTACCTTTTGTTGTGGAGAATGGCGGGTCTTGCGCTACTGTGTTGGCGCCAACCCCAGTGTCATGTCCTGTAGTGTTAGTGTCGGGCATATCAGTATCAGGGACAGAGCTTGTAGAAGCCTTTGCCTTCTTCTTCTTCAAAGCATCCGCTGCAGTTTTCTTCATATCAGCAAGTTCTTTCTCAAGAGCTTTCATGTGTTTCTCAGCAACCGCATTTGTTTTGTCTGAACCCGCTGCGCCTAGTGCTATCTTGGAAAAATTAGTACACAGGTTACCATATCGCAACAGTCTCATCTCCTTCCTCGACAACTTACCACTTGGTTTCTCCTGCGGCGCAACGGGTGGCAGAACAATATCAGGTGGTGGAAGTGACCACCTAGGTAGGATGTAATGATCCGGCATTGACGTCACCGCACCAATATACGTCATTACTTTCATGGCATGACAACAAAGTATCCCATCCCCGCTGAATTTGCAGCACTGGCAGTTGTAAACACCATTTGCCAAGTCACAAGCAACCATGTAACTTCGTCTGCCATAACCAAACACTGAGCCCTGAATCGGAAATATCTCGTACAGGCCACCACCACAGTCTCTAGCGTTGTAAGATGTAATCTTGCGGAGTTCAACCTGGAAACGATTGTAGATTGGTAAAGTATAGGTCTCGAGCATTTGCTTTTCCATCGGGAAGTCTGACCATACCCTAACAGTCCTTTCCTCACCAATAAATTCGTGAGCATCTTCAGCAATTTCTATCCGTTCTTGCAGTTTCATGTACTGCTTGAAGAATCGGAGGAGGCTGTCATGGGGGTTAACATATTTCTTAAGGACTGCATTGAAACCTTCACTTCAAGATGTAGTTTGCAGGAAAGGAAAAAACCTGTCCATGAAATAAGCAGGAACAAAGGTTGCCCTCAGATCATAAAGATCCAACAAATGTGCATTGTCATCAACACCATGTTTTAACAGCATCTCAGACCACCTTGTCTCAAACTCAGCAACCATCAAGCTATAATCAATTATCTCATTGAAATCCCTCCTCAATGCCTCATGCTTTGATATGAATGGACCTAGTTTCTCTTGTACCTTCTGCATTATATGCCATCTGCAATTCCTGTGGATGGCAGCTAGGAAGACAACAAGAATTGCAGTTTTCATTGCAACATCTTGGTCTGTGATTATATTCAGAGGATGCAACCCACCCATTGCCTCTAGAAAGGTCTCAAACAGCCACACAAAATTTGGAATCCTCTCATTCCTCAAGAAACCACACCCCAACTGGATCGATTGACCATACCTGTTGATCCCAATGAATGGGGCACACGGCATGTTATACATGTTTGTCATGTAGGTAGTGTCGAAGGATATGCAGTCATTGTACAACTTGTAGACTTCCCTCGCTGAACCGTCGACCCAGAATAAATTTTCAACCTTCATATCAGCATCAAGCTTGAACTTGTAGAAAAAGTTTGGATCATCCTTTCTCAATTCCTCAAAGTGTTCCAACAGCTGCGGGATGTCCTTAAATCTGTTCTCCTGACCAAGTGTAGCTGTATAGTTGAACTTATGGAGCTCAGCCATTATTTGCATTATTCTGCCAGAGCTTAGGTTTACATCATGCAGCAAGTCAATAAATCTTCGCTCTTCTCTAGGTATTCTCTTATGTGATCTCAGATATTTCTTCAAAGCAAATTTCTGGATCACCTCGTGTGTGTGTTCTTCAATGAACTGAGTTACTTCCCACCTCGCGCCTATACGCTTCACTCGCATCTTAGCTTTACAATCAGCTAGTTTAGTGATAGTACGGTTCCTTTATTTCATAGGAGGAGGTTCCACCTCCAAATTCTTCCCAGATTTGTTGCAAACAAATACATTCTTGTCCTTCTCTCCATCTCGGGTCGACTTTCTGGATGATTCAATCTTCACTGAAAAGCCAACATGCTTTGTATATTTGTTGTAGTGCACCAGAGCAGCTTCAACTGTGTCAAACTTCATTCCAACAAACGACGTTTTTGGAACAAAACCTTCAGGAGTTGATTGTACCTCTCCATCACTACTACTGTCTTCACTAGACAGCGTGACACCAGTTCTCACACCCGAGCCAAATGTGGCAGAACCAAGAGGATTGCCACCAGCAGAACTTGGACCGGCTGTTGGACCACCAACTCCAGCAGAACTTGCACCGGCTGTTGGATCACCAACTCCAGCAGAACTTGCACCGGATGTTGGACCACCAACTCCAACGGAACTTGCACCGGCTGTTGGACCACCAAGTCCAGCGGGACTTGCACCAGCAGTTGGTACTGTTCTTGATGGAACAACAACATTACTTAGATTGGAACCCGGAGCAGGGTCAGCTGAAGTTCCAGCTCCATCATTGTGATATCCAGACCCAAGCCAACCAACATGACCAGCATAACTTCCACCTTCTCCAAACCAATCAGTACCAGCAAAACCTGCACCTTCTCCAAACCAATCAGTAGGATCATCAGAACTCTGACCAACTCTATCATTTCCATGCCCATCAATTGTTCTGTTCAGATCAATGCCACCAAAACACCACCCAGCATCCTTCATTTTTGTGTGTGTTCCACCAACTGCATAAACAATTTGTTTTTGGTCAGATAGAACTCAAATGCAATGAAAAATCAATGTTACTTGTACGACATTTCTTTACTAACAACAATGTTACTTTTTTGTGAACAGATAATCATGACATCGAGTAGAAGACCTATCTGAAGACAGGGGAAAAGGCGAGAACTACCATGATGACAACAATGGAACTTTTTCCCAATGTTCAGTCTAAGTGGAAAACAGTGTACATAAGATGTCTTTTCTGCATCACTAAGTTCCCACGAATCTGTCATCCTTTCTGTGTTTTTCACAATGTTTTACTTTCTCCCTATCTGAAGATGCAACTTTTACTTTTTCTTGTTGCTGGCATATATTTTCACTGAAGATGCAACTTCTTGCTTTTGTTTTTTGGTGAATGTTACTAGTTTGTGTTTTACACAGCATGATACATTGCTGTTTTTTGCATAATCAAGTTGCTGATTTTGCAATCTGGGAACGGGATGTTACTCTTCTTGTTGTTTCAGGTCGTACATGGAAATTTAGAAAGGAAGAAGAGGGGGAAAGAGGGGGAGAATCTGGGATGTTACTTACCACTCAACAGCTGCTGGCAACGAGGAGGGATTGAAGGGGAAGATCAGCTGATGCAAGTTCTGGCTGCAGTAACCTGGAACTTTCGTCCAGATTTTGTTTCTACGAACTATGAATCAGCTGGAATTTGTGAAGGGACGGGGAAGAGGAAGATCTGAAGAACTGGGGGTCGGGGGTGGGAGAGGGATGGAACTTCGTTTTTGGCAGATTTGCCTGGGTTTCTCAGTTTTTTTTGTAGCTAGGGTTCATGAGGGTTTCGGGATGGGGAGGAGACGGGGATGGAATTCCCCAGTTTTTTTCGATCTGGCCGTCGATGAGGGTTTCGGGGTGGGGGAAGATCAGCTGATGCAAGTTCTGGCTGCAGTAACCTGGAACTTTCGTCCAGATTTTGTTTCTAGGAACTATGAATCAGCTAGAATTTGTGAAGGAACGGGGAAGAGGAAGATCTGAAGAACTCGGGGGCGTGGTGGGAGAGGGATGGAACTTCGTTTTTGGCAGATTTGCCTGGGTTTCTCATTTTTTTTGTAGCTTAGGGTTCATGAGGGTTTCGGGATGGGGAGGAGACGGGGATGGAATTCTCCAGTTTTTTTCGATCTGGCCGTCGATGACGGTTTCGGGGTGGGGGAGGAGACGGGGATGGAATTCCCCAGTTTTTTCGATCTGGCCGTCGTGTTGCGCGGGAACCGATCGAGGTTTCCCGCCATATCGCCTGCGGGACGGGGGGTCGTGGTCCAGGGCTTGCCTTTCTGTCTTCGTGCGGGTCCCCGGTTTCCAGAAACGGAAAGTCTGCCAGGCTGTCGGACTGACCTCGCGTTTGGTTAAATCTAGGCTGACCTCGGTGTAGTCGCACCCGATCCACGGTATAGCCTTCCTTTGATGCTCCATCTTGCTATTAATTGGCCCTTTTTTCCTTTAATGTTGTCGATGGCATCACGGCAAGGGCCAAGGCCCGAAATGGCACGGTTAAGGTCGGGGGCCAAAGCCCAAGGTATGCTCGAACATATCTAGTGATACAGAGTTACAGACCTCTAAATAATATCTTTGATACCAGTCTAAAAAAATAGTGCAAATGATCATGAAAATATCTGCAGAAAATGACGTAGATAATACAATGGATGATTCTATGGACTAGTATGCAAAAATTGAGTCAGAAACGAGATGTGCATAAAGAGAAACAAAAAGGATAAAGCCGTCAAAAAATAATTCCAAACTAAAAGGAACAAGACACATGCACTGTTCACATCTTCTCGAGAGACCTCGTCTTAGTATACTATTATGATTTCATATATATATATATATATATATATATATATAGTTATAAACAACTCACATATATTTTATTATGATTTCATATATATATATATATATATATATATATATAGTTATAAACAACTCACATATTCATATTGATCTAGATGGAGAGAATGCGGGACCAGCTCATACCATCGAAGCGCCTAAAAGCACTTCAAGAGGAAATTGCGGGATTTTTTAACTCCGCGGTCCTGAAGAGAGATGGAGAATTTTTTCACTCGGCAAATTTTGTTTTGCCCGAGGACATGTAATTGACATCATCTCGACGTGTGAGAAACATTATGTCGGCGTGTGACGTTATGTATGTATATATGAAACATGATCTCGACGTGTGAGAAACGTTATGTATGTATATATGAATCAAATATTAATGCA
Organism: Puccinellia tenuiflora; assembly: GCA_012064385.1. NCBI lineage: Eukaryota > Viridiplantae > Streptophyta > Magnoliopsida > Poales > Poaceae > Puccinellia > Puccinellia tenuiflora. Next base: position 443,560 of record QRDG01000472.1, read on the forward strand.
TGGTAGTACCACTGACACGGCACGACACGACACGACACGGCATCGGACACGACGACACGGCACAACACGGCACGGCACAACACGGCACGGCACGGCGAGACGGCACCTATTGATTTAACCCCCCCCCCCCCCCCCCCCCAAAAAAAAGAAAGCATTTGGTTAAAACAAAAAAAAGCATTCGGTTAAAAAAAAAAGCATTCGGTTTAAAAAAAACTCTCGGTCCCGGTTGGTAATACCAACCGGGACCAAAGGGTTCCCGCCCGGAGCCCCCCTACCCCGCCCACGTGGAGGACCATTGGTCCCGGTTCTTAAGGTACCGGGACGAAAGGCCCCCCCCCCCCCCCTTTTGTCCCGACCCTTTAGTCCCGGTTAGAAAACCGGGACCAAAGGTCCTTTGGAACCGGGACCAAAGGCCCCTTTTTCTACTAGTGGTAGTTAGGATTGCAAGACAAAGTTATCAGACGTCGAATTAGTGATTGTGGCTAAGCTGAGGGAGAAGTCCTTGTTAGAGTCGGAGGTGGCAATGTCATCTTGATGGTGGCGTCGGGCGGAGTCGAGCTTAAATCGGTGAGACAATATTGTTGGCCATGGAACAAAAGATCATGAGACTCGAACATAAAGGAATCCAATGGATAAGAACAAATCGTCGTGTGTAAAAAAACAAACAAATTTGTATGGACAGACAAACTCATATTCTTTCTCTACCGATATATGGTGACCGTAACCTAATTTTTGCACGCTGGTTTTCCCAGTAAAAACCAGTCTCTTCAGATGGCGGTTGGGGAGGGGCGGATGGGTGGTGGGGAGATTGAGCTATCCGCCTAGTCGCCACCATCATCTTACCACATTGTTTACATTGCTACTTTGTAACTATAATAAAAGGAGTAACAATCGTCACAAGGTTAGAACTAAGAGTAAAATGTGCCACACGTTTTTATGGAGGATAAACATTGTCACAATAACACAATTAGAGGTTAAAAGAAGATCTGCTTTAACAATAATAATTGTTAAGCTAGAGATACTCCATTAATCACCTAGCTATGCCACCGTGTGG